>JAWPHD010002611.1:0-248816 GCA_037043455.1 Cyrtodaria siliqua
CAGAAATCAAGCGTATATATTCACTCCTTAAAAAAGGTAGTTGCAACACACGTTGATAAACTGTATCTCTACATCATAACACACTCGTCTGAAGGCACAATTAACATATAGACGCATACATACATACAATTATAGCTCATATGAGTGGGCCACATTTAAGCGTTCAACCACACACAGCTTTATTGAGACAGTGACAATGAAAGGTGCCGGATCTGGGGATACTGTGAATTCAGGTATATATAATAAAGGGAGAGAATTTGAACTCACTACGGCAACTTTCGAAATTGGGATCTCGTAAGAGATTCATGTTCACAAGGCAGAATTATATATGGGGAGAAATATTTGTGAACTACCAAGGACAGACAACCTTCGGACGAACTACGGCAGGGCGCCTAGCTATGACGAGATACACAGAAATCAAGCGTATATATTCACTCCTTAGTAAAGGTAGTTGCAACACACGTTGATAAACTGTATCTCTACGTCACGTATCTCAACTGTATCTCTACGTCACGTATATATATATATATATATATATATATATAAGTGGTTTGTACACACTTTTCTCCACATATATATACGGTAAAGAATAGTATACATCTTACAAGACCCTTTCTGGAGCACTGGATCACGAGGATTCCGGGAAGATAGGTATTTAAAAAGATAAATATGAGACAAATTATCAACCAAACAATGCTTAAACAAGAACATATCAAGTTTAAGTTTAAGTTATTAGTTTGGTTGAACTGTTTGGTTGATAATTTGTCTCACATTTATATATATATATTTATTCGATCTACACCGAACAGTCTATGAAAGACAGCACCCTCTTCCGTTTTTACCGCATCTTGACAAACACTCAGTTTTTTAATCTGACATCATGATGATTCATGTCTTTGTATCCATTTTCCGTATGTTTTCTGGCGGGTAATACACATTGTCTAGTTTGAGGGATTGAATTGTGACGTAATGGAAACAGTAGTTTCAGATCAAGGATGTCTGCTGATATAAGATTCAGTGGATTTGAATGTCTGGCCAACGAAAGAATGTAAAAGCTCTGTCACAAAATGTCACGGGTAGAGCGTACTGGTCGTACATAGCTCTTGTAAGTTATCGGTTACACCCAAATCTATTGTTCGAGTTGAAACAATTTCACAATATTCATGATCTATTCATGTAACACGTAAACGCGTGCACATTTTAAGTGGCCGCCAGATAGGCCGTGTCATAAGTTTAGTTTTGCGCTAATGCATGTAAACGTATAGGTATATTTTCCTTAACCGGCAAAATTGTATAAGGGGCCTCTCGTGTAGATTCAATACTGCAGATTTAGCCACGTTTGTCACGGACTGAACGGGGGAAATAATGATTTGGGCGTAATGTTTGCTATAAAACCCATTGTCTTCTAGCTCTCGCCGGGATGATCGATAGTACTTTGTTGGAACAGAGATTGGACGGCAAAATTCATAGGCTCCATGTGGTTAGTAGTTTTATTAAACTTTTATCGTACATTTGTATTCAGTTGGCGGCGCCATCTTGTTTGGCGGTTACGACATCCGGTTAGCATTGATGTTTCTCAAACATAACTTTAGACTAGCATATGATTTTGAAGTTACTTTATTAGATGTAATTATTGTAATTGATCATTAAATGTAAAACAATATTAATTTGATAACATTGGATAATAGGTGCATTAGTTAACGTTGGCGTATAACTCAGTGATTGTAATACACGATTGTTAACATTAGTTAACAATGAGATGAGTGACAAGAATAAATGTTCGACGCGTATGCATAGCGTTGTATAATGTGGTCATTAGTTGACATGCGTGCATGCATAACTCAGTGAGTGTAATATATGAGTAATTTGATCATGTTTATATTACATGTATTAGGGGCATTGATTAACAGCGACGTACATAGCGTATACATGGCGTTGTAGAATATGTATACATTGCTATTCATCATTAGTACAGCTTACATATATTGATTGAATAATGATTTGTTTGGGTAATGATAATTATGCAAGATTGTTATGTTTGTCAACCGACATCTAAAACGTATGTATAATTACAGCCTAAGCCATCCAGGATATAAGCCATCCAGGGTTGGAGTAAGCCATCTAGGTTTGGATATCCATTAGTGGAGCTAAGCTTCCACGATTAACGTTTACGAGCGGTGGAGACTGTCCCCGTAGCTGGGTCAGCATGACCAGGTTTTACTAACGACAACCCCCGGGACACAAGGTGGGCCCGTTACCAATCCTCACTGGAGGAATATCACTCACAATCTCAGTGGAGGTTAACTATCATTGCATCGCGTCATCAACCCTTACAGAAGGCATTTGATGACAATCATCCATTGAATTCGCGCATCATCATCTTCATGAGCTCTCGCGCATCACAGTTATCGCGCTAGATCAACATTGTTATAGCTTTAACAACACTTTAGTGTCTTAGACATTCAGTATTTATAACAATACTAAGAACGTCTTAAACGTTCATGAGAACATTCTTTTCATAGTTCAATTGTGTATTCGCTTGTTTTTTTTAGATAATTGTATATATATTAAACATATTTTAAAAGTTGCATTACATTTATGTAAATGCATTCACCGTCATTGATTCTTTCCTGAGTTAGCCCAACCACTAAGGTCATCCTGTGACAAGCTCCGATATCGAGAAATGCATTTAATGTGATATTTCACAAAAACGTGTGTTCAATAAAGGAATCTCCAGTCCCAACAATATTACTGAAAACGATGCCACTTTTTCTTGCCTTTTTTTTTTTACTTTTTGAAGGCAGTTTCTTAAATCTTGATTCCTGTTTTTGTGCCAACAGAGGAATTCTGTCTAATTTGCATTTGTTATTATCAATTAAAAGCCTTTTTATTTTTTTAAGCGTACCGGTGAGTTTTGGTTAAGCTGTTCCATTATAGTGAGGCAATATTATCTCAAATGTTAATAACATATTAAAATGTTCAGTTTAAAATGACCGAACAAAAAGTCTGATTTTACCAATTTATTCACTCTTAAAACGTCTTTGTTTTAATTCATAAAAACATTGTGCAGGTAACTGCTGTTAAATTATATAAATGAAAAAAGAGAGTTCAACTTGGCTGTTTTTTTTGGCAAATTTGGCGAACAGGTGCATCAGTCCATTGTAATCGATGGAGTGTATTCACAATATTGATAAATTTTAAAAACACTCACTAGCCAGGCAATATTTGTTATACGCACAGACATTTTGAGGGTGTATGTAGCGAAATATAAGTATGCTTGAGAGCGTACTCTACCCCACCCACAAATATTTTAAACGGTGTTGTAGGTATGTGTGTGGTTCCCAGTCATTTTGTAAGAAAAACGTGCACATATCAGAAGGGGTATTTTTCTTATATGCGTGCGTGTCATGGGACATTGATCTGAACCCGCGTCATTCTGTTTATGAAACATTTATTTCATACATTATTGTTTTAGGGAGTTTGCCTAAATGCGTCTGATTTATAATTTGATAACAAAAACATCCGTAAATAATACTTTTGCATGCCGCTTTTATAAGTATATAATGAGATGAGAGACATTAGTAATAATTGTTAATAAAATGTAGATAAAATCTGTTTCTGAAAACTTACATTTGACGAGCTTCTCTTTCCTTGTGTACACTTTACTTTCTGAAATCCTATATCAACTGATCAAGGCATTTCATGCTTACTTCAATATTTCAATATTAGATGCAAACAATTATTATAAACTTGTGGAAACTATGTATATTCCAAAAGAAGCACAGTAATCCTATTACAAAATATATTATTATGTGCATATTTATGTATTTTCAAATAACTCCTCGCTGACAAAATTAATATGAACGGTAGAAATGATTAAAATTACCCACGCCACATTCAACTGTAACGTTCAGATTATTGGAGACGAGTGCATACTAAATGCGTTTTCAAATTATTAAATATGCTCATCCGTTGATGTTTTATATTTCAAATTTGATTAAAACTGAATATTAGTAAGGCCAGACATAGATCACGAAAAGCTGTCAAATAAAAATTCAAATCACTAGACAGTATCGTTGAATATAAATTCTAATTAAAAATACAGATTCATATTTCAAATTTCTCATTGTTAACCATGCTAGTATTCGAGATATCCTTGAAAGACGTGATCGAGAGATTTTGCAAATGGTCTTTGATTCTGCTGTCGACGTCAGTATCGGTCGATGTTACAATATCAGTTTTTTTTTTATTACACTATCGGTTGATGTTACAATATCAGTTGTTTTTTATTACACTATCGGTTAACAGGCCGGATCAGCAGCTCAATATTACAGCAATTGTTCCTTATCCATGCATCATTATCTGAGAGGTATTATTGTTTACGAATGATCATTGTTGCCGTACATTACAGGGGCGTAGGAAGGTTGTAGTTACTGTGGAGGCAAGTGGGGCCCAACTGATCAGTTTTTTCTCCCTTTCTTTTTGCTTGTCACATATTTCAATGAACACAATAGCTACTTTTCGTTTAACTTCCTGCCTGTGTTGGGTCAAAGCATAAATAGACAAAATATGTGGTGGAGAGGGGTAGGGGGGAAAAACATAAACTAGCCCCCAGTCAAATTATTGAGAGGTCTGCCTGGCCTTACCATCCCCATCCCGTTCCTACGGCTATGCATTAATATGTACATAGTATGATCGAAACAATTTCTAGACAATTAACATCAATAAGTAAGAAGTATTAGTGGTGGCGGATTCAGAAGGGGTCGGAGGGGGAATGGAATCTGAGGAATTCACGTGCAAATCATGTTTTATGTGTGTTGCCCCCACCCCCACCCCCACCCCCGAACCCGACCCCCCACCCCCAACACACACACACACTTTCCACTCTCCCTACAAATATAAATACATACATAAATCCAGTCCCCCCCCCCACCAACACACACACACACCCTCCACTCTCCCTACAAATATAAATACATACATAAATCCAGTCCAAACTCTATTGTGCCTATACCTTTAGCATGTCCTATTGGTTAAATGGTGGAGGGACTATAAACCTTAAATCTACACACACACATAGACTTAAACTGTGTATCTGCCCATGTTTTTATTATGCTTTCATCAACATCAGCACATTTAGACACATGTCTAAAGGATGAGCAGTACATTCTTTAAATAAACTATTTTTGTTTAATTATGGTACGTTAATATATAACTCCTAATCCGTTTTGGTTTTATATAATAAAGAATACAAAACAATGACAATCAATATTCCATCTATTCTGACGTCACTCCATTACAGTTTACATTGACCAGAGTGCACGTGTACAGCTAAAAAAAATTGAAGCATGTGCCACAGTAACTAGCAAAAACCGGTTTACTCAATTTTCATTGGAACTATATTTTGAAAAACGCTGTTACCTTTAGCGTAGAGAGTTGTTACCTTTAGCGTTAACATGAAATGTTGTAACCTTAAGCGTTAGCGTTGTTACCTTTAGCGGCAGAGGTGATTGTTACCTTTAGCGGAGGTTGTTACCATTAGCGTTGGAATTGTTACCTTTAGTGGCGGTTGTTACCGTTAGCGGAATTGTTACCTTTAGCGTTGTTACCCTTCATTAATCGACTCAGTTGCATGCTATAATGATATCATTGCGAAAGAAACATTATTAAATGCTGAACAGGGTTCAAAACTCCAAATGTTCAACGCAGAACTGGCTTCGAATGTTAAACACAGAACTGGGTCAGCATGTTGAACGCAGTACTGGCTTCGAATGTTGAACGCAGAACTGAGTTCGAAAGGTGAACGCAGAACTGGCTTCGAATGCTGAACTCAGAACTGAGTCCGAATGTTGAACGCAGAACTGGGTCCGAATGTTGAACGCAGAACTGTGTCCGAGTGTGGAACACAGAACTAGGTCCGAATATTGAACGCAGAACTGGGTCGTAATGTTGAACGAAGAACTGGAATCGAATGTTGAACGCAAAAACTGAATCCTAATGTTGAACGCAGAACTGAAATCCAATGTTGAACGCAGAATGCAGAACGCAGAGCCAACTTCACACGAATACAATGCGTTTTATTCTCAGGATCAGCTTCCTTGCATGTTTACGACTACTAGTATACATATATCACACATGCATATATATATTGTTTCAGAGTAATCATATTTACAATTATAGGAACCAATCGATCAGATTAATTCCATAGTAATTGTATATAAAATATTTGAATAGGTTAACGGAATATGGATTTAAATTGTTTTGCCGTATATAGGGCTAGCATCCTCAACCTTCTTGTCAGTAGACAAATAGTAGACGCCATTTGGTTAGTTGCACCACAAATTCGCATTAAATAGTATATAACACATGTTACGATGTGTAAACTACGGTGTTCCGTTAGGGCCATCGTGCCATCGCACCATCGCCAACGTACCCGCTCGCCATCATACCATCGCCTTCGTACCACTGTACAATCGCGCATCGACTTGTAAACGTCGATACGTAATGGAATAGTTGCCCTGACGGAATACTGTAGCAAACTGAATGATTCCAATCATCTCTGCTGTATGTAGTATCGTGTAAATGTAAATGTACGTAAATAATGAGACGGTAATGAAATATTAAATCAGCTATTTAGATGTGGCATTTATTAAAAACATCTTTAAAAATCATTATGGGACTAGTTTATTGATATATAGAGATACTAATGCTTCGCCACTAAACTCATGTTTACTAATGTCCTTTGTTTATTTAAAAAGGTACAGAACGTATTCTAATGAGATGTCGAAGATTATGCTCACAGTTCGACTACTTAAATAATATCGGACAAAAAAAATTGCGTTCTGACTTTACTAAACGTTAAAATTCACACAGATGAACCTAGGCGAATGCTCTATTTACCGTTCAGCTTTAAAAACAAGAGGCCCAAGAGGGCCTGTTTCGATCTACTGGCCGTACACATTTGGTGGAATTCAAGTGAAAGCAAAACATCCATGCCCTAAACAAGAGAGTCAACATTGTCCTGAATCGTACGCCTGATAATATTTACAAAGAGGATAACATTATCAAACAAGCTTAAAAGATTAAGCGATTGTCAAACAAGCTTATAATTTCATAACAGAATGAGAATACAAAGTCGATGGCACCCCATCGCAAACTCCCGCGCCCCCTTAAAGAGTTCAGGCCAAGTACGTGAATATATGGTTATAGGGTGAGGATCTCAACTGTTTCCAAGTCAGGGGCTATGTCCCAAAGGGTGGGGATTAACCACAGGGACATCTCAACGGTGTCCAAGTTATGACCCAGGGGCTATTTACCCAGGGTTGTGAACAGATCTCGGGCCGATGCTGGTTGGAAGGCTGTATCCATCTATTTATGCCCAGTAAGAGTATGCATGGTTATAGGGTGGTGATCTCAACGGCGTCCAAGTTATGACCCAGGGGCTATGTCACAAAGGGTGGGAATGGACTACAGGGCCAATGCTGGTTGGATGGTTCTATCCGTCGGGTCGTTTCCATTACGTGTATATACGGTTATAGAATGGAGATTTCAACGATTTCCAAGTTATGACACATGGTTTATTTCCCCAGGAGTCTGGACAGATGATGGCTTGAAGGTTGTATGCATCTGTTAACGATGTTCAGTAAGTGTATATATGTGTGTAGTGTATATAGGGCTCTCGACAGTCTCCAATTTATGGCCCAGGGAATATGTTCATCAGGGGTAGGGATAGACCCCATATTCGCTGCTGGTTTGGTGATTCTATCCATCTGTCCATGCCCATTAAGTGTATGTATGGTTAAAGGGTAAGATTTAAACGGTTTCCAAGTTATGACCTATGGGGCTATGTCCCCAGGGATGAGAAGGACCTCGGGCCGATGCCGGTTGGATGCTTGTATCTGCTGTTCATGCTGCAATTAGTGTAAAACTGTGGTTTCATGAAAGAAAATAGTCTAATTTGTAACCATATATATGTCTATTCAACAAATATGACCCCTGGAGTGGGGCCAAATTTGACCACATGGTCTCGATTTGAACAAACTTGGTAGAGATCGTACGTATATGGTAAATGCAAAATGTTAAACTTCTGGCTCTTTTAGTTTCAGATAGAAAAGTGTTTTAAAGATTCTCCTATATAATTCTATGCAAAAATGTGACCCACCCCCAACCACCACCACACCCACAGGGTCACCATTTGAAAAAGGAGTCTTTGTAAAACGTGCACAATTTCCATATAAAAACGTTGGATCGCCGATGCAGAGATATTTTCTATTTCATGAAAGCAAAAAAGATAAACATGACAGTTCAGTAGTTAGCAACCAATTCTAAAATTATAAAATAATTGTTGTCAAAAATATATCTTGGCGTTCTGGAGAAGAAGAATTTTATGTTTTTAAGGTGTTGGCTGCATTTAGCCACGGCGGCCATTTTGAATGTCGGATCGCCAATAAAATCTTCTGTAAGGTTTGTTTGTTTGTATGGTGTTTTACGTCATTTTCAACACATGTAATGTTATATATGACGGTAGATTTGTTTTTGTGGTGGAGGCAGACAACCGAGCCCACCCATTTCTCCTGGGTAGAACCAGTACTGTACGCCTCCCGCCATCTGTAAGAATCGACACTTCCTCACCCGCAGCGGTGAGAGGCGAGAAGGTTTACAACGCAACGTCGTTAACCACTCGGCCAGAGGAACTACCGCTAACAGACGCCTACGCCAATTCCCACAGAGCTAAATATAAATCAGAAAAAATATATTTACTGAACCAATGAAAAAGGTCCCCACCCCACCTCCCCTCCCCACAAAAAAAATTCTATAATCGGATTTGAACGCTCGAAACAAGGTTTCTTATGAGGAAGAAACACACCACTTAAAGTATGATGATCAGAATAATAAATGGAGATAAAACAAATGCCACCAGTCAGATTTGAACCCACGACCCCAAGAACTCGTCTAAGATCTTATGGATATGTTACTTCAAAGGCAGAATTATAAGCAATCAAATATGGCTGGTTCGAATATTGGTCCGAGTTTTGTAGATATTTAACTACTGTGAACATTTGGGTAAGATTGGATACAAAATGCAGGGTCTAGAGTGCACACAAGGCAAAAGTATATACTTTTATAAATACATAACTTACACATTTTGAAAATTCGAACTCTATGGACACAGTATAAACGGCTTTAACCAGCCAAGCCAAAACCCAAAACTGGAACGTCGATTTAAAAGTTACCAACTCATAATTCATTTTACGCATATTCAATCTCGGGTATTTTAAGAATCAGTGAATAAACCTATACTTTTAATCGGCACATATAAATCAATTTATGACTAAACACACGGACAGAGTTTGAGTTTGGATAAGTGATTGTTTAGTGTAATTGTTGCCGTTATTTTGCGGGACAGTGCTTTTAAAGCTGGTATTTCTTTCTTTGATAACAACTCCCGCACGCACACACACACGCACGCTCGAACGCACGCACGCACACAAACAATACTGTTTTCCGAAGTATATATCGTTTTATTGTTCATACAATTACATACAATTATTTCGGGATTGCCTCTAGTCCTTTTAACATAAAAAACAAAATTGGATATAGAGCCATTGTTCACATGCATAATTCAATGATTGAGAAATAAACTTACTCTGAGGATCGCCATTTTTATTTACATATTAACGACAGCTGTTCATTGGACAATTAAACTAGAAAGGTTTTCATCGGACTGCCTTGTTGTTATTCGGTACGTGCAAAGTATTGTCCAAAAGGCAAACACGAACACGGTTACCTTCTGTATCCTGTGTATAAAAGCCTAAGGTGATATAGAGACTTCGTTGCGTCGTAATATGTGCTAACAACAACAACAACAACAACAACAACAACAACAACAATAGCAGCAGCAACAGCAGCAACAGCAGCAGCAGTAGCAAGAAGGAGAAGCTGTTCCTGAAAGTATGGCGTTTATGCGGTTTCTTATCGTCGAGTCATTTAAACAGAACTGTTATACAATTCGATGCTTTACAGATATAACTCTGACTTTTAACATTTAGCGGTTAACGGATTCTACTAAACGCGAAATGTTAAAATTTATAACATTCAGCGGTTAGTTATTTTTTAACATTTAGCGGAAGTTCTAACATTTAGCGGCAATGTTTTAACATTTAGTGTAAGATATATAACATTTAGCGGAGGTTTTAACATTTAGCGGAATTTTAGCATTTAGCGGTGCTACACACGAAAATGACCTGTTGCTCATATTGCCGTTGTACGACGACAACCAATCGGCGTGCCTTCCCAGGTCACAAATTCCAGTGATGTCTCATAGATTATGATCATTGTGCAATATTTCACAATAAACCAATAGTATGGACGTATTAAAATTTAAATAATACACTAAAAAATTACCTTTTCCGTGGAATTCAGCATTCTCCATTTTCTTTTTTATGTTTTTTTCTTCCTTCAGATCAACATTTCTTTGTAGATTATTGTCATACATCATCCTGGATGCTTAATTATTTATCCTGTTTAATTATAAAAAGAGTACTATATTAAAATATATATTTTAAATTTATATTAATTGATCTGGCTTATGTAATATTTACTAGAGTCGTATTTAAACATCATGTAACGAAATGCTTGACTTAAAGGAAAACAAAGGTCAAGTTTTTCTCCAAATTACGTATTTATAACGGTATAACACGGGGAAATTGCTCGACTTCGTGCTACTAGTTTCTATCATTTAGGACACATTTAATTAGCCTTTATACTTATCATTGTTTTTCTGAATAACCTTTTTACATATCATAACGAATTAATTTATTATTCTAACCATTGAAAAGTGTTTACCAGTCCGAAACACCACTAAAAGCACGTAGATTAAAAAATAAAAAAACATCAAGGTAAAAAAAACTGACACGTGACTATCAATAGTTAAAGATACTCTTGGAAGTAGTATGATTAAAACCAATTTAACAACGATATCAAATATCAAGTACGTTAGAAAAAGAGTTTCACACTGACACATTCACCACAGCCACAATTGAATAAGAAAAAGAAAACGAAACACTTTCTCCTAAATAAAACATATGTCGTGATCTCCCTAATCTGGAATATGCCTTTGCAGAACAATCGTATATTTAACTTAAACTTCCGTCGCAAAATGCTTCAAGTCTATCAACTCGCGACAAAATTCTTGGAACCTATCAACTCGCGACTAGCTGTATCGATGCTATCAACCAGTTATATACCAATGGTAAGAAAAACCAATCCTATTTAACTACAAATAGGGCAATTATAGCAGATTTGCGTCATTCTTGATTTGTTTATGTGCGATATTTGCTATTGCTTTCGATACAAACTTTAGATATTGGAAACTCTCGTATTCAGTTGTCAGTTTTAAATCACGAAAAATACTTAGGAAATGTCTGAACAAATATTCTTAGAGTTAATTTCTTTCGCTTCGTCAAGTGGTTGTCAAAATGTTTTATAATTTACTAGAAAATTGGAAACAGCTGCAGCAGTCAAATTACTTCCCGAACTTCATACGGGCGTAATCCAATAAACAAATGCTTAAGAGACTTGTTAGTAAGCATTAAATCAGTTCCTCCAATACTGTATTTGTTCATGGGGATGTAATGAATTCGCGACTGTCAGCTAATCTCTGTCATCTGTTCTGACAATAACCAAATGTTTAACGACAAGCTGGAATAACATCTTCGAGGGTTAAAGTCTATCATTTAAGAAGATTCAATCTGAAATTAATGTCGACAACAATCAATGGAAAAGAAAGAATAAATGAAAACAGTTTTGAGGTTTGTAGATGTATTGACAACAAGAAGTCTTCTGCAAGCACTTATATCTGTTTTTATTTTTTAATCAATTGTTATACAGAATGCTGATGTTAATTCGTACGTTGCAAACGCAAATGATATTCTTTCCTTGATTTATTAACACTTTCATCGATTGATACAGATATAACAAGATATAACAAGATCGCCGCCTAACGGGACATTTTACTCCCGTTTTCCTTCAAAATATAATGTTAGTTTAGTTTAAAACTTATATTTATTTTACAACGATTGTGCGACAAGCCTACCAATCTTTTCCTGAGTTGTTATGTTAAAAGCATTTCCTAGGTCAATATGACAATGACAATGACCTTCTATGACAATGACCTTCGAATTTCTGCTTTAATTGGTAAGTTTTAAGTCATTTGAAGTGATATTAAAAAGACATATCCATGTTTCACTTCTTGGTGAATCATTAATGACTTGTAACTTAACCCGAAAAAGCGAAAAATTATTTTGAACTTTGTAATGACTTTGATAAATGTTCAAAATTATAGTAATAGTTCAATTATAGTCATAGTACAATTATAGTCATAGTTCAATTATAGTCATAGTTCAATTATAGTCATAGTTCAATTATAGTCATAGTTCAATTATAGTCATAGTTCAATTATAGTCATAGTTCAATTATAGTAATAGTTCAATTATAGTCATAGTACAATTATAGTCATAGTTCAATTATAGTAATAGTTCAATTAATCAAATAACTTCCAGTATATGCTGATTTCATGCTTATAATTAAGAGCACTGCTTTCAGGGCTGGGGTAGACAAAAAGCAAAAGAAACTTACAACTATGTATTGGATCCCTACACTACACAAAAAAAATCATAAGCCCGTTTTATTTTGTATTCTAGCGCTTGAAACACTACAAACAACTCCGAACGCTTAACGTCTTGTCTTTCTGCCCCTAAAGAATATGTCGAATGATATTGTGCAATAACGTATTAGAACATTGGGAGAATTATTTATGTTGGTCAACCGCAAACGCACTATATATCAAGATGAATGAAAGGCAAGATAAGACATCACAAACACACAAGGGTTGACAATAGGGCTACCGCCTAGTTTACAAATATTTTTTCTTATGTATCTTTGGTACGAGTCTATTCCATATCTCTAATAACTACTTATCGGTCCTTATTTCGCTTTTCGCAAAATGGTATTACTTTCGAAATAAAACACTTAAAATAAATAATTTACCTCTTCGGTTATACTCTGCGTCATCAATACAAATTCCACAATCTAACTCTTCATTTCTTAGAACTAAACCATATGTACGCCTTACACCTTTAAATCTTTAGTCGGCAACCTCGTTTTCATTTTCCTTCTAATAATATTACCAGGATTTTTCATAACGGCTCAAAAGTTTCAGTTACTCCTCTTGGATAATCTATTTTTAGGAAATACCATACAAAGTCTCCTTTCAGAAATCGTTGAGTTCATTCGAGACGCAGGGTGTTTTCCTCTGTTAGAAAGTGCAATGCTAAGGTGCAGTTATTGCAATTATTTATCTTGCAAGTCCACCATTAAATCAACTGCTTAATGTATGTCTAGCTTCAAATGTTGATTGACATACATCTCACGTCATTTATGTTTAGACTTGAAATGCACCGCGTAGTGGCATGCAATATGTTGGACAAACAGGTCGATCTTTAAAAGTTCGATTTCGTGAACATACATTTAATGCAGGTAATCCTAAAAAGTTAAAAAATTACTTGTACCAAAACTTTAGTCAGTCAGGTCATACATTTAGTAACATTACTGTTCAACCGGTCGAATATATAATTTATGGCAATGATGCTATTAAAAGCTTTAAAATAAAAGCTAGACATTTTGCAGAAATTAAGTGGATGAAAAAGTGCAGACACCATAACCACTCGGCCTTAATGACACTATTTATCAATAAGGAAATATTTTAAAAGATCCATTTGATATTTTTTCTATATTTTCTATTCGAAAGCGTAACTCTAGGTCTCAAGGTCGTAGTAGTAATCATTAAGTGGTCCGAGTATTAACGTTCATACCCCATCCAAACCCTTCTCCAAGAAGCGAAAACAGAGTTGACTGGGGTATGAAATAAAACATTAATTTCGGCTTGAAACGTTTACATATTGTTAAATTAAAACATTTAAATTTACATTTAAAAAAAAGTGTTTTATATATATAAATCCGTTATAAAATCCTGCTCATATAAGCTTTCACATCGCCTAATATAATTAAGGCGGGACCACGTAATGGATAATATCGTGTAACTATGTCAGTCGCTGATTTGCATACATTTTAAAACAATCTGGAAAGCACACTATGCTTTCACGTCCTTTTTGCCACTGACCGTTCCAAGGCGGTAGCCCTATTGTCAACCCTTTTGTGTTTGTGATGTCTTATTTGGCCATGTATTCATCTTTAAGTGTGATCTATGTTTCTGTGTGTGTTTGTGGTTGACTGTCGTCCTTGAATGCTGCTTTTTCTGTTCGAGTTTTATATCTATATTTACCTCTTTGTCCATTTCTTCACTGAAGTTGAACGACGAGGAAGCAAACAATATTTTCATTCATACAGATCCCTTCCATAATTCAAAACTACACACAACATGTTCTCCGACCCAATATTGACAAGGAGTCTGATCACGTCAGGCATTTTTCTAAAAATACTATATCTTAAAGGTGAATGACCACCCTTTTTGTAGTATTATCAATTAGCAAATTTAACTCTTAAACATCATATGAACATTTCTTGATAGTCCCGGAGAGAAACATATATTTAAAACCCCTACTAAGTTGTCTGTAAAAGTAAGTATTATTTGCATGACGTAGATACTACTTTTACCACTGCGTGACTGCACGGGAAATGAGGTAAATCTGAATGGTATATCTGTACAACTATTGCCAGATAATTGATCAATACATTTACCTGTGGATTAGTTTACCTGTTCAAAGTTGTCTACGTCATCAAATAAAATCTTAATCTCGCTTTTCACAGATATTGCAAAGTGTGAATTGTAAATATCTATTGTTGTGTCTTGATTTTGATTTAAATAATCATAAACATAGTCATGAAACAAAACATGGCCGGAGAACTTTAATAAGGGTATTGATTTCATTGACATGTCAAATATTTTTAGAGATAATCATGTAGTTGATTCTATCCCTAAATATTTTAAAAATTCAGAAAATCTTATAATTTGTTATGTGTAAAAAACTCCGAAGGAATGCAAGTGTAATA
Organism: Cyrtodaria siliqua; assembly: GCA_037043455.1. Lineage (NCBI taxonomy): Eukaryota > Metazoa > Mollusca > Bivalvia > Adapedonta > Hiatellidae > Cyrtodaria > Cyrtodaria siliqua. Next base: position 15,070 of record JAWPHD010002611.1, read on the forward strand.
CTTCAAAACTTTGCTATGCTCCAGCAAGTCATGTCATCACTGGTAATTTTGAATTTGAAGATATACGTATTCGGCATCTGTTTTCTAAAGGTCCTAAGTATAGATTACCTTCAATTATTGATTTTAATGCATGTCGTGCTCAGATCGCCCAATCCATTGAGGAGTTTAGTATAACATGGTGTCGTAGAGAACATGCGGACCCAAACTCTCTTTCTACATGAAAAAAGTCAGTTTTTTAAATTATAGATACACATATTAACTTTTATAATGCTAACCCCTCGTTATCTCCTCCGAGACCTAGGTTTTCTTTTCGTAATTTAAAATCGGGAATTCAAGAATTTCAAAACGTATTTGTGTTTTAGTTCCTGATGATAAAGCAACTAATAATGAAATTATTTTTTGACGCCTGCATTATCTCTGGAACTCAGTAGCACTAATTCATATACTCCAGTTCAATCTACTGAGGATGATGTTGTTTCCACACATATCATTCGGTGTACTACTTCCAAGGCTGGGTAAACGAAAAGCAAAAGAAAATGTCAACTATGTAGTGGATTCTTAAATTACATACAAATCCGTATAAAGCTCGTTTTTCTTTTAATTAGAGTACCTGTACCACCACAAATATATCCAAGCTTTTAACTTTTTTTTTACCAACTCATAATTAATTTTGCGCATATTCAATCACATGTATTTTTACAACCTATGAATACAACTTTACTTTTAATCGGCACATATACATAATTATATGACCCGGCTGAACACCTCGACATAGTTTTGATTCAAGTTTGTTTAAGGTAATTTTGCCGTTATTTGTCGGGTTAGTTTCTTGAAATTTTACTTAGTTTCATTTTTCAGTCATACTTTTAAAAAAAAATAAAAAATAATGTTATATTTCAATTGTCGACTCATCATAAACAGTAGCCTCGTCCGTCGGATGGGGACGTAAACCGGGCGGTCCCGTGTATCGGTCTATCAACCGAGCACGTTAAAGAACCATAGGAATCTATTCGATAATAATAGTAGGGCAGGTTCCCGGATTCCTATGTATCCTTCCCCTCTCTCTGGGGCGGCTCTAAATAACCTGTACTGTGTTGATGAGCCGTTAAACAACATTCAATTCAATTCATCATAACCCGACTCAATAAAACCGAGTTTGCTATTTTATTCTCGTGGTGGGTGTGTTTGTTTTATAATTGACAGCCTGCCTCTCATGAAAAGACCGCTACATATCTTTATTGTTTGTGACTGTTGAGTACTCGTGCGTTACTTGAGTAATCGTTTCTCTCTGGTACATATGCCAGAGATAACCCAAACCATTGGAAAACATTGTTGGGACTCGTTTCATTTGGATGGTTCTCGGCTTCACACGAGTTTTTGTATGTATTTACAAAGATTACTCTTTTCAGTATTTGTTGATGTACGTTCACACTAGCGTTTGTTTAGTGTTGTCTGGTGGCTGTAAAAGTCGCCCCCACTACAGATCAGTAGTGTTTGTACTTACTGATCCTTTGTGATAATCTAGCCCAGTCTATGTGGCCTTAAAGTAGAATACCGCTTAAGCCTGTGCTAGGGGGAGCGAGAGGTGTTGCACTTTATATTACCTCTCATGATAGACTCAATAAAACGGAGTCTGCTATATTTCTCTATTGTTTGTGTTTGTTGCTTCAAATGGATCCTCTTTTCAGTAATTACTTAGTTGACACGGACCTTCCTAGTTAATAATCGAGTCTGATAAACCCCGTTTTATTTGCTATGGATCAGCCAGTCAGAATGTAGAACATCTTCCAAGTGCATTTCGTGTGCCACGATGTGTGTCGTTAATTAAAAGACTTTTTGCAATTAATTTGAAATAAACACAAAGAATAACAATATGAGAAAAAAAAGTAGTTTATTTTGATAATGTGTTTATTCATCTTTGAAAACAAAACATGAATCAAAATCAACATAGTAAAGAAGTATTGCCAAATACACACCTGACTTAAATAACATACATAGTATATAAGCAAGTTAAACTTGTAGGTAAATAGCCTGATAAATTATTTTTAAAAATAACACATTTTAAAATAATCGCAACATTCGGAGGTTGAATGACGTTGAGAATAGCGCATACATAAAATAAAGTGTATGTATCTTTTCTCCCAAAAGAAAGTATCATATAAACACCGTTACAACTCCGAAGTATAGTTTTCAAGAGACTAAGATATCTAAAGACACTATATCTCTATATAAGGCTAGTGTGCGTATACCTAAAGCAAATAATAGCGGTTTAACGCTTGGTTTATTACCATCTTCAGGCTCGTGAAACATGGCTGGGAACCTGTACATAACGCAGTTTAGTAGCAAACATATGTCATGTCTTTACCTCAGATCGACAAAGTAACTTTGAATCACTGAACAAGATTATACCTATGCGAGTTTCGAGCCCGTGACTTTCGGATTGACCATCACTAACCCAGACAGTTTATCAATATCGGTATCGATATAATTTTAGCATTGTAGGGGATATCATCTGTTCACTTAATGTGCGTGATCCCCCGGAAATAAACGCCCCAGAAAATATAGATACAAATTCCAACATTAAAATAGTATACGCTGCAAATATACTGTGTAATTAGGGTAGTGATGTTTTTTATATCGATGTTTCTAAAACGAACGACGGATTAAAAATGATGGACTGGTGTGTGTGTGTGTGTGTGTGTGTAGTTCTAAGGTTTATAGTCCGTCCGCCAACGAACACGTCGAGGTAAACCTGACGCGATGGGCACAATAGAGTCTGGACTTTATGATGGCCTGGTATAGGTTTCTCTCCTTATATACGGGTTTACGGCCAAATTTCACAAGCTTGAATTGGTAGTATACCAAACCACAAAGCAAATACTCATTTACTTGGCAGAAGCCAGAGTACCAAGAGAATAGGCCACGATAAATGTCTAACAAAATGCCTTCAGAAATCCATTAACCCAAAGGGCGTTATACTTACTTATTTATTAACATGTACACTAGCGTTCGTTTAGTGCAGTGTGGCGGCTGTAAAAAGTCAATAGTATTATTTTTACTTGTCCTTTGGAACCAACGAGCCCAATATAGATGGTTTTCGAGTAGAAAACCGCTTTTGAAGTAGAATACCGCTTAAGCCGGTGCTAGTGGGTGTAAGAAGTGTTGCTTCTACATTACCTCTCATGAACAGAATCAATAAAATCGAGTCTGCTAGACTCAATAAAACCGAGTCTGCTACTTTATTCTCTTAGCTGTGTTTTTTGCTCCCAAAAGATCACCTTTATCAGTATTTATTTGCATGCATTATGCACCTGGATGCCAGTCCGTATGGGCTTGATCATTGTCCTAAAGTGCGCTTTGACGCTACGTCACATTAAGACTGAAGATGTAAAGATGTTAAATCGTTGAAAAAGGCCTAAGGTCGAAATATTGAAAAACGATTGGGTTTTATTGATTAAATACAAGTTTTGAATTTAATGTCATTTCAGTTAAGGACCTTTTTCGAGCCTAATGCAAATCTGGTAGGGGCTGGGTAGAGAGAGAATTTGTATATATACCTGTAAATTACTGTTAGACATACACTAGGGCTCAATCACAGTGATAGTATGTTCTAAAAATAAATTGAAACGGTCAATGATTTCGGACGAACAGTTCATGACTTACATGGTATACATACAAAGTATTGGTATATGATTATACGATTTCACTGAGATTTGGGCAATATGTATCCCTAATGCATGAAACTATTGGTGTTATTCAATTGTGTATCATATGACGACGCCCATTTGTGTATGAGGTAAACATATTAATTCATAAAAGCATATTTCATTAATTGTATTTTGGTTATTCTTTTTTTAACAAAAATAATAAAGAATATCCACATTTGCAATTAGTACACCTTGATTTTATTTAATAAAAGTGAAATATATTTTTTTATTTCTAGATAATATTCACTATTATAATGCTATTCAAAATAAAAATAGTATGGCCTCAATTTATATGTCTGAACTTATCAGTCGTGTAGCATGTCAGCAGTAAAGCAAGCTTTCCATGATTTTTCATCGACCAAATATGGCGGCCAACATTTGTTTATTTATTCATTTTATTTCCGCTTTCTTCCACAGATATTACATACTATAATATTATGACGACATAATTGATAAGAATGCATAACAAAGCAGATAATATATGAACTATTAAGAATAAATCAACAAATAAATGAAAGTGAAAATATATACATACATTTATAAAATATTTTCATATGTCTAATAATATGAGGTTATTTAACAGTGTTGAGTACAATACTAGATTTTGCTGGACTAGTACCCAGCAGACAGAATCTATTTTTAGACGAGGCGTAGCCGAGTCCAAATATGGATTCTGCCTGCTGGGTACGAGTTTTTATTTTATTTTATTTATTTATTGTCTTTATTTCACACCTCACTAATCTAACCAAACGTTGCACATTTGAATTCCATCTTGATATTTCTGTTATTATTATTCTGCATTTTTCCACAATAATTAACTGCATAAAATGTAATTTGACAAACACGCGTAAAGTATCAAAACTGTTTTTTATTCAATTTCAACTAAAATAAATGTGAGGTAAATCGAGAATGACTCTTAGATTTTTACTGTTAGAGTAATCATTCCATAGTACAAATATGGAATGATTTTTTGGACTCCACATCTACTGAATATAGATTTATTGGACTCTAGATACCAGATGGAGTACACTATGAAAATAATATATACTGAACCAAACAGCTAACGCACCAGTAGACAATATCTGTAATATCTCAATAATAACAATCAATAAATCAAAACAAATTTCATTCTGAACGAGACAAATATCTTGTCAATAACGACTGTAAATTTAAAAAAATCATTCAAATCACCTGTCTCCAACGATACCAGTCGGCATATAATAAGTTCATACATTGAAGGTATTGTCTACTGGTACGTTAGCTGTTTGGTTCAGTACAGATGTTTTGTATTAAAGATCGTATATATAAAAAATAGTGGAAATATGGGATTGTCATATGGGCAAAAAGACAAATAGACTTTTGTTAGATTTATACATGTGTGAAATAAAAACTCTTCTGTCGTTGGGATAGTTTTTATTATCTCTATAATTTCTAATTGTCTCGCTGGGAGAGTTTCTGGTATTCAAAGTTGGAATTGGTAATATATATCCTCAAGTTCTTCAATTTCATGAATAACTTCAAGTTGTTCAGCGGAGTTGTCAGGGATAATTACAAACTCTTCTGTCGTTGGGACAGTTTCTGTTTTCTCTATAATTTCTAACTCTCTCGCTGGGAGAGTTTCTGTTATCTCTGTATACATACCAGACTTCTGAAATTATAAAGACAAAAACAAAACTTTAATCAATACTGAAATGGCGGGAAATGTGCCTAAAGCAGTGTTATAATACTTTATATAACATGGACATGATAGTTTGATAGTTATATATAGACTGGCTATTGTCGCAGTGTTGTTGTTTTTTTTTAAATATTTTGCAATCGGAATCAAAATAAAATCTCAAAATCCCAAACATTTTTGAATAGCTGCGAACCACTGATGTTTGAAGCCAATAATTCAAAGGGGACGTAATGCAGACTATTTTATTTGATGATAGCTCGAGTTGTCTCAAATAGTATAAACATGAACAAACATAAGGACTTAGCCAGTCTATGTTATATACTTATATACGTCACTATTCTTTTTACAGCAACTTAGTTTAATTATTAAGTAAGTAAGGTAAAGTGTGAGTGAGTGAGTGAGTGAGTGAGTGAGTGCGTGAGTGAGTGAGTGAGTGAGTGAGTGAGTGAGTGAGTGAGTGAGTGAGTGAGTGAGTGAGTGAGTGAGTGAGTGAGTGAGTGAGTGAGTGAGTGAGTGAGTGAGTGAGTGAGTGAGTGAGTGAGTGAGTGAGTGAGTGAGTGAGTGAGTGAGTGAGTGAGTGAGTGAGTGAGTGAGTGAGTGAGTGAGTGAGTGAGTGAGTGAGTGAGTGAGTGAGTGAGTGAGTGAGTGAGTGAGTGAGTGAGTGAGTGAGTGAGTGAGTGAGTGAGTGAGTGAGTGAGTGAGTGAGTGAGTGAGTGAGTGAGTGAGTGAGTGAGTGAGTGAGTGAGTGAGTGATATAATCGGCCTAGCCAATCTTCATTGATACCCTATTTAAGCTTCATTGACAGTACAAAATAAAATGAAATAAAACGGTCGCATATTTAAATACCTATTTCCAGCCTATTGTATTGATGGAGGATTTGGGGGAGGGGACAGAGAGAGTGTGGTAGCAACAAGAAACAAGAAGGCAAAAGTAATATCCAATGCAAACGACATCACAAACACAAAAGGGTTGACAATAGGGCTACCGCCTTGGAACGGTCAGTGGCAAAGTAGGTTGGATTGTTTACACTCAAAGCAATTGAATTATATTTTCCTTCTCCCAAGTAATTTTTTAATTGATATGCACAAATATTGAAGCAGTCTCTTTTGTATGATGATGTTTGTCAAGATAACCTAATTTCTCCCAGCAATATTATCTAATAGTGTTCCAGATAATAGTAATATGCTATAGTATGCACAAATTAATGAATGTATGTATGGGTCATAAGTCGTGTGACTCTATGTTTGTATAGTCAATATGTTGCCTCATGGGCCAATATGGCCTAATAGCATTTTGAAAATAAAAACTTCCAAAAGAACTTCGACAACAAGCAAAATAGAATATTGACAAAACAGAAATACCTGTTCCTTCAGTATCTCGGGCCGTATTAGAGACAAATAAACGTTAAGTATCATACAGCGATTTATAATTTAGTAGATTACTTATTAATATAACTATCAGTATTACAGTGATCTAAATATTAGTAGATTACTTATTAATATAACTATCAGTATTACAATGATTTAAAGCTTAGTAGGTCGTTTAGTAGATTACTTATTAATATAACGATCAGCATTTCAGTGATCTAAATATTAGTAGATTACTTATTAATATAACGATCAGTATTACAGTGATCTAAAGCTTAGTAGATTACTTATTAATATAACAATCAGTATTACAGTGATCTAAAGTTTAGTAGATTACTTATTAATATAACGATCAGCATTACAGTGATTTAAAGTTTAGTAGATTACTAATTAATATAACGATCAGCATTACAGTGATCTAAAGTTTAGTAGATTACTTATTAATATAACGATCAGCATTACAGTGATTTAAAGTTTAGTAGATTACTTATAAGTATAACGATTAGTATTAAAGTGATTTATAATTTAGTAGATTACTTATAAGTATAACGATTAGTATTACAGTGATTTAAAGTTTAGTACATTACTTAAGGAGGTTGGCTGGGAAAGGACGTAGTGATGAGATTTTTTTAAAATTAATATTTAAGGCTTCGTTGGTATAACTTAGATTCAAAATTATCAAAAAAAGGCTAGGTCACCACGTTTTTTTCCCCACTAGACGTAATTGAAGAAGGCACATATTTCTAACTTCAAAATTTCACTAAAAAGAGGAAAAATATAGTCACTGAACATTTTCACAATTGTTTTCATAACACTACGTTTATTGAAAAACAACAATTAATTTTCGATTGCATATATACATACCTTTCAAATCATACAAAAACAATTGTAATCCTCATTCTTCTTTTTACTTTAAAAAGCATACGTATATGGACCGTACCCCACCCACTTTTGTTTTTACCGAAAAATTAATTCAAGATAAAAAAATATGTTCTAATGATCATATTTTTTATAAATTTGTATATGTCAAGGTCCAATGACATTTCTTTCAAAACAAGTCAAAAAAAAATATAGGTCACCAGGCTTCTAATGATTTTTTATTAAAAATTCTTTAAATTACACCCATTTTGGAGTTATTTTGACATTTTTAATGTAAAATACTGTACACACAATATTGACATGGAGATCGAAAATAAAATTAGCTCAGTATCTACTTTTATATATGTATTCCACTACTGGAAAACAAAAATCTGATTTATTCTATAGCAAAAGGATAAATTCTACTCAGAGCTACCCATACCTCCTATTTTGTTGACAACAAAAAATAATATAGAAGAAGTCATTACGGAAGCCAATGTCAATGATCAGCGTCAGTACTGGAAACTGTTAAAATATTTTATCAAATCTAATAAACATTCAGAAATCATTCCACAATTGAAAACCATATTACCAAATGGTCAGGTCACTTACTCTATATCAGACCAAGACAAGGCTAACAGCCTAAATGACTATTTTATATCTATATCATCCGTTGATGATACGCATGCTTCTCTACCAATTTTTGATCTTAAAACGCAGGCAAAACTAGAATCTATTATCATAGAAGAATCAGAAATAGTTGATATTATAAAAATACTGAATATAAACAAAGCATGTGGGGACGCCGAAATAAGTCACAAGATGCTTAAAGAAACAATGCACACTATTTCAAAGTCTCTATGCATAGTTTTCAACAGGTCACTCGAAGAATGTATATTTCCAGATATTTGGAAAACAGCTGTAGTTATGGCATTTTTCAAAAAATATGACGCTAGCCTCCCTTGTAATTATAGACCAATATCGTTACTTAGCTGTGTAGGAAAAGTTATGGAAAGAATAATGTTAAAATATATTTATAATTTTTTTCTTAAGAATAATCTCTTTTTCAAATACCAATCTTGCTTCCTACCAGATCACTCCACAGTTTATCAACTTATGGATATGTATCACCACATTTGCCAAGCTTTCGATGCCAAACAGTACACTTGTATAGTATATAATGATATCTTAAGGGCTTTTGATTACATATGGCATCTTGGCCTTCTATTTAAGCTAAAGCAAAACGGTATTAATGGTAAGCTGTTGTCTTGGCTATCAAATTATATTTTAAGTCGTACTCAGCGAGTAAGGGTCGGTACAACATCATCTGAGACTAAATATTTGAAGGCTGGGGTACCTCAAGGATCGGTTCTGGGTCCTCTCTCTCAATATCCACATCCAGTATTGATGATATGGAGGGTATTTTAAATCATGATCTACATATTATAGCTCAGTGGTCGAAACAGTGGCTTGTTCAATTTAATCCTAATAAAACTGAAATATTATTTTTCTCCCTTAATCACACTGATCGCCGTCCACAACTATTTTTAAATAACGTTCAACTCCCATTCGTTGATACGCACCAGCATTTGAGTTTAATTCTTAGTTCAGATGGTAAATGGCACGAACACATTAACAGTATTGTAACATCTGCCACAAAAATTATTGGCCTTATGCGTCATCTAAAATTCAAACTGAAACGCAAAACACTAAATCAAATTTATTTATCATACATGCGCCCTATCCTAGAATATGCACCTATTGTATGGGATGGTTGTTCTGTTTACGATAGAGAAAGACTCGAACAAGTTCAATATGAGGCTGCTCGCATCGTGACTGGACTAACGCGATCAGTATCCATTAATAACTTACTAACTGAAATTGGATGGTTATCATTATCAGATAGACGAAAAATGCAAAAACTTACTATCGTTTATAAAGTTAAATAGTGGCATAATGCCATCGTATGTTACCAATCTATTTCCTCCATTTGTTCAAGAAAACAACCCTTATAACCTTAGAAATGGTAATAACTACGAGACCATAGCAAGACGAACGGAAATATTTTCTAAATCATTTATTCCATCCGCTATTACTATGTGGAACGATCTATCACCTGAAATCAGAAACTCCGAATCGCTTACTATTTTTAAACGAAAACTTCTAAGATCTGTACTTCTAAGATCTGCATTCGTTAGTCCTAAAGTTCCTATTTACCTGTTATATGGCTCACGATTACTTGCTGTTCTACATAAACGAATTCGCAATTCATGTAGCAATCTTAACAACGACCTTTATATAAATCACCTAAGATTATCACCAAGTTGGCAAGTATTGGCAACTTGTGCACTACCTCATCTTCTTCCTTCATAACTTTCATACAGGTTACTCCTTTCCTCTTCTTACTCCTTTTCTATTCAATCGTAATTATATTTCACAACAACGAACAAAACCTATATCAGCAAATATATATGTATCTTTAGTTTGTTTATAATTCTTTGTAAAAGCTAATATGTAACTATTTAGCCATGTACATTTCTGTAAATACATTGTATTGGGAAGGGCCGTAACTAATGTTGATAGAACTTGTGGCCCGACCCATTTGCTTACTTATATGGCAATAAAATATGTTTAAATCAATTAATGGGACAATGAACGCACCCACGTAGGATGTGACGCATATACCGAAGCTTCATTTCGTGTCGCATCGTGGAAAAGGAAATATAGCTTTTCCGAAAGAATTGGGTGGCGGGAAAAACATCGACATTAAGGCCAAATATGATTACCACGGTCTGGAGCGGCGTGCCTTGATATTTACTCCCCAAAATAATTTAAGGATCACACAAATTAACAGTAATACGTAGTTTATAATTAAAATCTTGGATTTCATATCCATATAAACAGTTAATACATTTATGTCACGCAACAATTGAAAATTCTAATACACCCGCACTATATAGCCTAGTTTAAAATATCTCGTTATATCAACGATAAATCACTGTAACGTTTGCAACCTTAGGAGAATAAGCAAGGCAATACGAAAGATATCACTGTAACGTTTGCAACGTTAGGAGAGTAAGCAAAGCAATGCGAAAGATCAATCTCTACCCAGAGTACACTCGTTCCTCATATATGTGAGTGCAAGGAACAATAACTCTGCGTGGAGATTGGCGAAAGATCTCAGATGTGTGCGTTATTTTCACATTTTAGCGGTATTAGAATAGAAATAGAACATCGTTTACGGTGAATTATCTTGTAATATATCAAGGTAAGTCGTTCAATTGTAAACAATAATTTCATGAGCCCGAAACAAAACATGGTCCTTCAATTATTTTGAGGAGTATATATTGAATACAATAAATTGTATGCACTGGGATACGACGTTTTTTGTGTGACTTTCTCCGTGAAGAAATTCCGCAACTGTCACGATCTTCTGTTATGCGTATCAGCTTTAATGAAAGTACATATTTAGACCTGAAGCAAAGGAACTATCACAGAATTATTAGAACGTATAATAACCATATTTCTGTTTATTAACCCGTCAAAAACGGCAAAATTACACTACAAAACCGCTTGTTAAAACTCTATCCAGTACAGGTCATATCATAATGTATATGTGCCTGTTAAAACTATATGTTTATTCACCAGTTCTTAAAATACCCGTGAAGGAATAAGTGTAAAATGAATTAAGAGTTGGTAATTCTTAATTCGGCGCTCCAGTTTTGGGGTTTGGGGTTTGGCCTGGCAGATTTAAGCTGTTTTTATTGTGTCTATATAGTTTAGATTCTCAAAATATGTAAATTATATAGATATGTATATACCGCGTCGTCAGTAGGTTTAGAAACGATGTACATATGTTGTAAAAGTTGTCTGTTGTTGGCGGGATAGCTACTTTTATATGCAAGAATTGTTATTGCTGCCATTTTCCTCTTTTTGAAAATAAGTGTAAAGTACTTACTCCACTTCATCTTTAAAGTTCTTGAACGGTTCCCGAGTACACATTACCCAACATCCCGCACAGAACATCACTAGCATGCACAGCGCTAATGCTGGTGGTAGGATAAGGGTCAATATTGTTCCATATGGTACAATACCACAATCCGTCTCTTCGCATCTATGTGAGATAATGATGTACATATTCTTAGAAATGTATTGCATGTGTGCTACTTTACTTAACTTACTTTTAAAAAGAGTACATCGTTTTTTTTCCAGAAGAATCTACAATTTAAAGGGACACATGGCAATCTTGATTTTTTGAAAACTCGCGGCATCCCGTTAGTTTTTCTAAATAACATGCATTATTTCAATCATTAATAATAATTAAAATAAAAGTATAAGCCAAATTGTTTTTGTATACTACTGACTTTTGATAATACTGCACCAATAATATATTCCAACATTTGGTAAAAATAACATAGAAAATTGAAAAATCGAAATTTAATGATAAGCAAGCAGGTTTAAAATAAGTAGAGACGTTAATATTGATGCTTGATAAAAACTACAAGATTGCCGTTTGTCCCTTTAAAACATGTTTCAATTCATGATAAAAATGTCATATCAACCAAACTATTGTATTCGCACCATTTTGTTCTAAAATTTATATTCACCCACGATTTTCAGTGGAATCAATCGTAAAAGTCTTATTTTAACCCCGTGCGTAACCTAGGATAGAACATATAAATGTGTAAAATGAATTTCCTTGTAAACATGGGATCATGTTTAGGCTCATTCATTAGGATTAGACGCTTTACAATAGAAACAATCATTATGATTTAATGTAAAGTCTGCGCCCTAGACACCCACGAAAAGCCCGATGCCCTTTACAAATCTGACATACATTGGTCAACACAATAGATTTTAATGTATTCGTTAAAAAAAATACATGACTATTTTTAATGACCGTTTGCACATGGAATTGACTCTCTCTTCGTCAGTCCTATTTCGCAAATAGTTAGAGACCTTTATCAGCAGTAGACACAAGGGCCGAATAATTGTATTCATTTATTCCATACCCAAATGTTTTACCGTCAACATTTAGAAACATAATTGTATTCAAAGACATGTTGTTATCTCATTCTTCCGCTCAACTTTGAGAAGCAGTATTTTTATAATATCCAGGGCCTACAAAAAGTCATGCAGTGATTGTTATCCGGGTATTTTGAGATGCAAACAGAAGAACAATAATATAACAGTTCAATTGTTAATATTCAGACATATATCGAGTAGCGAACAAAAAAAAGCTTAAATTCTACACAGGTTCATCGTGTGACCACTTAGCATTGTTTAACTGCTGTTAAGCGAACAGACAAAAACATAGCTTAAATTCTACACAGGTTCATCGTGTGACCAAATAGCATCGTTTAACTGCCTGCGGTTAAGCGAACAGACAAAAAACACAGCTTACATTCTACCCAGGTTCATCGGGTGACCAAACAGTATTGTTTAGCTCATAAGGGAACAGACGAACAAATGAACAAAAGAAAGCTTGGTTGAACAGACATCAAGAAATATCGAGCTAAAACAAATAAGCGCGGCTTAAATTATATCCACAGACGAATACATTAGAGACGAATAAATTGGTGTACTGGATAAAAAGAACACGGTTTAATCTGGCTATTTTGGCACACGTCAGCACGGAGGTCGGCTACATGCGGGGGTGATCGGGCACTTGCGGGTCGGTCGTCCGAGGATCTGGTGATACGCTCATTTCACCAAGGATTATTTTGGTCCCGAGAGTACCCGATCCTTTTTCTCATCGATCGGTCGCATTTTTGCGAAAATAATCGGGAACGTGCGAGCACTGTCCCGCACTACCCTATACATTCGGGGGAAGATCTGGCGCGATCGCCTCAGTCCTCCGAGGGTCGGGTACCGTAAAAGTGATCGGCTACTGTTTTTAAAAATGTTGAAAAACAGTAGCCGATCAAAAACCGTCGGCCCGGGGTCGTCTTGGTCGTCCGAGGGTCCCCTGAAGGTCCCCTTGTCTCGCCCGCCCTCTGGAGCTTTCGTATAGCCTCTGCAGCTCTCTACCGAGGGTCGTGCGTAGTGTCGGCAGAGTGTAAGCACCCGACCCTCAAGGGGTCATTTCACCAAGGATTGTTTTTTTCCAATCGGCCCGATCTGGACCAGATTGTCCCCGATCAATCAATTTTTGATCTGCCCGATTGTCGTCCTGAATCGCCTCCAATCGCCCCCTTTTTTTGACCCGATTGAGTCCCGACCAATGGACCATGGCGGGGGGACGATTCTCGGACGTTCCTCGCGCGATCGACACGTTTCCGGGGCGCAAGTATGCCAAAGTTCGCACAAGTACCCGCAGGTACACGGCAAAAGCCCGGCAAAGGCCCGGCAAAGGCCCGGTAGAGACCCGCTTCGCGCGCGCAATTGAGCGATCTTAGCGCGTTGTTCGGCCGAGAGAGGACGCTTTCGGCCGATTTCCGCCGTTCTTCCGCCGTTCTTCGCGCGAGAGTGGCCGAATGTAGGCGTATGTTGACGCAGGTAGCCGAAAGTAAACGGTCTTCGGACGATTTAAACGATCTTCGGACGTTCTTCGGCCGACCAAATTTGCCTAGATCGGCCGGAGATCGGTGTTTTTAAAGGCCCGACTATATAAACCGCTAAGATCGAAGCCGTTCATCACTTTCCGACCAGCCAGGGAAGGTCATGGACCAACAAGCAGTGCTGGGGCTTGTTGTAGCTCTACAACTTCGTTCTGCCATAGCTCAGCAAAATGTTATTACATTAGGAAATATGCTGAGGAGGAAGCCAAGGACCAAGAGAAAATATGCCAAAAAGAAGTAAGTTTTTGTGACTTTTTAAAGGGTTTTCAAGTGTGTTTTGTTTCAGTACCTGTTCTGTGAAAAGTGTGCAGTTTTTATTTTATATTTGGTTTATAATTCTCTGGCATTGGTATTAATTTGTTAATTTATTATTATTTATAATAATTTTGAGTAAATATATGTCTTGCTGTTGTATTTAGTAACAATTAATTATTTGTGACATTTTAAAGGATTTTTACATGTGTTTTGTTTCATTAAAACATTTGGGTTTTAATTCTCTGGCATTGATATTGTTCTGTATAAATTTCTTATCATTTACAATAATTTTGTTTAAATATCTCCCTTGCTGTTGTATTTAATAACAAGTATTATTACTATGTTCCAGGTTTTGGTGTACTCCATGGCTGGGTGATGACAGAAGGCTACACTACGGCCACTACGATGCACTGATGCAAGAGATGAGGGTCGGTGATTCTGCTGCTTTCCGAAACTTTCTGCGCATGCCTCCAGAGATGTTTGATGAGATGCTGGCTCGGGTTGGTCCACGTTTACAGAAGATGGACACCAACTACAGGCTGGCGATAGATCCTGGAGTGAAGCTGGCCGCCACCTTGCGATACCTGGCGACTGGTGAGAGCTACCCGACCGTGTCCTATTCCTTCAGAGTGTCACGCCATACAGTTGCTGCCTTCATTCCTATTGTGACCGAGGCCATTGTAGAAGAGTACAGAGATGAAGTTCTCCCCTGTACTGTAACTGCTGAAGAATGGAAACAGATCGCTGATGAATTTGAGAAGAGATGGAATGTGCCACACGCCCTTGGAGCTCTGGATGGTAAGCATTGCGCAATCAAGAAACCTCCTAACAGTGGGTCGCTGTACTACAACTACAAGAAGTTCTGCTCTGTGGTACTGATGGCTCTGGTCGACGCCAACTACAGATTTCTATGGATTGATGTTGGTGGGTATGGACATATGTCTGACGCGCAGATCTTCAATGCATCAGAGCTGAAAGAGTGCATTGAAGAGGGTATGCTGAATCTGCCTGCTCCAGCGCCTATGCCCAACGATGACGTTGATGTGCCCTTCTTCTTCCTGGGGGATGATGCCTTTGCTTTACGTGACTACATGATGAAGCCCTACTCAAGAAGAGGTTTGAGCAGAGAGGAGGCCATCTGCAACTACAGGATATCCAGGGGCAGACGTGTTGTGGAGAACGCCTTCGGGATTATGGCTAGCCGGTGGCGGTGCATGCTTATGCCTATGCAAGTGACCCCTGAAGTTGGCAGACTGAATGTGGAAGCAAGTGTGATTCTTCACAACATCATGAGGATGAGGTACCCACAGATGCAGAATGCAGAACTGGATAAGGAAGATGAAGACCACAACCTCATCCCAGGAGAGTGGAGAAATGGACATGTGATGCATGACCTTGCCCAAAACCTTGGCCACAACAGGGACAATGTTGAAGGAAAGAACCAGAGGGACTATCTCAAGCACTACTTCAACAGTCCAGCTGGGTCGGTTCCTTGGCAGGCTAGAGCTCTTCAGCCCAGAGACAACTTGAGATATTCACATTCTGCTTAAATGTGTATTGAAAGACTCTTGTATACTGTTTTGACTTTGTAACTTGTAAATAACTTTGTAAATAACCTTGTAAATGCCTTTGTAAATAATAACTTTGTACTTTGGAAAATAAAGCCTATACACTTCCAAGAAACCAGTGACAAAATGAAATTAAAAAAAACACAAGTTCACTAACTAAATTGAAACTATAAATTTGGCTTCAATTAGTTAGTGAACTTGTGGTTTTTTTTTATTTAATTTTTGTCAAACACCAAAACAAAAAAAAAAAAAAAAAAAAAAAAAGAAAAACACAATAAAAGGGCAACTTCAATAATAGATATTTGAAGCAATTTTTTTGCTGTTTTGAAGTTGCTCTTTTTTTTCTTTTTTTTTTCATTTGCAACACATTTTTTAATTGAACAAAGACATTTGATATACATTTTCAAAAGCTTAATAATAAACCACAAAACAATTTAATAACATATTTGCAATATTTACATTATTTACATAAAGTCTCTTTTGTAATCAAAATCCAATGTTTGTTAAAATAATCCAAATGTCAGACAGAATGTTTATATCACTACAGAGGGCGGCTGGTCAGAGGAGGCATCAGGCTGCTTGTCATCAGAGGAGGAGGAACCAGGCTGTTGGTCAGGCTGTTGGTCGTCGAGAACTTGGTCTACCACGCTGCCCTGGGAGTCTCGGTTCTGGTTGAGCAAGGAACTGAACGAAGCGTTGAAGCTCATCCGATCAAGGCTTCCCCCCTGGGAAGGCAGCTGCGGCGTGTTCAGAGTGGCGTAGTTCGGTGTCCTAAACGGTGGGCAGCTGGGTGACCTGGGTGATGATCTGGTGACGGTCTGTGCAGGAAACGTACGCTGCACCCACTCGGTGTCCATGGAATTCCAGGGAGACACTCCGGGATACGTCTGGGTGCCCCACTGGCTAGGGGGAGGCTGCCACTGGCACTGGTCCTGTTGCTGCTGGACAGTAGGCAGAAGGCGACCGTACGGGTTGTGGACATGCTGCTGCTGCTGCTGAGGCTGCTGCTGAGGCTGCTGCTGCTGACCCTGACGTTCGGCGGCGTTAGCTGCATCATTCTCCGTTACCATTTCGTCGCAGAGCAGGAAGAATCTGGTCATGTAACGTTTCCAGATCTCTGGGCGTACCTCGTTGAACTGGCTGGACAGGTAGCCGCACAGGTGATACTTGTCTAGGCTGGTGGTGGGCCGTAGAGTCTGCAGCAGGTCCCGGGTGAGCTGGGTTAACTCGTTGCTCTGCTCCCTCTGAGACTGCATCTCGTCGATGGCGCGCTAAGTAGAGTCGTCGGCGGCCGGAGCTGGCCTCTTCTTGCCCCTGCGGACGGTCGTAGGTGTCTCGGCTAAGGCTCAGAGCGTGAGTTGTAGCATCGCCGACGGTGGTTGAAGGGTGAGGATCAGCATCTCGAACGTCCAGGATGCAAGTCGTCATCTGGTTCAGGGCATCCCTACGGTGTCGAGGTAGAGCCACGGCCAGGGGCGCTCCAGCTGCAGCAGCCGCCTTCGCCTTCAGAGAGACAGTGTCCCTCCTGGAAACCTCTATCATGTGGGGATCAGTAAGGAGTAGTTGTCCAGGATCCATCTGAAAAGACACAAATTAAAAGAAATATTATATAAACAGTAAAAAAATATTTCCACACATAATAAACATGTATTATAATAATGTGGTATGACTGTACTGTCATAGACAAGCACCAATTAATAGATTATTATGAAAAATAAAATAATTAAAACACTACAGAAATTAAAACAACTATTTGTACCAAATGTTTGCAAAAATCATAATAATGTCATAATAATATTTGACTGTACTGTCACATAAACACAGATTTTACAGAAATTAAGAATAATATTAACTCTATAAATTATGTTTAAAAAATAAACAACATTATTACAAAGCCATGCATTACTTTGGCATTATTAAAATAAAATGTCAAAAAATACGTTAAAATCATTTTAAAATAAATTATTATACATTTCAACAGTTAACATTACTGCAACATATGAAAGACAACATGACAAATAAAACTGGCAAGCTGAAATAAAAATGTTATTAATAAAATTATTAAATAATTGTAGATACTTACTGGTCTCTGTCTGTGATACGGACTGCTCCCTGGCCGGACTTGGTTTTCCTCAGACGAGATAGTCGGGTCCGGATGGACTCGTACCAGAGGGTCAGCTCTTCTCTGGTCCGTTGCATCACATTCACCTGGGTCCTCCACAGCTCATCCTTGACCGTCTTGTTCAGCCAATCCCTCTTGGACTTGTCGTAGAGGCAGGGGTTCTGTTGGATGAAGTCCACCATCTTCTTCTCTTCAGTGGCAGACATGTTGACAGTCTTCCTTGCCTTCTTTGCCTTCTTCTGGGGATCTGTCTCTTCTTCGTCGAGGGGAGACAGACCACGAGCGGCAGGAACCTCGGCAGGAATGTCGGCAGGAACCTCCGAGTCTGTGTCAGAAACCGGCGGCGTTGGTGATCGTGCAGGCGTGGTACTGGCCTTCTTCCCCTTGGAGGCAGTCTTCTGTCCCCTGGACATAGCGTTGGTCCGTAGAACGTCAAATTGTAGAGGTGTTGCGTGGTCGGTGTCGAAGCGGGTTATGGTCTGCTGCTCTCTGGACCCCTATTTATATAGGTCGCCCTAATCGGATTATCTCGGGGCTTAACCGGCTACTCTCGGCTACTCTCGGCTACCCTCAGCTACTCTCGCGCGAAGAGCGGGCGAAGATCTGATTGATCGTTTACTCTCGGCCGCGGATCGCCCTTAATTAACCAAGGATAGCGAGTTGCGAACAGATGCCAAAAACATGGTTTAACTTAGACGACATTCAGGATATTGGGTAGAGAGCAATCATCAAGAAATAGCATAGTTTAAATGAAATCCATATATATCGAGTAAAGAACAAACAAAATCTATCCGTTTGAGGCATATTGTCGACGAACAAAACTGATTATGGTTTGCTTTACTTACATGCATTTTTGTTCTTTGTGATCTAATATGCATAGCTGTTTTTCAACACAAGTGTCACGGTATTTATACCAAAAACACGAGGATGTTACCGGTGCTGAAAGATAGCAACAACCCAAAACATAAATCATGTTTATATACAAGCGAACATCTAGCGAGTACTATGTCAATACCTTTTACCATGGTGGAGTGTGTGGTCCAGGGTAGAGCGTCGGTCTCCAGATCGAGAGGAAGTGAGTGAGTTGAATGCTCGCCAAATGGGCAGCAACTCTTCAGGATTAGCGGTTCTATTATTTGCGGCGCTTGTTTCAGCCAAAGTTGTTTTTAGCAATAACTTGAGCAATTTTATAAATACGTACATAAGTTATATATCATTAGAACTGGAATTTTTAATGGTAAATAAAAGTATTTTAGTTTTGAAAATCTGTTGAGAAATAAATATATTACAGCTAAAACTCCTTGTTGCTGGGAGCTCAGCAAATTAAGAAAACGCAAATAACTTCAGTTAGCCTTAATACTTTGCTATAAAACTTTCAGAGTGTCTTAATTTATGTTTGGTTAAAAACTATAAAAAATATATGTCGACTTTATTGACAGACACTTAGGTCCCTAGATCTATCAAGTAGTTTGAATGCAAGAGGCGAGGGGAAACTCCGGGGAAAACGAAGACACATTGTAATTTGAAGCGTTTTATGAGTAATGATGACGATACGACATTGTTCATTAATCTAATTTGCGAGGTAGGGTTTACCTTATTAGCTCATTACCTATTACCGTCTGAGTGCTTGTCTTTTTGTTTCAAATAAGCAAGGAAGGAAGAGACATATTATTTCACGTTGATGTGAAAACACAGAAATCATTAATAGAAGTGATTTAATTAAATTACTTAAATTCGCAGATAAGTTTTAGATTTGATCAAATTCTGATCAAGTATTATCTAATAAATGAACTAATTGGAAATTATGAACTATTGTTCGGGGCAATTGTTTCAGCCAAAGGCTCTTCAACATTAAAATGATGGGATAGCAGCACATTAAGAAATACCAAATAACTTCAGTTAGCCGTAATGTTTTCTATACACAGTTTAGAATGTCGTAATTTACATTTATCTACTAACAATTTATAAACAGTTTTTGTTAAAATTCTAAAAAAAAAATGATTCAGCAAAAATTTGCATTGAAAATGCCGTATCTAAATCGATTTCCGCACGTGAAATGTTTCTTTCTGAACCGATTTTAAAATTTAAAGTAAAATATTTTTATTTACCATTAAATTATTTTATTTTGGTACTATTTGATAAGTACAAACAAGCTTTGGCAGAAACAAACGCCCCGAACAATAGTTATGCTTTCGATCAGCAATTCATAACTACTGACACATTATGTTTAAACATAATCATTCTTCTGTAAAATAACAAATGAAATAGCGAATTCCATAATAGAAATTAAAATTGGTATGAATCAGTTAAAACTGTTTGTGTAATGAGACAATGCATGATTTATTCCAATTAATAGTGAATTAATTAAACAAGTTACAAAAGAAAACTAATCAATTCAATATCAAATAGGCATAATGCATGTAAGAGTCTATTTGTCAAATAAGTCCAAAAATAGCACGTAAATATAGATATAAAAATCGAACAGGAAAAGCAGCACTCAAGGACGACAGTCAACCACAAACACACACAGAAGCAAAGAACAAATTTAAAGATGAATGAAAGGCCAAATAAGATACCACAAACACAAAAGGGTTGACAATAGGGCCACCGCCTTGGTACGGTCAGTGGCAAAAAAGGCCGCTGGTAAACACATGTATTAAGTAGCTACCTACGCATGTTGCTCTGGAAAAAAGACTAAGGGATGATTCAGCCTTATTTTGCATATGTATTACACTATCGTAATATAATAGGTATAATCATGGCTTTCCTGTCGTGCCCTTAATGGTTTATTTTCTTGTTGCTCTGGCTTCTGCCAAGTCATTGAGTACCTTCATTGTGGCTTTCTAGGCTATTGTTTTTTTGTATTATATTTACACGAGCATATTTGTGTTTTACTTATATTGTCTATTGATGCTGCCTTGTTGGTTAGAGATTAAATCATGGCGGGGATTTCTTTATTTACACTGTCCTGTTTGAATGGTTGACAGTAGGGTAAGTGTGAGGTTTGGTGCACCCTAGAACCGGTTTAAATCCCCAGTGGCCTACTTTGGCACTGACCGTTCCAAGGCGGTAGCCCTATTGCCAACCCTTTTGTGTTTGTGATGTCGTTTGCATTTTTTTATTACTTTTGCCTTTTCGTTTGTCTGTTTGCGTGTTTGTTTTTGTGTTTTGTGGTTGACTGTCGTCCTTGAATGCTGCTTTCCCTGTTCGATATTTTTATCCTTCTTTATTACACACCAACATCGCTAGTTATGTAATAATACGATCGTACTAGTATACAGATAAACGTTTTGTTGTTGCTGTTTGTCTTTGTTTACTTGTTTATTGTGTGATATGTCTGGGATAGCTTTTTCACAACCACACAAATATGGCGAGGTTAAACAGGTTTCCTTAAGGTAACTGAAATGGAATGCTGAAAAAACAGGTATTTTGGATCCGGTTATTGAGATAATGATGCATTTAAACCTCACAATTTTACGTAATCAAAATGGTTTAAAGAAAATAAAACATGGTGCATGCTATCTTAAATTCACCAAACAATAGGCTGCCACTATTAAAAAAAACACACACAAAAAAACGAACATGTTATGTTTTATAAAGAAACTTAAAGCATATATTACCTGGTTCATTGAACCCAAAGTAAAAGTCCGCATCTCCTGCCAGTGCCACTGTGTAATTAGACATGACGAACTTGTTACTGCTGTTGCTAATTTTCTTCCGGAATTCTTTTCCAATACCTGTGATGATCTTATCGTTAAGCACAGTTTTAACAAGTACGATGTCAATCCTGATGGTTCCAGTAGGTTGTCTTGTGATTCTACGGAATATAAATAAATACTGAAAAGAGGATCCCTTGGAAGCAACAAACACAAACAAGAGATAAAAGTAGCAGACTCGGTTTTATTGAGTCTACTCATGAAAGGTAATGTTGTGTAACTTTAAAACCACAAAGACTGGGCTTGATGATCCCATAGGATCAGTAAGTTATAACACTACGGACTTGTAGTTGGGGCAACGTTTTACGGCCGCCACACAACACTAAACAAACGCTAGTGCGAATGTCAATAAATACTGAAAAGGGGATCCCTTAGAGGCAACAAACACAAACAAGAGATAAAAGTAGCAAACTCGGTTTTATTGAGTCTGTCCACGTGAGGTAGTATTGTGTGCAACACCTCTCACGCCTCCTAGCACCGGCTTTAGCGATATTCTACTTTAAAACCACAAAGAAAGTGTGCCTGATATAATTCAAGACGCCAAAACGCAGTGGTTCAAAACAGTATTTCTTTATTTACACTGACCGTTCCAATGCGGTAGCCCTATTTTCAAACATTTTGTGTTTGTGATGTCGTTTGCATTTATATTACTTTTGCCTTCTTGTTTGTCTGTTTGCGTGTTTGTTTCTGTGTTTTGTGGCTGATTGTCCTCCTCGAACGCTACTTTCCTTGTCCGATCTTTTTATATTTCTTGTAACATATTACAAATATGACATTAGACTAATTATTTGCTCATTTGCAAATATAATTATTTCAATAAGTAAAAAGTTTCAGGACCTATTTCACAACGCTAAATGAACATTGAAAATACATGGAAAGCTTGCTTATTTACTGCTACATGACCGATTAGCTCAGGTATATAAACTGAGACCAGAGTAACGTCTTCACTATGAAAAGCATTGGTATATTGAACAGTATCTAGGGTATACCAGTATATACTTCCCTGGTTAACCGTATGTCAACTTTACTTTTATGAAGAAGACAAAAAAGCAAATTAACAAGTAAGCTGTGCTAAATACAAAACTATGTTGATAATTAATTTTTTTTAGAATAAAAACACACCAAAACACAACTAATGAAACACCTGCTTTTATCTTTGGTTTGGTTGTTGGTTTCTTAAAAAAGCTGTATTGGGCCTCATCAATTCAACTGTATGTCTAACAGTGACTTCGAGTTACCTATACAATTTGTCTCCTCCTCCAAATACAATATCCTGGAAATAGGTCCTTAACTTTATTTATTTTACACTAGCTACACAGCTTATGACACTGAACGAAAGCATTGGAGAAGGAAACCGGTAAATCCGGGGGAATACAATACGCTCGAGTTTACGACTGCCGTACCCTCTCACAACACCGAACCGAGAATCAAAGCCAGGTTGCAATGATAAAAAAAAGACGTGCGCTACTAAATGCAATAGTGTATGACCGAGAATAAATAATGGCCAATATGAAAACAATAGTTCTGGTCAAAACTCGTATGTTTTAACTCATAAAGTAGTATCAGTGCTATAAAGTATCCGCTTGTTAATATTGGCAGAACTCTACATTTGATTTGCCACAGCTGTGAAATACAGTATAGGATAGACGCTATGAAGAGAAATCTTCACCATTAAGAAACCGAAATGGAGAGATCATAGGTTTATCGATAGTTTCTAAATAGGCCGCGCCCTAACCTGTGAAGAGCTCTGGTAGTAATGTCTTCATGAATAACTGTAGCTTGTATTTGAAATGCTGGGTCATCTGACTGGTTTAAAAAATAGGGTAAGACGACGGACAACTGCTACAGAGATGTCCTGTGGCGACGGATTTACGAAGGGGTTAACAATGTTTTAATGGTATGAGGTTAAATTGAGACCATACTAAAACAAAATGAATTGTTGTAAATGTCTCTTCATTATTAATTGCATGCATGTAACGCACACATTTGGCCCAAACGAAAAAAGATATATTCCATATTAACCAGCTCATGGCGGTGTATTAGCCAGAAATCGATGCGTTAAATATTATATTGTATCTAGACTTCATACAGTTACTAAGTTGACACTGCTTCTGAGAATATTTCATAAACATACGGTTGACCAGGGAAGGAATCGAACCAGGGACCTTACGTTCTTATTCCCTCTTCATTGGCTGGTGCTAATCAAAACTACTACACCATTCCAATTCAGAGTTTAGTATACACTTTTAATAGACACACACGTATTGCAAATATCAATACTCACTTAATTTCTGCCACCGAAGCATTTCCAATAGTTGTTGAATCTTCTAGAAGACTATCACGAACAAACTGTAAAATAATGTACTTGTTTTTTTCACTAATACTCGGTATTCACTCGAATACAATACAAAAACTATAATAGTGTGTGTGTGTGTGTGTGTGTGTGTGTGTGTGTGTGTGTGTGTGTGTCAGTTTGTGTGTGTGTGTGTGTGTGTGTGACTGCGTGTGCGTGTGTGTGTGTGTGTGTGTTTATAGTCCCTCTAACATATGTGCCGACAGCAGAATCTATCACGACACGGCATTATGTGTCGGCGATGTCCGTATCACCATATCGGCATGTATCAACAATGTCCATATCACCATCTCGACATTTGTCAACAATGTCCGTATAACCAAGTGTGTGATCCTGCAGATCTGGTATTCCCACCAAAAGTGCATTCAACATGGCGACTTTTCAGCTTCCATCGGTGGAGGTAGACCCCAGCTGCCACTCCGGGCAAATTACCATTTCGTGCAAAGTGGCATAAATATGTATACTGAACAAAAGAGGTTTACTACGAATTTTAGGGACATAGATTAAACATATTAAGATATTATAAATGCTAGGTAAGGAGGTGATTTTCAATTTTTATTTTTATTTTATAATTTTCTAAGGAAAGTATTTATACAAACGTATTGTTTTCAACAAATTTAATGTTTGACATTGACCATTATGTTATTGCTTAAAAACCGCTTAAATAAGTTCACAGACGATTGTTATTCTCAAACAAAACATTCCAAAATTCGTAATTATAAAATTACCTCCCTGTTAATTTATATATTACCTCCCTGTTAATTTATATGAGTTTGATACCCTGCGAAAGTATGTTAAAAACATATTTGCTTTATTGTTATCACCGAGTTTGTTTTCAACTGATTCATGATTATCATATATATACTCGGTAAAAAAAGTTTTGGACCAGGGTATATAAAGTCATATAAAAATAACTAGTGGACACAATTTAAGTATCTTTTTTTAGTAACCAAGGTCTACCCTACCCGGTTAATTTGGTACCAGAAACATTAAATTCAAAAAAAGATTTGATTGTAAAAAATATTGCAAAGTCCATACAAAGTAACAGTTACGGACACATTCAAATTAAAAAGGTTATTATTTGTTCGCAAACTTTCATTGTAAACGAGAATCGTTGATTGTTGATCTATTGTGAATTATCAACTGAGATAATAAGGGTTATGGTCGAATGTCATGGTTCAGCGATCATTGTACGGGATCGAACACTGCCATGGTCCAAAACTTCTTTTACAGAGTATATGTCATTTTATGATTGCCCCGAAAATAACTAGTGGACACAATTTAAGTATCTTTTTTTAGTAACCAAGGTCTACCCTACCCGGTTAATTTGGTACCAGAAACATTAAATTCAAAAAAAGATTTGATTGTAAAAAATGTTGCAAAGTCCATACAAAGTAACAGTTACGGGCACATTCAAATTAAAAAGGTTATTATTTTTTCGCAAACTTTCATTGTAAACGAGAATTGTTGATTGTTGATCTATTGTGAATTATCAACTGAGATAATAAGGGTTATGGTCGAATGTCATGGTTCAGCGATCATTGTACGGGTTCGAACACTGCCATGGTCCAAAACTTCTTTTACAGAGTATATGTCATTTTATGATTGCCCCCGAACATACACGGTTTTCGTCTATGGAATTGACCTGCATTTTATTTGCTAAATTTATTTTGCATAGTATATGTATTGATGTAAACCTGTTTCAGTTGTTCATCGTTGATTCCTTCATCGACAGATACATTAAACACTAAACGTGGGACCGAAGTAAATTCATCAGGAACAGTTTCTGAAAATATAAAAAGAGTTTGCTGTCGTTGTAATCCTTTAATATGCTTTGTACAATTATAATTGTAAAACCTTTGAAAAAATCATAAATACGAGCTTTTTCATAGGGAACTAAAGTGTTGTTGTTTTTTTTGTCATGTTTATTTGTTGTTTTTGTTTCGTTTCTTTGTTTTTTTTAAATAATAAATTTAAGTTAAAAAAGAAGTTGTCGTCTTATTAATAATGTGTATGTTTTGAAAGAAATAGTTCCTGTTCTATTAACCATGTTTAAATTTTGCACAGGTATATGATTACCCAACAGCATATAATCTAATATAGTAAATGTACACCATCGCTGCTTGTATAACTTAAAAATAACTATTTTAAACCGTAATAACCAATTAATAAATTGTAAAGTGTATGAAAAGGAGAGCTCCCTAGCGTGAATCAGAAATATGACCACATTTTAAAGTTAAACATTTGTCAAAGCAATCCGCAAGTTTAATTTATCGAAATTGATCTGTTTAATGGCTCGGCCATATAAAATGTATAGATAACTGATTGTATTATACACTTATCACTAATCACCTCAATATCTGGCAATGTTATGATGCCAAAATACCACTAGATCTACAAGTTAACGTTTCTAATTCTGTTTCACGATACTACTAAAGAACGATTTATGTAAAATAAAAACGAATTTCGTCATGCTGTGCCCACTGTCTTGGCCTGCGTAAACGACCTTCGTATAGCTAGTCGACTTTGTTATAATATATATTCGGAATCCATATGAAGGTATATACTAGTCAAAAGTCCTAAGTTCCCACTTAAATATGTCAATACTATTGTTATTGTTTTGTGTATTTCACTTCACGCTCGATAAGATATCGTCTGCTCTGATTGCCTGAATACATTTTAAAGCTTTCAAGTCGATGTGTTTTCTTAGAAATACATTAAACCTGTTATAGAATTGGGTACATAGGATTGTTTTAAGTAAGTATCTCGAAATAGTGCAGCTATCGATGTTCCTTATTCTAAAATAGACGCCATGTTTTACTAGCATTGACCACTACAAATGTGTTTGCATAAGAAATTGTCCAAATATTTAATTTTAACGCTGGATTACAGTTACTTGAATTTCAAACGATATTCAATTAAAAGAAAGGTAATTTAGGAGTATCCATATTTCTTTGATTATAGACGGAACATATGCAATAAATTGGTCAAACTGTTTTCCTAGTTTTTTATTATTTCCTACCAATTTTAAGAAGTTTATATGTCTAAGCGGACTTCGATTCATGTTATGTGTTTTATCAGCATGTTTTCATATAAAGGGAGGGTAACTCTCAAAAGATGTAACAATTTAAACTAAAAATAAATATTTTACAAACTATGGGTGAAATTAAAATACGTATCACACAACTATTCTATATTTAAAATAAGACAAGAGGCCCAAGAGGGCCTGTGAACGCTCTACTGGCGTTATACCATTGATGAATCGAGTCGTACTACAATTTATGGCTTTCTTAAACTAGAGGGCCATAATGGCCCTGAATCGCTGACCTGAGTTCAGTGCAGGTATTGTGCTAAGGCTAGCTAGGAATTGTAACCCAAGAGGAACTCAACTAGGGCCTTATTGTTGGATGGAGGGGATATATCGCTAGACAATTTGTTTATTGAAGACAGTTACCAGGCAATTACTGGTACCAGGGGCATAATTAGAACTAATTCTTGTTACAGGTCCACTAGATGGTACTACATATCAAATATGAAAGCTATAGGCCTTGTTTGTGACATATAGATTTTTGAAGTATTGCTTACATAACTGTATGTTAACATGTGACCCTGTGTGACCCATTTTCGAACGTTAGCAAGCTATAATTGAGACAAATATTCTGACAAAATTGCATCAAGATCGGGTCAAAAATATGGCCTCTAGAGTGTACACACGTTTTTTCCAAAGTTTGACCTAGTGACCTAGTTTTTAACACCATGTCACCCATTTTTGAACTTGACCAAGATATAATTAAGACAAACATTTTGACAAAGTTTCATCAAGATTGGGTCAGAAATACGGCTTCTAGAGTGTACACAAGGTTTTTCAAGTATTGACCTAGTGACCTTGTTTTTTAATCCCATGTGACCCATTTTCAAACTTGACCAAGATATAATTAAGACAAACATTCTGACAAAGTTGCATCAACCTCGGGTCAAAAACATAGCCTATAGAGTGTACACAAGGTTTTACCAATATTTGACCTAGTGACCTAGTTTTTAACTTCATGTGACCCATTTCCGAACTTGATCAAGATATAGTTAAGATAAACAATTTGACAAAGTTTCATCAAGATTGGGTAACAAATATGACCTCTAGAGTGTACACAAGTTTTTTCAAGTATTTGACCTAGTGACCTAGTTTTTGAACCCACATGACCCATTTTTAAACTTGACCGAGATTTAATTGAGACAAGCATTCTGACAAAGTTTCATGATGATTGCATCAGAAATGTGGCCTCTAGAGTGTACACAAGCAAAAGTTAACGGACGACGGACGACGGACGGACGGACGGACGGACGGACGACGGACAACACACCATCCCATAAGCTCTGCTGGCCCTTGGCCAGTAGAGCTAAAAACAAACTTTACCGAGCTGTTATTGACATTAACAATCTGGTAAAGTTTGGTAAAGATCGAATGAAAAAACATATGGAGTCTAGAGTGTACACAAGGTTTTTCAAGTATTTGACCTAGTGACCTAGTTTTTGACCCCATGTGACCCTTTTCGAACTTGACCAAAATATAAATAAGACAACATTTCGACAAAGTTTCATCAAGATCGGGTCAGAAATATGGCCTCTAGAGTGTACACAAGGTTTTTCAAGTATTTGACCTAGTGACCTAGTTTTCGACCCTGTGTGAACCATTTTCGAATTTTAGCAAGCTATAATTGAGACAAATATTCTGACAAAATTGCATCAAGATCGGGTCAGAAATACGGCTTCTAGAGTGTACACAAGGTTTTTCAAGTATTTGACCTAGTGACCTAGTTTTTAACCCCATGTGACCCATTTTCAAACTTACCAAGATATAATTAAGACAAACATTCTGACAAAGATGCATTAAGCTCGGGTTAAAAATATGTCCTCTAGAGTGTACACAAGGTTCTTCCAATATTTGACCTAGTGACCTAGTTTTTAACTTCATGTGACCCATTTCCGAACTTGATCAAGATATAATTAAGATAAACAATTTGACAAAGTTTCATCAAGATTGGGTAACAAATATGACCTCTAGTGTGTACACAAGTTTTTTCAAGTATTTGACCTAGTGACCTAGTTTTTAACCCCATGTTACCAATTTTCAAACTTGACCAAGATATAATTAAGACAAACATTCTGACAAAGTTGCATTAAGCTCGGGTCAAAAATATGGCCTCCAGAGTGTACACACGGTTTTTCCAAAGTTTGACCTAGTGACCTAGTTTTTAAACCATGTGACCCATTTTTTAACTTGACCAAGATATAATTAAGACAAACACTTTGACAAAGTTTCATCAAGATTGGGTCAGAAATACGGCTTCTAGAGTGTACACAAGGTTTTTCAAGTATTTGACCTAGTGACCTAGTTTTTAACCCCATGTGACCCATTTTCAAACTTCACCAAGATATATTTAAGACAAACATTCTGACAAAGATGCATCAAGCTCGGGTCAAAAATATGGCCTCTAGAGTGTACACAAGGTTTTTCCAATATTTGACCTAGTGACCTAGTTTTTGACCCCACATGACCCATTTTCGAACTTGACCGAGATTTCATTGAGACAAACAATTAAGATAAACATTCTGACAAAGTTGCATCAACCTCGGGTCAAAAATATGGCCTCTAGAGTGTACACAAGGTTTTTCCAATACTTGACCTAGTGACCTAGTTTTTAACTTCATGTGACCCATTACCGAACTTGATCAAGATATAATTAAGATAAACAATTTGACAAAGTTTCATAAAGATTGGGTAACAAATATGACCTCTAAAGTGTACACAAGTTTTTTCAAGTATTTGACCTAGTGACCTAGTTTTTGACCCCACATGACCCATTCTTGAATTTGATTGAGATTTCATTGAGACAAACATTCTGACAAAGTTTCATCAAGATCGGGTCAAAAATATGGCCTCTAGAGTGTACACACGGTTTTTCCAAAGTTTGACCTTGTGACCTAGTTTTTAAACCATGTGACCCATTTTTAAACTTGACCAAGATATAATTAAGACAAACACTTTGACAAAGTTTCATCAAGATTGGGTCAGAAATACGGCTTCTAGAGTGTACACAAGGTTTTTCAAGTATTTGACCTAGTGACCTAGTTTTTAACCCCATGTGACCCATTTTTAAACTTGACCAAGATATAATTAAGACAAACATTCTGACAAAGTTGCATCAAGCTCGGGTCAAAAATATGGCCTCTAGAGTGTACACAAGGTTTTTCCAATATTTGACCTAGTGACCTAGTTTTTGACCCACATGACCCATTTTCGAACTTGACCGAGATTTCATTGAGACAAACAATTAAGATAAACATTCTGACAAAGTTGCATCAACCTCGGGTCAAAAATATGGCCTCTAGAGTGTACACAAGGTTTTTCCAATATTTGACCTAGAGACTAGTTTTTAACTTCATGTGACCCATTTCCAAACTTGATCAAGATATAATTAAGATAAACAATTTGACAAAGTTTCATCAAGATTGGGTAACAAATATGACCTCTAAGTGTACACAAGTTTTTCAAGTATTTGACTAGTGACCTAGTTTTTGACCCTACATGATCCATTTTTAAACTTGACCGAGATTTCATTGAGACAAACATTCTGACAAAGTTTCATCAAGATCGGGTCAAAAATATGGCCTCTAGAGTGTACACACGGTTTTTCCAAAGTTTAACCTAGTGACCTAGTTTTTAACACCATGTGACCCATTTTTGAACTTGACCAAGATATAATTAAGACAAACATTTTGACAAAGTTTCATCAAGATTGGGTCAGAAATACGGCTTCTAGATTGTATAAAAGGTTTTTCAAGAATTTGACCTAGTGACCTAGTTTTTAACCCCATGTGACCCATTTTCAAACTTGACCAAGATATAATTAAGACAAACATTCTGACAAAGTTGCATCAAGCTCGGGTCAAAAATATGGCCTCTAGAGTGTACACAAGGTTTTTCCAATATTTGACCTAGTGACCTAGTTTTTGACCCACATGATCCATTTTCGAACTTGACCGAGATTTCATTGAGACAAACATTCTGACAAAGTTTCATGATGATTGCATCAGAAATGTGGCCTCTAGAGTGTACACGAGCAAAAGTTAACGGACGACGGACGGACGGACGGACGACGGACAACACACCATCCCATAAGCTCTGCTGGCCCTTGGCCAGTAGAGCTAAAAATTAGTTAAGATACGAAAGTGTGTAATTAGGAATTTTGTTCAGAATATATTAGAACGATCGTTACTTGAGTAAGTGTTTTGGAAGCTTGCATCACTGTATTACGTGGTCCGAATATTATCTTTCATACTCCATCCAACCCCTTCTCCAAGAAGCGAAAGCGGGGTTGGCTGGGGTATGAAATAAAACCTTCATCTTAAAAAGTTTGCATATTGTAAACTTAAAAATATTAATAGGTAATTATAAACAGGTTATCGCATTTCTTCAGTAAAACATATTTTTAACCGTTATTAAATCCTGCTAATATAAGTTTTCTCATCGCTTAATGGAATTAAGACGGGACCACGTAATAGTGACCTGCAGGACCACATTCGAGAGCCTCCCGTGATATTTTACAGATATGGCATGTCCACTCCAGGTGATACGAGGTTTTAAAAATTTTACTCTAGAGATGCATTAATCCTTTTGCGTATTAATTAACGTATTTATATCTTCGTGTCGTCTAGAACTGTATTAATAAGGGCTTATTTCAATGTAGCATCACCGCTATGCTGCATTACTGTTTTATTTCTGTTTTCCCAAAACTATGCTTGAAATTGTTTAATAAATAAACGTTATAAACATAATCAAATATTTATGTTTTCATAAACTTAATATTTACCAGATTCACAAGTTGGTTCAGTGTCTGTCCAATCTAAGCTGTTATTACATTGTCGGGAGTCCTTGCCGACGAGAACATATCCTTGGTTACATGTATACGTGGCCGTCTGGCCAATGTATATTCCATTGTCTGTATTGACTGTACCGCCTACAGGGTTTGTCAGCGATTCACAGTCTACAAAACATACATCAAATTGTGTATGTGTCATGCCCGTAACCCCGCTGAGGCACACCCAGGCGGTTGCCTCAGTAAACATTTGGGAAAGTACGAACATTTGAAGTAGAAATGTTAATGGCATATCAAATAAGATCATCAAGATAAAACCAGACAAGAAACGTGGAAATTCCACGAAAACCAGGTTTTCCATTTGAAATGCTATTACACTATTACACCGGTTAGATGAAAATGAAGTAACAAAAGTTTTTTTCTACAAAAAAACAGCAACTTACATAAATGAAGTACAATTTTCATATCACTTTAATACAAAAACTTCAACTACTTCTTTTATGTAAGTTGCTGTTTTTTTTGTGATTTCAATGATTTTTTTTAATTTACAGTCGTTATTGACAAGATATTTGTTTCGTTCAGAATGATTTTTTTTTATTTATTGATTGTTATTATATGATTATTGAGATATTAAAGGTATTGTCTACTGGTGCGTTAGCTGTTTGGTCAGTATAGATGAACAATTATTTTTTGAAACGTTACTTTTAGAAAGTAGAGGTAAAACAATAGCATATTCATCCAATAAAAAGAACAAGGAAATAAATATAAAACAACAGACCTTTTAAGAAAAATAGAAATTCTGGAAAAAGAAACTGAAACAAATTATCAACTACTTGAAGAGAAAAAGAAAAAAATACTAGAAATTCGTAAAACAAAAATGGAGGGAGTTTTTGTAAGGTCAAAAGCGAAATTTGTAAATATGGTGAAAATATTTCAAATTATTTCTGCAGTCTAGAAAGTAGAAATTATGTTTCAAAATACATTAACTCTTTGATATCTACTTCAGGGAAGGTTTTAAAAACAAACAAAAAAAAGATGTTAATTTGGATGAATTATTAAAAAAGTTCAATATACCAAAACTAAATGAACATTTAAAACAGTCAATAGAAGGAGCAAGATGAGTTCTATAAATTCCTCTGGAGTGATATTGGTCATTTTTAGTTAGATCAATTAATTATGCCTATTCAAGGGGTGAACTCTCTTTCACACAAAAACAAGGTGTAATAACCTGCATACCAAAGGATAATAAGGATAAATTATATTTAAAAAATTGGAGACGTATTTCTCTATTAAATCTCTCTTTCATAAACTAGCTTCATCATCCATGGCTTTTAGACAAACATGTTTTGTGCACTATATTCATGAAGATCTAATTTTTTTTACCAGGTAGATTCATGGGAGTAAATATACGACTTTTGTACGACTTTTTATTCTACGCTGAAAAATACCGTATCCCTGGGCTTCCCCTCTTGACTGACTTTGCAAATGCTTTTGATACTTATCATGGTCCTTCATGTACAAAGTTTTACAATTTTTCAATTTCGGAACTTCAATTATAAGTTGGATAACACATTTTGAACCTCGGCCTACTTTTTCGTTTGACGTGTTAGCTCAGTTTCTTACACACATTTTCACATCAATACATTGCAGCAACTTCTATTAAATAAATAACCCTAGTGACTTGAAAATGCATAAACATCTAGAGGAGTATTTCGCATTTATACCGGAAGCTTGTCGACAATGACTGGTTTCGTCTATGTTAAACTTCGTGTCTAGATGCAGCATTTACTAAAATATAGTGGCTACTCAATAGTGTGTAAAATAGTACCGTAACAAGTTGGAAAGGTGGTACGTAAGACAAAGGGTTATCATACATTTATCTAGTTTGAGTTTTTAAAGCCATACCATTTGTTAATAATTTTCGAAAATGAAGTTAAATGTGAGTTTCGATAATCCTTTAGGCACACTGTAATGCGGTATACATAAAGATTTTAATTTTATGAAACTATTTTTTTTGTTAAAATTATATTTCAAAAATATAACGTTTCGGCTTATAGTAAATTCTCACGAGTATGAGTTATAGCGCACATGCTCTGAGTGTTGTTAAACGGTTAGAATGAATAAGAACGCTATTCAAGCCATATGATACAATACAATAAATCTAGAAATCAAAAGATTGTCTCCATTTACGAAGGAAAGAACAAGAGAAAATCTGGAAAAAAACACCAGATTGAAAGGTAACAAAATAGCAAAAGTGTACAACATTTGGCTGAAGTTGGCAACCCAAAACGATATATTCAGAGTCACGTCCAAGGCATCACGAAACATAGTTTGATGACACAGTGTCACTGGGAGTTCTCCATCCCACACTCGGTCGTCGGTACAGGCGAGTACGTCATTGCCGACGAGGGTGTATCCGTTGTTAAACAAATCTTAGTTTGCCCAAACCTGAACTTTTATTTTTCAGATGGGTAGGTAGGTAGGAAATTTATTTTATTTACTTCTCCAAGTATGTCAGATTCTTTTGTGAATGCTGTTTAAAGTTTAACTGTTGTTTGGACACTACCCTTTGTACTTATTAAAGATGATTTTAGTATACTGGGTCTGTATTTCAATGTTGAAAACCTTAACGTTTTTACATAAAATTCCTATTTCAAACAATTGGTAAACCAAATTAATAAAGTTGCAGAGAAAACACTGCCTATTTATAAAATCAAAAAAAATATCATATTTTACTGTACACAAAGTTTGGGGTTGGTCCGATTTTCTTGGACCGGTTGCGATCGGGCAAACAAACCAAATTTGTATTGTGGCGTTAAATAATACATACTGGCACGACACTCTGGTATATCACTATCCCATAAGCCATCGGCTTTGCATGTGAGTACCTTGGTACCGAGCAGCGTAAAGCCGTTATTACAGCTGAAAGTCGCCGTGGATCCCGTGTTAGTACCTGTCGTTGTGACAATCCCATTAGCTGGATTTGATACTGGTCCGCATCCTGGAAACAAGGAAGATTAAGATACCATAAGTCAATGTTCGGTGTTATCTACATATTCAAAATCGATAGTTACGTAAATTAAATGATTTAATATTTTTATTCAGACACTTGTTTACATGCACACGTGATATAAATACAAACACATTTTAGGCAAAAATTGCACATAAGAATCCATCCAATAAACTAGATTGAATCGACAAAGACATGAAATGAAATGTGTACAAACTATAAAATAATAGTAATATACATGGAATGAACGTCATGAGCTTTATAGCTTAATTGGTAAATATAGTATTCACAATGTCTCGCTTTGATATCATTTGATTTTTTGCAAGGTACATAAGCAAAGAGAATAATTCAAGGTGTTTATATCTCTTCAAATGCTCAGTAAAAAACCTCGCTATAATTTGGGAGACATTGTTTCGGTTTACGAGAGCAGACATAACTTTTAAAAATGAGAAAACAAAAAAAAGATAAACATGAAACGTTAACTGAACTAGTTTTCGAAATTAAATGTATTGTTTAACGACTCAACATATTATTTAGGTTAGTTTCAACCATTGCAAACGAATAGAACCATAACCATTCCCATAGTAACATGGGAACATTGTCTTAATCTCATTACCGATGTCTGTGTTACTTTAAAGTTCCCTGGCCATGTTTTGTTTCATGAACATGTTTATGTTTATTAAAATCGAAATCAATACACAACAATAAATATTTACAATTCACACATTGCAATATCTGTGAAAAGCGAGAATAAGTTTTTATTTGATGACGTAGAAAACTTTGTACAGGTAAATTAATCCACAGGTAAATGTATTTATTAATTATCTGGCAATAGTTGTGCAGCTTTACAATTCAGATTTACCGAATTTCCACGTGCAGTCACGCAGTGGTATAGTATACGTCATGCAAATAATACTTATTTTTACATACAACTTAGTAGCGGTTTTAAATATATGTTTCTTTCCGCGACTATCAAGAAATGTTCATATGATGTTTAAGTGTTAAATTTATTAATTGATAATACTACAAAAAATATGGCCATTCATCTTTAAAGGGACACACGGCAATCTTGATTTTTGAACTCGCGGCGACACATTATTTTTTCTATATACATTGCATTTGTTCAATCGTTAATATCAATTATAATAAGTTGTTATTGCATATTACTAACCGTTGATTATATTTCACCAATAATATTTGCAAATTTTCGTAGAATAACGAAGAAAAGTTGAAAAACTCAAAATTGAATTTAAATATATGCAAGCAGGGTTAAAGTCAAAATGATACTGAATTAATAAATCGAGAGACTGATTTTAATGCTTGATACAATTATCAAGATTGCCGTGTGTCCCTTAAACGTAAAAGGAGGATAATACTCC
The DNA here is from genome assembly GCA_037043455.1 of Cyrtodaria siliqua. NCBI lineage: Eukaryota > Metazoa > Mollusca > Bivalvia > Adapedonta > Hiatellidae > Cyrtodaria > Cyrtodaria siliqua. Next base: position 51,515 of record JAWPHD010002611.1, read on the forward strand.
GATACACGGGACCTCTCGGTTAACGTCACCATCCAGAGGACGATTATTAGGCTAAGCTTTTAGCATAGGGACACGCCGTAACAAAATACGACACCAATGGGGCTCGAAACCCTGCTCTACGAACTCAGAGCTTACCTTGTTAAAACTGGTCCATGATGTCCCCGTGTACAAGCAACTACGTACACAGCTAATTAAAAGGTACATTTTACCTTGAATACAAGACGGAACAACTTTATTCCATAATCCTGTTGAAAGACATGTTATTTCTCTTTCTCCTGATAAATTGTACCCAACGTTACAAGAAAAATCTGCCGTCTGTCCTTCATATGGGTCGTTGGGAACATTGACGCTTCCATGAGCAATAGTTGTGATCTTTGGGCAATCTAAAATATATACCACAACTATTTTATGATATTTAAAATCGTGATAGATTTTAATCTATGTAACACGTTTTACGCTTGAACGAAAATAATGGCCTCTGCCGATACAATGGCCTCCTAACAAAAACGGTTGTCATGACGAACCTCGGCCTACTTTTTCCTTTGACGTGTTAGTTCAGTTTCTTACACACATTTCCTAGTCACTCGAAAATAAAGTTAAATGTGAGTTTCGATACTCCTTTAGACACACTGTTATGCAGTATACATGAAGATCTTATTTTTATGAAACACTCTTTTTGTTAAAACTACATTTCAAAAATATAACGTTTCGGCTTATATTAAATTCTCACGTGTATGAGTTATAGTGCACTTGCTATGTGTGTTGTTAAACGGTTAGAATGAATAAGAACGCTATTCAAGCCATATGATACAATACAATAAATTTAGTAATCAGAAGATTGTCTCGATAGATAAAGGAAAGAACCAGAGAAAATCTGGAAAAATACACCAGATTGAAAGGTAACAAAATAGCAGAAAGGTACAACATTTGGCTGAAGTTGGCAACCAAAAACAATATATTTGGAGTCAAATCCAGGGAATCACGAAACATACTTTGATGACACAGTGTCACTGGGAGTTCTCCATCCCACACTCGGTCGTCGGTACGAGGGTGTATCCGATTAAACTTTTTGTTCAGATGGGTAGGTACGTAGGAAAACTTTTTTATTTACTTCTCCAAGTATGTCAGATTCGTTTGTGAATGCTGTTTAAAGTTTAACTGTTGTGTGGACACTTCCCTTTGTTCTTATTAAAGATGATTTTAGTATACTGGGTGTGTATTTCAATGTTGATAACCTTAACGTTGTACATAAAATTCCTATCTCAAACAATTGGTAAACCAAATTAATAAAGATGAAGAGGAAACACTACCTGTTTAAAAAATCAATAAAATAAATCATGTTTTACTGAAAATACAATTTGGAGTAGGTCCGATTGTTTTGGACCTGTTTCGATCGGGCAAACAAACCAAATCTGGATTATGGCGTTAAAGAATACATACTGGCACGACACTCTGGTATATCGCTATCCCATAAGCCATCGGCTTTGCATGCGAGTACCTTGGTACCGAGCAGCGTAAAGCCGTTATTACAGCTGAACGTCGCGGCGGATCCCGTGTTAGTACCTGTCGTTGTGACAATCCCATTAGCTGGATTCGATACTGATCCGCATCCTGGAAACAAGGAAGAATAAGATATCATATGTCAATGTTCAGTGTTATCTACATATTCAAAATCGATAGTTACGTAAATTAAAAAGATTCGTTTTTTTTAATAATTTTATTCAGACACATGCATATGTGATATAAATACAAACACATTTTAGGCAACAATTGCACATAAGAATCCATCCAATGAAACTAGATTGAGTCGACCAAGACATGAAATGAAATCTGTAAAAACTATAAAATAACAGCAATATACACATTTAAAGCATCATTATTAAATGATGGAATAAACGTCAAGAGCTTTATAGCTTAGTATTCACCATGTTCAATTTCGCTTTGATATCATTTGATTTTTTTCGGAATACATTTTAAGAAAGAGAATAATTCGAGGTGTTTATATCTCTTCAAATGCTCAATAAAAAATCACGCTATAATTTGGGGACATTGTTTCAGTTTTCAGGCGCAGATTTAACTTTTAAAAATGAGAAAACAAAGAAAAAGAGAAGTTAACTCAACTGGTTTTCGAAATTAAATGAATTGTTGTTTAACGGCTCAAAATATTATTTAGGTTAGTTTCAACCATTGCAAACGAATACAGCCATAACCATTCCCATAGTATAATTTATCGAAATGTTATTCTTCTTTGAAAAAATCTGAGACTAAAAATATTTTGGTGCAATTTTTGGTTGATGAAGAAATTTTTGGAGAGGAAGCATTAAATTTATTGGTGGTAATGGAATTTGATGGAAAATTGAATTAGAAAAAAAATAAAATAGAAAAATGCGGTTTGGAATGAAAAATTCTCCAGCAACGTTTCAACGTCTCGTCAATATGTTAATCTCCGGTTTAGATGGATGTGACGCGTACATCGATGATGCGATCATTTACAACAACACATGGGAAGACCATTTACAGACCATTAGAATTTTCTTCGATCGTCTTACTGACGGAAATTTGTTCGTCAACCTCAACAAAAGTGAATTTTGTCGCGCAATTGTCACATTTCAGGACATGAAGTGGGACTGGGTCAGGTTGAACCTATATGCTTTATTACATACATCTATTTTTGTCTTTATGGGGTAGGTTGTCACCTGTATGTGTATATGAGTGCATGCATTGTTGCGTGTTTATTATTGATTTAGCCTTGAAGAAAGTTAAAAACAGTAGAGATGTAAACATGTTTACAATGTATATGCAAATTATTTATGCAAATTCATCTATGATGATGTGGACTGTTTTCATTGAATTATTTTATGCAAATTAGATTTAAGATGGAATTTGGACTATTCTTATTGGAGGTTTAAGTGGGAAAGCCTTCAGGAACTGTCTTTGACATTATATAAACAAACTATGGGGGTTCTATTCAGGTCAGTTTCAGTCTACTTTATTATTCTTTATTAAAGAGGCACTACCTATATCTTTGTGTCCACCAATTGATATAAACTTTACTTAATTATAAAGAGGACTATGAAAAAGGTAAATGGCAATAATTTCACCCAATGTAATATGCGTTTTGCTGGGGAAAAACAGGATTGAAAAGATCGGTTTTTTGAAATTGTATTCGTAATTGTTTTAGACAAGCCGATTGCGGAGATTTTCCGATCTTAATTCGTTTACAATCGGAACTACTTCGTCTGATTAGCGAAGAGTTCCGATCGATTCGTTTGCTATCGGAACTGCGCCGAATAGTTTGTAATCGCATTGCGCATGTCCGAGAAAATCGTAAAAACTCGTAGTTCTCCGGCAGGAATAAACAGCTGGGCAGCATTTTGTTCAAGATATTGTTTTGATCCTAATTAATAATTTACAGAACTGGAATACGAACCTTGTTTCTTCTTAGAATACTCATAAAGTATCTTTGTATACATATAAATGCAGTAATATTGAGTCTTTAATATTTTACATTAAAAATCGCGTAGATATAGGTAGTGCCTCTTAATTTAGATTTGGATGCTTTCATAAAATATATTTGTGAAAGGATTTAATAGTCATAATAACAGTGAAATTGGATAGTTGGACTCAATCGGAAATATTGGAAATCAATTTAGACTTACTGTTTTGGATTTAAGAGACATTTCTGCTTTGGATTAAAGAGACACTTGCTAATCTGAATTAAAGGAACATTGGGTAATTTTATTTGGACTTAATTCAAAAATTGGATATTAATGAACAACTGGATTTGTGTATTCTGTAAGTGAATATTTTATGTAAATAATGTTGTTAATTATAATTGTGTGTGCTGGTTTTGTTTCCTATCTTGTTACATTTTACTCGTAACAGTTACATAATCGACTTACTTGCTGGACACGCGTCTGTGTTACAGCTTTTACAATTCTTTTCATTCTTTAATAAAGCGTAATTAGATCATATATTTCAAATATGTCACGGATTTACACATTGAATCAACACTGGCAAAGTACATGTTGTGTATCATTAGTTTATTCACATGTACATTTCCTCACCATAGAGTGTTGTTACTCATCATAATGTTAAATAATCGACTTACTTGCTGGACAAGCGTCTGTGTTACAGTCTTGAGTTTCGGATGCGGCTCCTAATGAGGTGCAATCAGCGCCGCCGTTTACAGGTGTGGGATTTGTACAGGTACGTGACCGAGAATGAGTTCCGCCTCCACATGTGGCAGTACAAGTTGTATATGTTGACCATTCTGAATAACCTCCATTAACTAAAGCAGATCATGTTATCAAGAGTTAGAACTAAAAACCAATTGCTGTCATTTCTTCGGCACAACGTCGCGGACTCTCATCCCTTTATTACGTTACTTACACATATCTCATATAGCATAACATAACAGAACCACACAAAAAAGGAATCCTTCGGAAGCAATGCACACAAACGAGAGACGATGGTTGAAGACTCGATGTCATTGAGTTTGATCTAGAGATGTAAAACAAGATGCAACACCTCTCGCACACCATATCACCGGCTTAAACGGCATTCTACTCTAAAGCCATATTACAAAGTGTTCTTTCGGAAGCACCGAACACAAAAACTGTGGAAAAGAACAGAAACAGGTTTGAAGATAAAAATACATTTTGCTCTTTCAATGACACATTTGTATTTATATTGATCCATTTCCATTATTGTGATAATAGTAAGCTCTCTTTGTACTAAGACCTGCAGTAATATCCTGTTGGAATACTGAAAAAGGGGATTCCAGTTCAACATCATACGCAAAGATCTCTGCTCATGCATGGTAGCCATGTCCACCACAGCAATTGTTTCCGTTTTTTAATAAAGCGTAATTAGATAATGTATTTCAAATATATCACGTATTTACACATTGAATCAACATTGGCAAAATATCTGAGCCCCGTTTTATGAAACAACTTACGACCATTTTGATCGTAAATCAATTTCTTAAATGCTTCTCTATAAATTACAATTTTCAAATAAACGTGATTTCTTTTCATTTTCTTATACATGTGATATTTCTGCACCATGTGAACACATACTTGTCTACATTGAATGCTTAGGTGAAAAAAGTGAACGATTTTAAAATTTGAGACTTAACGTAAGATGTTTTATAAAACAGGTGTATCATTAGTTTATTCACATGTACATTTCCTCACCATAGAGTGTTGTTACTCATCATGATGTTAATTAATCGACTTACTTGCTGGACAAACGTCTGTGTTACAGTCTTGAGTTTCGATTGCGGCTCCTAATGAGGTACAATCAGCGCCGCCGTTTTCAGGTGTGGGATTTGTACAGGTACGTGACCGAGACTGAGTTCCGCCTCCACATGTGGCAGTACAAGTTGTTTCCGTTGACCAGTCCGAATAACCTCCATTAACTAAAGCAGATCATGTTATCAAGCGTTACAATCTTATTAAAATCAAATCCTAATTACGCGTTGATACTCTCCGCTATAGGATCTGACAACTCTGCCTTGGATTCACGTCAGATTGACCTTTCATCTAATCAATATTCATGAGACGATCAACTAAATTCAACCAATGAAATCGGTAGCGAGGTAGACAATTATTATTTTACACGAGTGTAATTTTACTGTTGGTTGCGAGTTCAACCCTACGAAGCGGTACCGTAATTCTATTTTTATATTTTTTTAATTTTACCGCTATTTAATTCCGTCAAACAATCTTGGTTTTATTCAGCAAACATTCAATAATGGTTGATGTGTTATGTTTGTCAACGCATGTTTTGTGTGTTTTATAAGCTAAAAGTTACGGACATTATCTCTTTCGATACCGAGTGTAGACTGCTCCATAGCCTTTGACTGAAACGCGACTTGCGCATTGAAGCAGTCTATACCGAACGATTTTCAAGGCTGAAATCTGATTGGCTAATCGTAAGGTCAAATTGATTTGACCTCCGATGCGGCGTTGTCAAATCCTTAATAGTGCAGAGTATCGTAGCGTGATAAAGGGTCTAAAAATTGCAAGAGTTAGAACTAACAACCAATTGCTGTCATTTCTTCGGTTTTACGTCGCGGACTTTCATCCCTTTATTAAGAACACTTACAAATATCTCATATAGCATAACATAACACAACCACCACACGAAAAAGGAATCCTTCGGAAGCAATGAACACAAGAGAAGATAGTAGAAAACTCGATGTCATTGAGTTTGCCCTTGAGATGTAAACCACCTCTCGCACACCCTAGCACCGGCTTAAGCGGCATTCTACTCTAAAGCCATATTACAAAGTGTTCGTTTGGAAGCACCGAACGCAAAAACAGTGGAAATGAACAGACAAATTTTTGAAGATGAAAATATATTCTGCTCTTTAAATGACATATTTGTATATTTATATTGTTCAATTTACTTTGGCAAAGTACCTGTTGTGTATCATTTGTTTATTCACATGTACATTTCCTCACCATAGAGTGTTGTTACTCATCATAATGTTGAATAATGGAGGTGTTCCTTTCCCCCGCCCTTTTGGTACGCAGTATTCAGGGCAAATTTAGAGAGTATTCCGTACACACGGCCCGGGTACCAGAACCCGCAAATTACATTATTTAGTATTCAGTACGCATAAAAAATATGTGCCTTCAAACTATGTTTTTTATGTAAAAAAACTGTTGAAATCCACAAAAATCGTCATGATTTCAAAACAGCAAAACGGTGAGATAAATATTTAAAACAGTTTTAAATGTCCATTTATATCACATCTTCATAAAATTAGACGAATAAATAGCAAATTGGTTTATTTTTATGAAGAAATTCATGTTAAATAGTATTCAGTACTTGGGTCTAAAATGAAGGAGTATTCAGTACTCATTTCTAAATTAGAGAGTATTCAGTACTCGGGGGTGGGGCGAACACCCACAATAATCGACTTACTTGCTGGACAAGCGTCTGTGTTACAGTCTTGAGTTTCGGTTGCAGTTCCTAATGAGGTGCAATCAGCACCGCCGTTTTCAGGTGTGGGATTTGTACAAGTACGTGATCGAGACTGAGTTCCGCCTCCACATGTGGCAGTACAAGTTGTTTCCGTTGACCAGTCCGAATAACCTCCATTAACTAAAGCAGATCATGTTATCAAGCGTTACAATCTTACTAAAATCAAATCCTAAATACGCTTCGATACTCTCCGCTGTAGGATCTGACAACTCTGCTTTGTAGGTCACATCAGATCGACCTTTCATCTAATCAATATTCATGAGACGATCAACTAAATTGAACCAATGCAATCGCGCTTCTTATATGCAATTCAGATGATGTTCGAGAAACACATATATCAGAACAAGATAAAGTCGCCGTGTGTTAATGCAATGTATTGCACGATAAATTCAAAGAAAGGCCTAAATGGCATGTTTTACAGAAAGAATACGAAGAAAATCTAGTCAATATTTTTGAAAAAATTCAGAACATTACGTTTTCTATATAGTACGTATCAATAGATATGGCCCGGTAGCGCATTCGGTAGCCAGGTAGACAATTATTATTATCCACGAGTGTATTCTATGGACTTGTTCACATCGTAGCGTGATAAAGGGTCGGATTTTAATTAGATTGCAACAGTTAGAAATAAAAACAAACAGTGTGATTTTTCGACACACCGAACTGTCATCCCTTTATTAAGTTATTTACACATATCTCATATAGCACAACATAACAGAACCACACAAAAAAAGGAATCCTTCGGAAGAGATAACACAAACAAGAGAAGATGGTAGAAGACTCGGTGTCATTGAGTTTGCTCTTGAGATGTTAAACAAGATGCAACACCTCTCGCAAACTCTAGCATCGGCTTAAGCGACATTCTACTCTAAACCCATATTAAAATGTGTTCTTTCGGAAGCACCGAACACAAAAACAGTGGAAAAGTACAGATAAAAGTTTGAAGATAAAAATACAGTTTACTCTTTAAATGACACATTTGTATTTATATTGTTCAATTTTCGTTATTTTGGTAGTAGTAAGCTCTCTTTGTACCAAGACCTGCAGTAACATCCTATTGGAATACTGAATAAGGGGATCCCAGTTCAACATCATATGCAAGGATCTCTGCTCAGGCATGGTAGCCATGTCCACCACAACAATTATTTTCATATTTCATCAAGCGTAATTAGATAATATATTTCAAATATATCACGTATTTATATATTGAATCTAAATTGGCAAAGTACCTGTTATGTATCATTAGTTTATTCACATGTACATTTCCTCACCATAGACATGATAGAGTGTTGTTACTCATCATAATGTTAAATAATCGACTTACTTGCTGGACAAGCGTCTGTGTTACAGTCTTGAGTTTCGGTTGCGGCTCCTAATGAGGTGCAATCAGCGCCGCCGTTTTCAGGTGCGGGATTTGTACAGGTACGTGACCGAGATTGAGTCCCGCCTCCACATATGGCAGTACAAGCTGTATACGTTGACCAGTTCGAATAGCCTCCATTAACTAAAGCAGATCATGTTATCAATAGTTACAATCTCATTAAAATCAAATCCTAATTACGCTTCGATATTCTCCGCCAAAGGATCTGACAACTATGCCTTGGACCTTAGCGTAGTCGGTAGCGAGGTACAATTATTATTATCCACATGTGTAATTTTACTGTGGGTTACGAGTTCATTCTTGCGAAGCGGTACCGTAATTCTTTTTCTTTTTTTTTGCACCGCTATTGAATTCCATCAAACAATCTTGGTTTTATTCAGCAAATATTCATTAATGGTTGATGTGTTATGTTTGTCAATGCATTTCGTGTGTTTTATAAGCTAAACGTTACGGACATTGTCTCTTTCAATACCGAATGTAGACTGCTCCATAGCGTTTGACTGAATCCCGACATGCGCAGTGAAGCAGTATATATCGAACGATTTTGAAGGCTGAAATCTGGCTGGCTAATCGTAAGGTCATCTGACGTGACCTCCAATGCGGCGTTCTCAGATCCTTAGTAGGGTAGAGTATCGTAGCGTAATAAAGGGTCTGATTTTATTGAGATTTCAAGAGTTAGAAATAAAAAACAATTGCTGTCATTAATTCAGCAAAACGTCGTGGACTTTCATCCCTTTATTAACTTACTTACACCTATCTCATATAGCATAACATAACAGAACCACACAAAAAAGAAATCCTTCGGAAGAATGAAGACAAACGAAAGAAGATGGTAGAAATCTCAGTGTCATTGAGTTTGATCTAGAGATGTAAAACAAGATGCAACACATCTCGCACACCCTAGCACCGGCTTAAGCAGCATTCTGCTCTAAAGCCATATTACAAAGTGTTCTTTCGGAAGCACCGAACACAAAACAAAGAACAGACAAAAGTTTGAAGATGAAAATACATTTTGCTCTTTAAATGACACGTTTGTATTTATATTGTTCAATTTCCATGATTGTGATAATAGTAAGCACTCTTTGTACTAAGCCCAAGACCTGCAGTAACATCCTGTTGGAATACTGAAAAGGGGGATCCCAGTTCAATATCATACACAAGGATCTCTGCTCAAGCATGAGAAGCCATGTCCACCACTACAATTCTTTTCATTCTTTAATAAAGCGTAATTAGATCATATATTTCAAATATGTCACGGATTTACACATTCAATCAACATTGGCAAAGTACCGGTTGTGTATCATTAGTTTATTCACATGTACATTTACTCCCCATAGAGTGTTGTTACTCATCATAATGTTAAATAATCGACTTACTTGCTGGACAAGCGTCTGTGTTACAGTCTTGAGTTTCGGTTGCGGCTCCTAATGAGATGCAATCAGCGCCGCCGTTTTCAGGTGTGGGATTTGTACAGGTACGTGACCGAGACTGAGTTCCGCCTCCACATGTGGCAGTACAAGTTGTATACGTTGACCAGTTCGAATAACCTCCATTAACTAAAACAGGTCATGTTATCAAGAGTTATAATCTCATTAAAATCAAATTCTAATTACGCTTCGATATTCTCCGCTTAGGTTCTGACAACTCTGCCTGGGGGTCACATCAGGTCGATCATTAAACTTATCAATATTCATGAGACGATCAACTAAATTTAACCAATGAAATCGCGAGTCTTATATGTAATTCAGATGATGTTCGAGTGAACTGAACAAACGAATATCCACATAAAACACATATATCCGAACAAGATAAAGTCGCCGTGTGTTAATGCTATGGATTGCACGATAAATTTAAAGTAATGCATTAAATGGCATGTTTTACAGCAAGAATACAAAGAAAATCAAAGTCAATTTTTTTGAAAACATTCATTACAATTTTCTATCGAGATCATTAAATTACAACCTTAGGTTTTCTATATAGTACGTATCAATACATTTGGACCTGGAGAGTAGTCGGTAGAGGGGTAGACAGCTATTATTATCCACATGTGTAATTTTACTGTGGGTTACGAGTTCAACACTACGAAGCGGTACCGTAATTCTTTTGCATCGTCAAACAATCTTGGTTTTATTCAGCAAATATTCAATAATGGTTGATGTGTTATGTTTTGTGTGTTTTATAAGCTAAACTTTACGGACATTGTCTCTTTCAATACCGAATATAGACTGCTCCAGAGCGTTTGACTGAATCGCGACATGCGGTATATACCGAACGATTTTGAAGGCTGAAATCTGATTGGCTAATCGTAAGGACATCTGACGTGACCTTCAATGCAGCGTTATCAGATCCTTAGTAGTGTAGAGTATCGTAGCGTGATAAAGGGTCTGATTTTATTGAGATTGCAAGAGTTCGAACTAAAAACCAATTGCAGTCATTTCTTCAGCAAAACGTCGCGGACTTACATCCCTTTATTAAGTTACCTATCTCATATATATTATTATTGAATTGTTTGAATGCTTATATGTAAACTTATATTGTATGCTCTCCAACTGGGAGGAAAATAAAGAATCAATCAAAGCATAACATAACAGAACCGGCTTAAGCAGCATTCTACTCTAAGGTCATATTACAAAGTGTTCTTTCGGAAGCACCGAACATAAAAAATGTGGAAAAGAACAGATAAAAGTTTGAAGATAAAAATACCAATGACGCGTTTGTATTTATATTGTTCAATTTCCATTATTATGATAATAGCAAGTTCTCTTTGTACTAAGCCCAAGACCTGCAGTAACATCCTGTTGGAATACTGAAAAGGGGGATCCCAGTTCAATATCATACGAAAGGATCTCTGCTCAAGCATGGTAGCCATGTCCACCACAGCAATTCTTTTCCTTTTTTAATAAAGCGTAATAAGATAATATATTTCAAATATGTTACGTATTTACACAGTGATTCAATATTGGCAAAGTACCTGTTATGTATCATTTGTTTATTCACATGTACATTTCCTCACCATAGACATGATAGAGTGTTGTTACTCATCATAATGTTAAATAATCGACTTACTTGCTGGACAAGCGTCTGTGTTACAGTCTTGAGTTTCGGTTGCGGCTCCTAATGAGGTGCAATCAGCGCCGCCGTTTTCAGGTGTGGGATTTGTACAGGTACGTGACCGAGACCGAGTTCCGCCTACACATGTGGCAGTACAACTTGTAAACGCTGACCATTCCGAATAACCTCCTTTAACTAAAGCAGATCATGTTATCAAGAGTTACAGTCTCATTAAAATCAAATCCTAATTACGCTTCGATACTCTCCGCTATAGGATCCGACAACTCTGCCTTGGAGTTTACGTAGGATCGACCTTTCATCTAATCAATATTCATGAGACGATCAACTAAATTTATTCAATGAAATCGCGCGTCTTATATGCATTTATGTTCGAGTGAACTAAACAATCGAAAATCCACATAAAACACATATATCCGAACAAGATAAAGTCGCTGTGTGTTAATGCTGTATTTGGTTGAAATCCGCCAGGTGTTCAGGAGACTAGTCCGGAAAATGTTTGTGAATTAAAACCATTTAAGGGCCATAACTCTGGCAAAAATCAGTCAACAGTTACATGACAACGAAATGCGCAACTAGGCTTAGTACTAATCATACCCTGCGAAGTTTCGTAGTCTGGACAATGTTTAAGTATTAAAACCTTTAAAGGGCCATAACTCCGCCAAAAATCATACAACCGGAACACGGCGACCTTATGCACAACTAGGCTTGCTACTGATCGTCCTTTCCAAGTTTCGTTGAAATCCGGCCATGTGTTCAGGAGAACTAGTCCGCACAAAGTTTATGTATTAAAACTTTTAAAGGGCCAAAACTCCTCCAAATATCATTCAACCGGATCATGGCGACGAAATACGCAACAAAGGCTTAGTACTGATCATCCCTGTCAAGTTTCATTGAAATCCATCCAGGGGACAACCTTTCTGTATAAAGAGTCATAACTCCGCCAAAAATCATTCAACCGAAACATGGCGACGATATGCGCAACTATCCGGACAGGGGTTCAAGAGAACGTGTCCGGACAACGTTTGTGACATACAGACAGACAAACAGACAACAGACAACAGACAAACAGACGACTAACAAACAGACAGCAAAAAAGCAAGATGTCTCCCGATCCACTTCGTGGGGTTGTGGGGGAGACATAATTTGTTAGAAAATTAAACCAATTATACAAACTGGGACATAATTGAATTGTATTCTTCTAATTCCCGCTGTTAGTGACATAGTTATCGCACAGCGTATAGGTGTACAATGGACATCCAGTATGACCGCCAGTTAAAATAACTTCAAATTGTAGCAAGGTCGCTGAAAGGTGTAAATCGTTTTATTGAAAATAACAATGTCAGAATAAATGGTGTACTCTAACTACCAGTTATTGGAAGTTAGAGTTTGGCATACAGCTGAAATAGACATGCTACAAAACAAAGTATGGTCTCATGTCGTTGGTTAGTTTAAACACCACGATGTGCGAAGATGTTTAAATAAACCAACTCGATGAGACCATACTCTATCTATTACTTATTAATATATGTTTATGAGCAGTTATTTTAATGTTCTGAATGTGGCCTTGTCATGAGTCAATATAACCGGTAATGACGTCATAATAATAAATAAAATCAAGATACTTATCAAGCATTACGTATAATTGGTTGTTTGGTTGGTTGGTTGGTTGGTTGGTCGGTTGAATGGTGTTTTATGTCATTTTCAGCAGATTTTTGCCTATATATGACGGTCGATTCTTCGTTTTGAATGCAGACCATGTACTTATTCCTGGGTAAAACCAGTACTGTATACCTCCCGGCATCGACACTCGACAAGTTTGCGACGGTATATAACACGGTTACTCGTCTACAACGTGAGTGGACTCGTGACCATTAACACGGTTACTCGTCTACATCGTGAGTGGACTCGTGACCATTTTTGATACGGTCTTTAGGTGATATGCGATACGGCGTTTTGACAAAAAGATGCAGTTTTGGCAGAACTTGATGCCATACAGAAAATAAAATAAAAAACATGGAAAATGCATGAGTTTTATGTTGCTGGTACATTTATGATATAAGAACGCGGAGTGGTATTAAAAACTGCAACATAGACTTGTTAAAATACTTGGAGACGCGATGTGCCGGGGTGGGGTGGCATTACTCCTCGAGTATCTTCAAGACTAATAGAAGTGTTCATATTTAACATAATCCATGACTATCCATCGCTATTCCAAGGATATAGTAAATGTGTTTTTATTTTGCCTTGGTCCTTCAAAGATGCGTTGGGCTTCCACTTTACATTACGCACATGGCAAGTATACCGCTACGTTCGTGTTTTTTTAAGCTGAAATCATCCAAAAATGACTTTGCTTTCAAGCATACTTAAAAGTGTCCTAATGATACTGCCTGGTCGTAATTTATTTTAACAAAACATACACTCATTCACGTTACACAGTTACAGGGATAACTAGAAGCAAGGTATGCGACACCACAAACACGGAAGGGTTGACACTAGAGGCGTCCCCTGGCAACGGTAAATGGCAAAACGGCAGCTAAGGGTTTAATCAGGTCTTTGTTATGCATATTAATTTCATTTTGACGAAAATAGCACTGAACATACATGAGACTGATTATATTGTTTTATATAGTAACGGGGTGAATATGATATTATCTGTATCGGTCCTTTGGGGTCTAGATGGTCTTGAAATACCATTTAAGCCAGTGATAGGGGGTGGGGGAGGTGTTGCGTCTTATAATTTCTCTCATGAACAGATTCAATAAAAACCGAGTCTGCTACTGTATTTTCATGGTTGTGTTTGTTGCTTGCTTCCACATGATCTCCCATAATGTATTCATTTTGTTTTTGTCATAAACTGATGCACAGTGACTCTTCATATTGTTCTTTACTGCATGTAAACGTCTTTTTGCAACTTCGTGCTGGGTATACTCATGAGAACATATATTGTTATTAAAATATACACTCACATCAGCACTTAAAGTAGCTATCCCGCCAACAAAGCCACAGTTTATAACATGTGTACACCGTTTCTAAACTTACGAACGAGGAGTATACTGTGAAATCATTAAATTTCGTGGGGGATTTAATTTCGCGTATTTCGTGGTTGACCCAAAGAAAGAAACGCGAAATGTAATCCCAGCGAAATAAAATGATTTCACAGTATATAACTTACATAATTTGAGAATCCAAATGCTATAGGTACAATACAAGCGGCTTTAACCAGCCAGACTAGCCCCCAAAACTGGAGCATCGAATTAAGAGTTACCAACTTATAATTCATTTTACGCATATTCAGTCCGGGTATTTTAAGAACCCATCAAACAATCTGTGTATTTTCGTTCTGATCATCATTGTCTATCACATATACATTTCCGAAAATGACGGTTTCATTGATAATTATCGAGAATTTCCCCTCATAGGACAATTACATTTGTATCAAAACTCCGTAACCTGCAAGTAAGAGTCCGTAACCAAATTTTCAAAATCGACAAAAATCCGTATCATTTTTACAAGTTTTATTAACGATTATTATAGCATCTGTAAACACGATTAATCATTTGTTATGTTGAAACTAATAATATCAATATTGTGTATATAAATAATGGAAATTAACATGTATTAATGCCTCATATTTCACTAATAAAACTGAACTGGGACAAATAATTACCAGCACGGCATTTCCTTTTAAAATAAATTCAAAAGAATTTAATTACTGTTCTATATTTGGCAAAATATCCACTTCTTAACACACTAACTCTTCTCTGGCATCACCTTGAGTCCGTATCAAAAATCGTTAAAAGTCGACTCACGTTGTAACCGAGTAGACCCACTCACATTGTAACCGAGTAGACTCACTCACATTTTAACCGAGTAGACCCACTCACATCGTAACCGAATAGACCCACTCACGTTGTAACCGAGTAGACTCACTCACATTGTAACCGAGTAGACCCACTCACATTGTAACCGAGTAGACCCACTCACATTGTAACGTAGACCCACTCACGTTGTAACCTACTAGACCCACTCCCATTGTAACTGAGTAGAAACACTGACGTTGTAACCGAGTAGACCCACTGACGTTCGTTGTAACCGAGTAGACTCACTCACGTTGTAACGTAGACCCACTCACATTGTAACCGAGTAGACCCACTGACGTTGTAACCGAGTAAACTCACTGACGTTGTAACCGAGTAGATCAACCGAGTATAAGCCGTATAATTGCCGGAAATTGTGTTTAATGGCGACATGTTATTGAATCCTTTTAAAATGAAGCACGACGGTTAAGAGATCGTGACGTGATCGTGAAGTGATTTAAACTCCGAGGGATCCATAGCCCTAATGATTTGTTTACAATATTAATTAAAGCCGTTGGAAATTTATCAAAAGAGGTTATGACCTAACATTACATTACAGTTCGTCGTTGAATATACGCTGACCGGATGAATTAGGGTACCCTGTGATGACCATTTGTGTTTTAACATGGATTCCTACACTTATTAACGTGACGCCGCGAGATAATGTCAAACTTACTGTAACTTACTGTTCCGAGGCCAATGGTAAGCCGGTGGCTTCTGGAGGCCCATCTCTTTGGTTGTTTATCAGTCGAGAGTGTCAATTGCGCAGGCTTGGGAAACAACTAGCATCACACTTTATTTGATTATTGTGCCAATGTTTGTTTAGTCTGCTCTTAAAGGCATTTACACTCGGTGCTTGGACAACACTTTCAGGTAGGGAATTCCAGTCTTCCACTACCCTAATGCTAAAGGATTTTTTTCTGCGTTCAGTTTTGGCTTGTTTTTTAAAAAGTTTTAGAGAATTCCCTCTCATTCGAGTATATGTTGCTAAAGGGAGAAAGTTTTGGTTTGATGATATATCGAATCCTCTAAGGATCTTAAAGACCTGCAGCATGTCTGTACATAGCCTCCGGTATTGAAGTGTAGGAATACCTAAGGATCTTAGCCTTTCATTATATTCTAGATTTTTTAAAAGACGATAACATTTTTGTTGCCCTACGCTGAAATTTTCTAAGCGATTTGGTGCTTTTTTAAGTACGGGGACCAAACTGTACTGGCATATTCTAAATGGAGTCTTACTAAAGCTTTAAATAGTGTCAGAAATATATTCTTGTCTAGATACGTAAAGGTTCTCATAATTATTCCTAGGTTTCTATTTGCTAAGGCTATTTTGGAGGTTATACGAGTGTTAAAAGTGAGATTACTGTCAATTATCACCCCCAGATCCTTCTCCTCTGAAACATTTATAATCAAGTCTCTACGATTTTCCCTGTCTTTCATAAAATAGTTCTCAGTAGTTATTGATTTGCCGATATGCATTCTTTCACATTTGTTTAATTAAATTCTAGATCCCAAGTTTTTGACCAGTCACAAACATTGTCAGTAGTTCTCTGTAATTTATCTAAGTCTTCTTGCGAATTTATAACTGAATATGTTTTTGTATCATCTTCAAAAAGCTTGACTACTGTTTCAGCTACCTCGTGGAGATCATTTATGAAGACAAGGAAAAGGGTACTGTAGGACCTAACACACTACCCTGAGGTATCCCGCTGTATACTTGTTCAGATGTTGAGTGATTTCCATTTATAACCACCGTTTGATATCTGTCCCATAGGAAGTCTTTCACCCATTCCAAAACCTTCCCCACAATACCATAACCTTCTAATTTAGTTAGCAGCTTGTTATGTAGTACTGTATCAAATGCTCTCCTAAAGTCATAGAATATTACACCAAGCTCTTGGCCACTATCAAGTGCATCAGACCAATCTTTCAATACTTCTAATAGTTGAAGAGGACAGGATTTGCCCTTCATAAATCCAAACTGGTGTATTGAAAATAAATTGTTACTTTGCATATGATCTATAATATTATTTTTATAATGTTTTGCATTATATTTAAAACAATAAGGCATAAGCTAATTGGTCTATAGTTTTCTGGAGATTGTTTATTTCCTGATTTAAAAATTGGTGTTATATTTGCTATTTTCCAGGAACTTAGTACTATTGATTCATCTAATGACTTGTTGAAAATATTTGTTAATGGCTTTGTTAATTCATTTTTACATTCAACTATCACTTTGGGGTGTATACCATCTGGACCAGCTGATTTATTTGGTTTTAATTCCTTGATTGCTAGCAGGACATCGTTCTCAGTTAATTATGATAATGTTGTCAAGCATGGAGTTAACGCTTCTTTGAGGGAAAGCTGGGTTGTCATTTAGTTCGTTATGTTTGAAAAAACCGGCGAAGTATTGATTAAAAATAGTTGCTCTCTCTTGGTCATCTATGACTATGTTCCCATTTTGGTCAATTAATTGTCCTATTGCAGTTTTGTTTTTATTTTTCGACCTTACATATTTCCAAAAAAAATTATTGTCACTACATGTATTTATCAGAGTAGCAAGGTCTTTTTTATAATTATACTTTGCTAGTTTTAGTGCATAGGTAGCTTTGTTCCTAGCAGTTTTGTATTTTTTAAAATTTGAGTGAGTTTTGCAATAAAGGTATTTTTTCCAGTATTTTCTTTCGTCTCTAACTATGTTATTTTTGTAGTTATCTATGTATGGTCAAAACATATATCAGATACATGCTCGTTGATTAGGGTTTATATGCTATTAATTTTCACTCGTGTCGTTGTTTTCTTGTTGTGATGTGAAAATATGTTTTGAATAAATAACAAAATATTATTTAATTATATATCTAACAATTTACCTATACACGTGTATGACCCGGTTCCAGACCAATTGTTGCTGGAAGCTACACATGTTCTAGAATTGGTATTTCCATCTAACGCGTAGCCTGCATCGCATGTGTACGTTCGTGTGGCACCTTCCACCAAGCTTGTTCCGACTATAGTACCGTGTGGAATCGAAGAAACCTCGGTACATATCTTAAACAGAGGTTAATGAAATGTATAGTTTCTTTAAAACGTATTTCCTCATCAGCAAGATTTGAGCTTTAATAGTTACGAAAGGTTTTAGAATGTATAACTAATTATTTATTCATCTAATCGGAGTACCACCAATGAATCCACCCAACCATCAGTCTATGCATCCATCCATCCATCTAAACTCCATTTATACACCAATGGATCAATATCCTTCCATTTGTCCGTCCGTCCGTCCGTCCGTCAATCTATCCATCCATCCATCCATCCATCCATCAATCCATACATACATACATACATACATACATACATATATCCATAAATCCACCCATACATATATATCCATCAATCCATCCATACATATATCCATCAATCCACCCATACATATGTAAATCAATCCATTCATACATATATCCATCAATCCATCCGTACATATGGCCATCAATCCACCCATACATCCATCTATCAATCCACCCATACATATATATCCATCAATCAATCCATACATATATCCATCAATCCACCCATACATATGTAAATCAATCCATCCATACATATATCCATCAATCCATCCATACATATAGCCATCAATCCACCCATACATATGTAAATCAATCAATCCATCCATACATATATCCATCAATCCACCCATACATATATCCATCACTCCACCCATACATATATCCATCAATCCACCCATACATATAGCCATCAATCCATCCATACATATACACATCAATCCACCAATACATATATCCATCAGTCCACCCATACATATAGCCATCAATACATCCATACATATATCCATCAATCCACCAATACATATATCCATCAGTCCACCCATACATATATTCATCAATCCATCCATACATATATCCATCAATCCATCCATACATATATCCATCAATCCACCCATACATATATCCATCAATCCACCCATACATATAGCCATCAATCCATCCATACATATATCCATCAGTCCACCCATACATATATCCATCAGTCCACCCATACATATATCCATCAGTCCACCCATACATATATCCATCAATCCATCCATACATATATCCATCAGTCCACCCATACATATATCCATCAGTCCACCCATACATATATTCATCAATCCATCCATACATATATCCATCAATCCACCCATACATATATCCATCAATCCACCCATACATATAGCCATCAATCCATCCATACATATATCCATCAGTCCACCCATACATATATCCATCAGTCCACCCATACATATAGCCATCAATCCATCCATACATATATCCATCAATCCACTCATACATATATCCATCAATCCGCCCATACATATATCCATCAATCCGCCCATAAATATATCCATCAATCCGCCCATACATATATCCATCAATCCATCCATACATATATCCATCAATCCACCCATACATATAGCCATCAATCCGCCCATACATATATCCATCAATCCGCCCATACATATATCCATCAATCTGCCCATATATATATATATATCCATTAATCCGCCCATAAATATATCCATCAATTAATCAATCCACCCATACGTATATATCCATCAATCCATCCATACACGTACACGTATACTGGACTATAACAATAGTTCATGGGTATCCGGTGAAGATAGGGAATTCCAATCCGAGGCACTGCCGAGGTTCCGATTAAAACACTGATTCCGAGGGTTGGAATTCCCTATCTACACCGAATACCATGATAATATTCTTTTTCTTGCATATCAGAAACATGTTGTGCGTTGACGCCGCCAGCTACTAACGCTTTGCATGTTTTCCTGAATACCTGGTGTTGGTGCGAGCGTGACTTTTATCTTTACCCATAAATATAAGACTTTCTTGCATACCGGACAAGGAAACCGTCATTTTACCGGGGATAGATATTTCCATCTGACACTGGGGTCGAGATAAAAGTCACGCGCACCAACATCTTGTATGCAGGAAACCATGCAAAACGTTAGAAGCTGGCGGCATTAACGCACAACATGTCTCTGTTATGCAAGACAAAGAATCTATCATGGGTATTCGGTTCAGATAGGAAATTCCAACTTTCGGTATTAGTTTTAATCGGAACCGAGGCTCTATCGAAACCTCGGCAGAGCCTCGGTTCCGATAAAAACACTTATTCCTCGGGTTGGAATTCCTTATCTTCACCGGATACCCGTGAAAGATTCTTATAGTCCATCCCCCATGTAAAACGCGGAGAGCCTTATCCGGTATGCAAGAAAACATAATCCTCTATTTGTACATATACGTATTTATAAAAACGAATGATAAGTTCACATGAAAAAAATAAACTGCAGATTAATAATTCATTGCGAAAATACTAAAACAATAAATGGCTGTCATAGTAGGAAGACACAATCAATAATTATCGGGTCTTTCGGGCCGTATAGGTCATACCGAAAAGAATGTATATAGACCTCAGCTTCGCTAAGACCTATATACATATGGATGAATGGATGGATATGTTTGCGTTTCCTTTGTTCATCGTATTTTACTATACATGATATAGGTTTAAATGTATTATTGGTGGAATATAATCAACAGTTAGTAATATGCAAAACCTATTTGAATTGGTTCGATGAATAGATGAATATAGTGCACTGTATATTACCTGTGACTGACAGGTAGCTCCGACTTTCTCGTAGCCCTGCTTACAGTTGCATCTCTTGTACTCACACTTTATAGATTTCTTGACATAACCAAGGGCCACACAATCGCCACCATTTTTGCATTCTAACAAAATGTATAACATACCATTAACACAGTTAAGGATACTCACGAACTTTACGAGAAGATTCGGTGGATACTAAAAGAAAAGAAGGTATATCGTATTTCTATTTAGATAAGTCCTTATTTATAAAGGAGCCCTCACGCATGTCGGTAAATCATATCTCCATCTCGTGTCCATTTCGGTAAATCATCTCCAATTCCGTAATTCGAGTGACCGCTCACACATTATCTATCTATCAATCGGGATTGAAGCCTTTTTTTAAACAATGAACACCTGCTCGAGTCTGTATAACTGATGACACGAATAGTTGTTTAAGAAGAAATGTCTAGAACAATGCAATAGAATAAAGCACTATTATCATGTGTAATTTGTTTTGAAAGTCCTCTCTATAATTTCCGCAAAATAATATTAGTGTCATATTGCACTATTCAAAATGGCATTATTATATACTATTATTCGATATAATGCTAAGAGATGGTTGTCTTATTTCACAACTGAAGTGGGCATGAAACCACCAATTATTTTCCCCATTGGCACCGATGTTATAATGACACACATTAATGACTTGTTGCAACTTCAACTCAAGTATGGATAACACAGCAGTGTAATTTTCATATAGAAAAATAGTTTTCCACTTGAAAAATGCCCAGAAAATGTGGGATCACAAGACATATAAGAAAGTTTTTGTTTTTTTACTAAACAGGTCAAGGGTACAGCTGTTTCTATTGATAGTTGCTCACAAAGTGTTTGCATATATTCGAAATTTGGAAAATCGTCAATAATTCAGTAAAACTTATCAATACTCTTCTTATACATACAACATCAAAATGGAATAAAAACTAGAGGGGGTTGTGTTTTGTAACAAAAACATATGTCTCCCCCATAATTTATGATCCAACCTGGCTGAAAATTGCACTCTGCACGTCGTCTCGATATGGTGAGCATTTGTGCCCAGTTATTTCAAAATCCTTCAAGCGGTTCAAGAGATATGGAGCGGACACGAAATATAGGGCATATGATCTTCGACCTCTAAGTGTGACGTTGGCCTTGAACGGACGTGGCTGAAAATTGCGCTCTGCAGGTCGTCTCGATATGATGAGCATTTGTGTCAAGTTATTTCAAAATCTCTCATGCGGTTCAAGATATATGGAGAGGGCACGAACTATAGTGCATATGACCTTCGACCTCTAAGTGTGACATTGACCTTGAAAGGACGTGGCCTGGAAGTTACACACTGGACCTCGTCTTGATATGGTGAACATTAGTGCAAAGTTATTTCCAAATCCCTCAAGCGGTTCAAGAGATATAGAGGACACGACATATAGTGCATATGAACTTCGACCGCTAAGTGTGACCTTAAACGGACGTGACTGGAAGTTATGCTCTGCACGTCGTCTCGATATATTGAACATTTGTTGCAAATTATTTCCAAATCCCTCAAGCGGTTCAAGAGATATGGTGGAGACCGACTTTCGACGGACAGAGGTCCAGACAGACAGACATCCAAGCTAAAAACAATTTGTCTCCCCAGTATCACCCCCGGTATCCGTATAATATGAACGCGGGTCGGATAAGGCCATACGCGGGTACAGGAAAGACAGTATATGTACCCTCAATATTTGTCAATTATATAAATATTATATTCGTTATATAATTAGTTTTTGCTTTGTTATATTCCCTGAATATTTTTCTTCACATCCATATCTTATGTTTTTCATTTTATTATTGTTTTAAGCAATTTTATCCGTTTTGAACTGGGCGGATTGGAAAAATCCGTGTCAAAAATTGGCATTTCGTCGATTTTTCAATTATACAGTAATTTTGACACGATAATAAGGACATGCACATGTAAAACATTCATTATGTTAGTCATTTTGTCTTTATTTGATCCATTAATACTAACTAAGTGTTTTTAATCTGGCGTTTTGTGAGAGAGGGGTCCCAGAAAGTGGATAAGTCTTACGATGGCTAAACATTTATTCGGATAAGGTCAAACGAAGACTATGGATAAGTATGAAAGCGGGCGTTTATAACAGCACAAACGCATTTGTTTTCTTATTTGATACCCCTGTAAGCTTCTAGCTTCTTAGATATTTACCGATAGTGTTTTCCCTTACTTGATGGCATACTTTCCTAGTACTTTGCTGGTATTTATAGGGAGTGCGGTTGAAAACCCCGGGACGTGACCCCACCGGGAATAAGTAATACTAATGCTTTCAGATAGAACATCTGTAATAAAAGGAATTCGGAATTGTAAGCTAAAATTTCGGCATATCCACATATATTCGGTTATATTTTTCAACAAATGTAATTGTGTTAGCGCATCGGGGGCTGGCTTGCCCAAGTGAATAGCGCGTTGGACTTGTAACTGG
Organism: Cyrtodaria siliqua; assembly: GCA_037043455.1. NCBI lineage: Eukaryota > Metazoa > Mollusca > Bivalvia > Adapedonta > Hiatellidae > Cyrtodaria > Cyrtodaria siliqua. The sequence continues at coordinate 74,995 of JAWPHD010002611.1, forward strand.
CGTCGGGTTCAAGCCTGGCCGTTGTCACTGACTTTCGCCGGTGTGTTCTTGTGCAAGAAACTTTCCCTCAGCCTCGTCCGTCGGACGGGGACGTTAACAATCGGTTCAGTTTCAGTCTATCCTCCGAGCATGTTAAATAACCATTGGAAGCTTTGGAATCTATTCGATAGTAAGAGTAGGGCAGGTTCCCGCATTCCTAGATGTATCATTCCCTTCTCTCTGGCAGTCGGTAGCGCGGTGGATTTGTAACCGGAAGCCTCGGGTTCAATCCTCCGTGGTGTCACTGAGTTTCGTCGGTGTGTTCTTGGGCAAGACACTTTCCCTTAGCCTCGTCCGTGTATCGGTCTATCCTCCGAACACGTTAAAGAACCATAGGAATCTATTCGATAATAAGAGTAGGGCAGGGTTCCCGGATTCCTATGTATCCTTCCCCTCTCTCTGGGGCGGCTCTAAATAACCTATTCTGTGTCGATGAGCCGTTAAGCAACATTCAATTCAATCAATTGTAAGCACATCAGAACAATGTTATCTTAATTGGCTCCGAGACTATTCGAGCCAAAGATTTATCAATAGGCAGTTGTGCTCGCGCCCAATACTTAATTGTTATTGAAATAAATAAGGTGCATGAATATTGTTAGGAACTGAGTAGGTTACATATATACTTGTTCTCATAAATTACATGATTACTCCCCTTTGTTAATATTCTCCATCTGCGTCTTTTTGTAAACATTTTAAAAGATTAATAATTGAGATAAGTAAGTTAATATTATTTTTTACATTTTTATCGGTGAAAGATTGGGATTTCTCAGTGAAAAAAACGTTACTCATTTAAACATTACTCACTCGCATACGCTCGTTCGTGAAAAAAACACCACACGGATACCATCTCATGAAGGATTTCCCTATAATCGATCCCAGCAGTTAAGTAATCTCTATATCTTAGTATGTTCACTGCTCATAATGGATTTTTTTATCAAACAGAACAAGCAAGGTTTTACGCAAGCGTAAAATAGCTGCCGAGAGAAAATAGCATTATTTCTGGGTAGGAACTGGAAACAAAGTTAAACATAATAACAGACCAAGTCACGAGGGTTAAAACAATATTCAAAACAAGAGTTGTCACGGAGACGTTAACACGCCATGACCGTTTTTTTTACCAGACACTTTCTTCCCAATGTGTGCTACTCGAATCCTTGACATGCCTTACAAATTGATTACATAAATTATTCACCTTGGTAGCACGACGTGCTAAAGTACACATCAGCGCAGAAATAGAATACTCACATGTATGGGATGCGTTTGCGTTAGCGTGCATTACAACACAGATAAACTGTTCATTTCTACCATGTGCAATTATAAGAGTGCGTTATCAAAGTGAAAAAATCAAAGAAACTATTCATTACTACCTTACCATGTGCAATTACTGGGGGTGCAAGGTTTGGGAGCATTGCAAGTTTGTTGTAATTAACATTTCATAAAATTACTCTTGAGGTTGTCTTCGTGACGTATATTTGCCAAGAGACGTCATGTAACGCTGCGCTTTCAACGGATGAAATATACCCGGGGAATTAATGGAACAGCTGTATTTTATCGTAGAATAACATACAGTTGTCTCTCTTCTTTGCGTATATGAAAGGATGCACAGGTCCTGTTATAATATAATATAATGAAATGATATTATTAAGATTACAAATTAAAGAGGCTGTTCATATACTCAAGAAAATAACATACGCCAGAAAAATATATTATATACTAGTACTTAACTATAACTAGTTATTTTCGATAAAATATTAAATCTTTCAGTGCAGAAGTAGCCTCTATATCACTTGTACTGAAAAAATATAATACACTGTATAAAAAACCTAGTTTGACGTGGTTTTGTTGCAAAATTTAGCTTAAATTCCCTGTTCTGATGAAGTTACAACATAAAAGAGCTATATTTCTGAAATGCGTTGGTACTTATCCTTCAATTTTACTACATAACGTTGGTACTTATCTATGGCCGTCGTAAGACTTATCCACTTTCTGGGACCCCACTCTCACAAAACTCCAGATTAAAAACCCTTAGTTAGTATTAAGGGACCAAATAGAGACAAAATGATTAACAGAATGAATGTTTTACATGTGCATGTCCTTATTATCGTGTCAAAATTACTGTATAATTGAAAAATCGACGAAATGTCAATTGTTGACACGGATATTTCCGATCCGCCCAGTTCAAAACAGATAAAATTTGCCTAAAACACTATTAAAATGAAAAACATAAGATATGGATGCGAAGAAAAATATTCAGGGAATCTAACAAAGCAAAAACTAATTATATAACGAATATAATATTTAAATAAATGACAAATATTGAGCGTACATGTAATGTGGCGCGTCTTTCCCGTAGCCGCGTATGGCCTTATCCGACCCGCGTTCATATTATACGGATACCGGGGGTGAGTATGGGGGAGACATAATTGGCTATTTTCCCCTACTTATAATGCTCATTTCAAACATAAAAGTGGAATAACTTATTGCTACACCTCGGAGGTTTCGAAGCAATTGGTGTTGGTAAACCAGTAGTACATATTTTTTCTGCTAGACACCCGCATAAAGCATTTTGAATTTATGTTTTTGACCCCACATATGGGTACACTTTCACCAAGTGTTAAGACCATAGATTTTGTAGTTGTGAATTGAGCATGCTAGCTATGAGACTCCAAGATGGAGCTATAAGTGACCCCTATAATGGAAAAGGTAGAGTATGCGCCACCTGGTCGTGAAGTTTCAGAAGACATAATGCAAGATCTGCCTAAAAACCACCGAACTTCAACTGAATGATCCTTTATTTTGGTGAGATGTTTCGAAAGTTTGGCTAAGCTTAGCACGGAATATGTTTTTGTCAATATCTTACCCCAGCAGTCCTTTTTTGAAGCCTTCTTCGGCGGCTGAAATCCTTCCTCACAGGCACATATATTGGTGGCATTGCAAACAGTGTTCTTTCCTGCACAGTCACCGACGACACTGGGGTCACACGCTGCAACATAAGCCGTATGATTACACAAACACTGCATACACTACCATACACGATTGCGCCTCATTTTACTTACATATCGTAATCTTTACACAACTTTCGTCCTTACCAAAGTGATATCTAATCAATTGTCATTTTCGCTCAGTTGTCATCTTTACTCAATTGTCATCTTTACTCAACTTTTATGTTTTATACTTTGTTGTCACCTTTATTATAATGTCATTTTAACTCAACTGTCATCTGTACTCAGTTATCATTTTTATTCAGTTGTCATATTTATTCAACTGTCATTTTTACTCTATTTCCAAGTGTTAAAGAAGTCGTAATCTTTACTCTATTGCCATCTTTACACAGTTGTAATCTTTACTCATCTGTCATCTTTACACAGTTGTCGCCTTTACTCATTTGTCATCTTTACTCTATTTTCATCTTTACTCAATTGTCATTATTATTCAACTGTCATTGTTACTCTATTGCCAAATTTTTATTTAGTGGTCATATTTATCCAATGTCATCTTTTTTCACGTGTCATCTTTGCGCTATTGCCGTCTTTACTCAATTGTAATCTTTATTTAATTGTCGTCTTTACTCAATTGTCTTTACTCATTTGTCATTTCTACTCATTTGTCATTTTATTCAATAGTCATCTTTACTCAGTTGTCATCTTCACTGAATTGTCATCCTTACTCAATTTCCACCTTTAATTAATTGTCATCTTTACTCAGTTGTCATCTTTACTCATTTGTCATCTTTACTTAATTTTCACCTTAATCAGTTGTAATCTTTACTCAGTTGTCATCTTTACTCAGTTGGTGTCTTTAGTTAATTCTCATATTTTCTAACTTGTCATATTCATTCAGTTGTCGTATTTACTTAATTGTCATCTTTACTTAGTTGCCATCTTTACTTAATTGTCATATTTACTAAATTGGCATCTTTACTCAACTGAATTGTCATCTTTACTGAATTGGCATCTTTATTCAGTTGTCATCTTTACCTTATTATCGTCTTTACTTAATTGCCATCTTTACTCAATTGCCATCACAACTCAATTGTCATCTTTACTCAGTTGTCATCTTTATTCAATGTCATCTTTACTGATTTGTCATTTTTACTCTATTGAGATCTTTACTCAATTGTTATTTTTAGTCAATTATCATCTTTGCTCAGTTTTCATCATAACTCAGTTGTCATCTTTAATAAGTTATCATCTTTACTCAGTTTTCATCTTAACTCACTTGTTATCTTTACTCTATTGAGATCTTTACTCAATTGTTATCTTTAGTCTATTATCATCTTTGCTCAGTTTTCATCTTAACTCAATTGTTATCTTTACTCAGTTATCATCTTTGCTCAGTTTTCATCTTAACTCAATTGTCATCTTTACTCAGTTATCATCTTTGCTCAGTTTTCATCTTAACTCAATTGCCATATTAACTCAGTTGTCATCTTTACTCAGTTGTCATCTTTACTCAATTGTTCTGCTGTCATCTTTGCTAAGTTGTCATCTGAAAATGATCGGACATGCAGTATTTACAGACTTTGTTGACACATGCATACATATAACCAATTGCAAAAAATCAGTTTATTTTACCATGAAGGGATGGCTGCCGGAGGCCCCGGGTTCAATCCTCCGTGGCGCCACTGAATTTTGTCGGTCTTTTCTTGAGCAAGACACTTTCCCTTAGCCTCGTCCGTCGGATGGGACGTAAACCTGGCGGTCCCTTGTATCGGTCTATCCTCCGAGCACGTTAAAGAACCATAGGAATATATTCGATAATAAGAGTAGGGCACGGTTCCTGGATTCCTATGTATCCTCCCCTCTCTCTGCGGCGGCTCTAAATAACCTATACTGTATTGATGAGCCGTTAAACAACATTCACTTCAATTCAATTACCATGAAGTATTTCCATTATTGACATGCGCACGACGCAGCATTTCTCGTTCAATGTTAGGCCTACTGATTGAATGAACTCTGTCCAAAGCGTCCTTGAAACAGTAAGCAATAGGCAATCTATTTCGATAAATCTTCTTGCGCTTGTTTCAGCCAAAGGTTTTTTTGAACTTTAAAGACAAAATTAAACTAGACGGGGTTGTTTTTGCAACAAACATTTATATCTTCCCCCATAATTTAAGAACCAACCTGGCTGAAAGTTACGCTCTGTACGTTGTCTCGATATGGTGAGCATTTGTGCCAAGTCATTCCAAAATCCCTAAAGCGGTTCAAGAGATACGGAACGAACACTAAATATATAGTGCATATGACCTTCGACCTCTAAGTGTGACCTTGACCTTGAACGGACGTGGCTGGAAGTTGCACTCTCCACGTCGTCTCGATATGATGAACATTTGTGCCATGTTATTTCAAAATCCATCAAGCGGTTCAAGAGCTATGAAGAGGACACGATATATAGTGCATATAGCCTTCGACCTCTAAGTGTGACCTTGACCTTGAACGGACGTGGCTAGAAGTTGCACTCTGCACGTCGTCTCGATATGGTGAACATCTGTGCCAAGTTATTTCAAAAGCTCTCAATCGGTGCAATAGATATGGAGCGAACACGATATATAGTGCATATGATCTTCGACCTATACGTGTGACCTTAACCTTGAACGAACATGGCTGGAAGATGCGCTTTGCACGTCGTCTCGATATGATGAACATTTGTGCCAAGTTATTTCAAAATCCCTCAAGAGGTTCAAGAGATTTGGGGGAGACACGAAATATAGTGCATATGACTTTTGACCTCTAAGTGTGACCTTGACATTGAACGGACGTGGATGGACGTTGCGCTCTGCACGTCGTCTTGATATGGTGAACATTTGTGGCAAGTTATTATAAATTCCTGGGGGGGGGGGGGGGGGGGGGGGGGGGGGGGGGGGGGGGGGAGGTGGGGAAATAGAATTGCTATCCAAAAATGATTTTAATGTGTTGGGAAATGTAAATTAAACACTCTAAACGTTTTACAGCAAAATATTAAGGCGATCTGAAGTTATTTGAGATTATTTGATTATCTGCTGTCCCATCAACAAGGTATTTACATGAAAAAAAGCCACACCAAAACAAGTTTTTTGCTGTAAAATATTTATTTCTCAACCGATTTCCAAAACTATTATTCATCACTTAAAATTCCAGTTCAATGATATATAATTTATGAACCCATAAGTATTGCTCAAGTTTATGCTGAAAAACCTCAGGCTGAAACAAGCGCCCCCAACGATAGTAATGTAAACACGTTTTTTTCCAGTAGTGTATAATTATGTCAACGTATACATACGTTGTCCTCTGTCCGATGCCTGAGCAAACGAAACATACAACAGAACCAATATAGCGACACCATGCACCCATTTATGGAATGCTGACATTTTCTGTGGCTGGAAACGCTCCTTCACAACCTGATAACGAAAAGACAAAATAAAGTTACACTTAAACGAAGATATATTAATTCAGTTCAATTCAATTCAATAAATATAGATACAGCACAGGCAGAGGGCATTCGTGAATGCTGTTTAAAATTTAATTATGTTTGGACTTAAAACAGTACTTTTTGTACTTATTTAAGAAATAATAAATATGTACCTGTGTTTTATCAGTGAATAAAATACAGTTAGGAGTTCGGATGCCTAGTGATGCGATAAAATACAGGTACGTATTTATTATTTCGATTCTAACACAATGTTAACGCTATTGTTGGGACACTATATATTATCTCGGAGGTCATTGTAATCAGGCTGCTATGTTTACAGGCTGTTCCATTGGGCGCCCCCGTATGCAAAGTTATGCGTTTCAATACACTAGTAGTCACGTGACAAACAATTAAGTCATTGCATACGTCAGACAGCTTGCGCTGTATGACGTCAAACGTTCTCACCTTGAGATGCTTATACTGATGCATATGTTGGGTTTATATCGGTGGTGTGCACGGTTTGGGAGCATGGCAAGTTTGTTGTAATTTACATTTCATTAGTGTTTGCCCTACTTTTTCCTCCAATCAGACGGTGAGGAATTTTAGAAAAAAAGCGAAGTTATTTTCATGTAAATTTCTAACGATCAATTTTAACCATTTAATCATTAAGTAATCGCTTACTAAATGGCACGCGCTTGTTTGGACACAAGAAAGCGGATTTAGTAGAAGCGCGAACGTGTTAAGAGGCGAGGTTTCGTAGAAGCGCGGGGGAAAAAGTAGGGCAAACACTAAGTCAGTTAGAAGCTAAGAAGTGAAATTGTAACAATTAAGAAACCCCAGTCAGTCGCTGCGCTCCTTCCCTTAGGGTTTCTTAATTGTTAAAATTTAACTTCATAGCCTCTAACTAATACTTACAATTACTGTTGAGTTTGTCTTCTTGACGTATATTTACCAAATGACGTCATGTAACGTGGCGCTTCCAACGGATGAAATATACGCGGGGAATTAATGGAACAGCTGTATTTTATCGTAGAATAACATTCATATGTCTCTCTTCTTTGTGTATATGAAAGACTGCGGAGGTCGTGTTAGAATTAAGAAATAATAAATATGTACCTGTGTTTTATCGGTGAATAAAATAAAGTTTGAAGTTCGGATGCGTAGTAATTAAATCACTCGTGCTAACGCACTCGTGATTTAATTACTACGCATCCGAGCGACTAACTGTATTTTATTCACCGATAAAATACAGGTACGTATTTATTATTTCAATTCTAACACAACACTAACCCCATTGTTTACGCTATTGTTGGTGCACTATATATTATCTCGGAGGTCAAGGTAATCAGGCATTCGCAACATCTCGTACACTGCTTCGCAGCATGACTCGAATGTAAAACGCAGGTTTCCATATTGGTTACGTCATACTAGCGTGACGCGCGTCAGATTCCCGCCAAAACGAATTTGCATTCAAAATCAAAGTTATCTTCGACATTTTGCAATGTAATTTAGCCGATTGCTCCATCTATAGATTATTTACGTGAAAGCAATGATAAAACCTTCATCTGTATTGTAAATAACAAACATGCAACGCAAATCATACATCAACACGTGTAGCAAGCGGCCAGATTGTTTATTTAGCAACAGCTTAGCAACAGTGCACTATTTTCTGTGCCGTTGCCTTCCGGCTAACAGAATGTGAAGATTTGAACATACCGAAGCGCCGTGATAACGTTGTTTGGTCAGTATTTTAATTCCTAAATATTTGAGAATATTCCAGAATGCGATGGCACATTGTTCCGTTACAATTTGATATCATAAAATAAAAAAGATTATTGGTTCAGCCAATAATCACATTTATTTGTGTAACAAATTTTGGTACTGTCGGTACTTGGTCCCATTTGTGATAACTAGCTGCGCAGTGGATCTGTTACGCGCAGATAATTCTACTTCCGTTCCCCATTTATTTCCGGTTTACACAGAATCTCATGATTTTTCTGTTCGTTCTGTTAAAAATTTCACTCCCACTCACTCACCCACCCACCCAATTACTAGGAAGTCAATGCTGTTGTTTTATGTTTCATTGAATATATAAAGCTAAAGCACTCGTGAAAACACAATTTATTTTATTTGTCGAAGAAATTATGAGTTGTACTATAACTGTAATGGATTTCATTTGTTCCTGATTGTGATATCATTTTCATTAACTGGAAGACTCGTGCAGTAACTGCCGGTATGTTTCTGCCGTGCTAAAACATACATATTTGGCTGCTATAGCTCTCTATCTATATAGTCGTTGCCCACCTCTCCTAAGAGAAACACTCACGTTGAAGTTACGAAAATACATTAGAGCATTTGGTCTATGACTTACAAACGCCTATTGATAGTGTAATAATATATATTCTACACATTTCTCTTGATATAACTTTTGGCTATAGAACCTAAACGAAGATGTTGTCTGGTGAGTTCGGTTTGGTTTGTATTATAGTGAAATTACCAAACTCATTGAGTGCAAAGAACTCTTTAACACGAAGTGGTGTTGTGGTATTGTTGATTTATCGCATATATGAGGAAATATTCATTGAACGTGTTATACCATACTGCATGTTTTTTGGAGTATTTTTTTAACAATTAAATGTCGTTGAGAACAAAGTGCTCAACGTGCTATAACTGCCAAATATGTATGTGGCATTAGCTTCAACATATAGACTTTCGGCTGGTGATGTACGAAAGGTTCCTAAGGCGAGTCGTAATCCTTGATTATGTATAGGATCGAGCATCTGCAAGTATGACTTGCGAGTCGATCCATATACTATTGAGCCGTAGTCCAGCTTGGATCTGATAAGAGATCTGTAAAATCGCAAGAGGACTTTTCGATCTGCTCCCCAATTAGTGTTTGCAACAACTTTAAGTAAGTTAAGAGCTTTAAGGCATTTGGCCTTCAAGTATTTAAGGTGTGGTATAAACGTTAATTTACGATCAAAAATAATCCACTACTGGTAAAGGTGAACCGCCCAGTGTTAGGTGAGGGTCTTCGTGATGTTTGCGTAGTTGACAAAAGTGCATACAATTGGTTTTAGATTTAGAAAATTTAAAACCCTTTTCATCAGACCAGGTCTGAAGTTTATTGAGACATTGTTGTAATTGTCTCTCAATAGTATTCATGTTTTTTGCACGATAACATATAACAAAGTCGTCAACATATAGAGAACAATCCACACCGGGATTGATGCATTAAAAAGCGTGACAGAGAGTATGCTGCCCTGTGGAACACCCATCTCCTGTTCATGAATATCATCTAAGAATTTCTCTATAAAAATGGGTAATCGGCCTCTTAGACCAAGGTCATGAAGATCATTCATAATACCGTCACTTCCATGCAGTATCATAAGCTTTCTCCAAGTCAACAAATACAGCGACTAGATGTTCTTGTTTTATGAAAACTTCCATGATAAACGATTCAAATCGAATGAGATTGTCTGTTGTGCCTCGTTGTCGCATGAATCCACTTTGATACTTTGTTATCAGTTTGTTGGACTCCAGGTACCAAACGAGTCTCTCATTAATCATTCGTTCCATGGTTTTACATATACAACTCGTTAAAGCGATTGGGCGATAATTTATTTGGTCCGTATGATCTTTTCCAGGTTTGGGGACTGGAATAACGATTGCTTCCCGCCAAGAATCAGGGTAGTTTCCCGTCACCCAAACCTTATTAAATATGTCAAGAAGGGTGGAGAGACAGGATTCAGGTAAATGTTTTAATAATTGATAATGGATATCATCAGGACCAGCTGATGTATCATGAGCATTTTTAACGGACTCTCGAAGTTCTTTGAGAGTGAATAGTTTATTGTATTTCTCCAAGTTTTTCGACTTGAAGTTCAGATTCTTCTGTTCTTTTATTATCTTATTTTTCAGAAAATTTGGTTGACAATTTTTCAGAATAATAATTTTTTGAAAAAGTTTCTGCCAAAGTGTTTGTAATATCTTTGACAGATGTTGTATCTCCATTATCGGTTTTAAGATGATTTACAGAACTAGAATTACCTTTACCACTTATTTTCCGGACCATATCCCATGTCTGCTTAAGAGATGAGCGAGAATTCAGCCTAGAGACGTAAGATCTCCAGGATTTCCTCTTGCTATCCTTAATAGTACGATGGGCTTTCGCACGAAAAACTCTGAAGTTATCTAAATTTGTTTGAGTTGGCCGCAAGTTAACATTATTTAATGCAGCTTTACGATCGCTGACTGCCTTTTTGCAGTTATCGTCGAACCATGGTTTATGTGGGCGTTTTGGATTTGCCGAGTTTTTTGGAATAGTTCGATCAGCTATATCATGAAGAGTTTTGGTAAAAAGAGTAGTTGTATCTTCGACATCCTCGAAAACGGCAGGCTTCAATTGTTCCTCGCAAAGAGATTGAAACGTAGTCCAATCAGCCTTGCGAAGTTTCCATTGTTGCGTTTTTTTCGAGAAGTGGAGGGCCGATATTTTCAAGAAATATAGGGAAGTGGTAACTTCCACAAAGGTCATCTTAAACCACGAAAATTCCATCAAAAGCGTTGAATCGCATATTGTTAAATCAATGGATAAATGAGAGCCTGTAACAGGATATAAATAAGTATGTGACTTATTATCATTAAAAAGACACAAATTGTTTTTGGCTAAGAAATCCTCAATTTTCTTGCCTTTATCGTTTATATCTCTACAACCCCAGATGTAGTTGTGTGCATTAAAATCACCCAAGAGTATAAAAGGTGATGGCAAGTGTGCAACTAGGTGATTTAGATCGTTAGGGTCTAGTGAAGAACTAGGTGGTAAATATAAGGAACATATTGTTATCTCTCTGTGCATCGTAACACTGACCGCAATAGCTTGCAAATTTGTTTTCAACGCAACAGGTCTGTGAGGAAGGTTTCGATTAACGATTATCGAAACTCCACCAGTCGCCTTGTCCCCGGTATCATAAATATGATTGTATAGTGAGTATTGTTTAAAAGATATATTATCACTTGTCTTCAAGAGTGTTTCTTGAAGACAAAAGGCAATAGGGTTGTGTTCATTTAAAATTAAGGTGATTTCATCATAATTTGGTTTCAAACCTCGACAATTCCATTGTATGATCTTATTAGTTTTACCCATGATTTAGCGCTAAGGCGATTTTTAATTTTATTTTTATTTTTGGCCTTAGATTTAGTAGAGGTATTAGGAGACTCAAGCAGTGACATCTCCAATGATGAATCCTTCTCCCTGGAAGAAGTCAGCTGAAGTGGCACCTCGACAAACATTTCATGAGAGGATGGAAGTGGCAGTGCAACTGCTGGCTCTGAAATGTCCATTTGTTATGCAGCTCAATAGGGCCGTTAGACACACTTATGGAGAAATACAGTTGAACCGTCAAACTGACATTTCTAAATTACAACAATTCCTATGACAGATAGGACAGATTTTCCAAACCTATGAATCATTTTCTAAGTACCACCATTTCCAAGCTATTGATCTACATTTATTAAGTAATTTTCTACCAAAACAAAAAGTTTTGACATTTAAAAAAGTAGCTCCGGAAGTGAAAATTAACTGAAAATATAAACTGATATGGGTCACATCTGAAAATACAAACAATGAAAACACATAAGGTATTACTTTTTTAAATCATAAAATCCACTATTTCATTTGAAAATATGTAATAAAAACTACAAATTGGGAATTAGTTATTTTTGACAAATACAATGTTATCCCTCATGTCCGACACCAAAGTTGTGTTATGTAAATAATAAGGAAGTCCGGATAGAAAAACAAACTTCTTTTTACTCAGTTAAACAAAGACGCTTGCTTTTCTAGTTCGTGTTACACATTCCCCCACTTTTTGAACAGCCGATTACCATATCATCCCTTATTTGTAAATAGTTTTAACAATATAGTTTGACATTAATTTTTAATAACTGACTATTTCAGTTATTTCATTTTCATCAGTTTTTGCGCCCATTATTATCTATTTTTGTGTCGACATGCCGTAAAACACCATTCATTCATTCTTAGAGAACCCATATAAAATCGTCATCGCCTCCATCTGCTATTCCTTGCAATATACTGTATGCAATATAACTAGCGGTTGGAAAAGTCGAGTTTGATATGTTATTGTTAATACGGGTCGTGCGTCTGCATAATACGAGTATGATGTATACAACTACGATCCGAGAAGTGGTGGAAAATACAAAAGCAAGAATGTATGTTGATCAAAACACGATCAAACAAAGAATACACACTAATAAAACTAAAATTCGGAGTTCTCAGAATTCACTATTGCCCAAAAATATTTTGTGAAAAACTCTTACTTTGAAAAATGGATGAGATTTTTAGATTTGCTAGTGAGATTTCAACAATGTGTTTACTGCAATCTGGTAAAAGTAATGAGATTTGTTTGACAGTTTGCGCATTTAACATTTTTAGATGACAAATTTGAGAAAAGAATGAGAGAATCTGCCCAAATCTTCCCCTGAAGTGATATCTGACATCTACAAAACATTATAAAAACGGACTTTGGTGTTGGACATGTAGAATAACAGAGTATTTGTCATGTATAACCTAATCACAAATACATGTTTTAACTTATTAATTTTCTGATTCAATGTTTAAGTATCAAGTGCAAATTAAATAAAAAAAAACAATTTCCGTTTGTGTCATGCATGTTTAAACAATTAAAACAGGTCATAGTTTAAACCAAACAATATACCATGTTAATCTTTCTCAATAAAATATATATGAGTAATTAATACATACTATGTTAATCCGATGTAGTTCACTTTTATAAAACCCAGAAGCGTTTCATTTAATAAATCACAAACGCGCCATTTCTTTTCCGAAATACGCAACATCTACGGGTATATTACATATATGTTCGTCATTTCATGCATTATTATATACATAATCGTTTCTGTCCCCTAAAAGCTGACTAGTGCCCTAATAATATATATAAAAAACAAACAAGCTTTACGTATATATCTTGACAATGTAGTAGTTTAAGCACATTTTCCTCTCGTGATCGTGATAAATGTTTCATAATATTTTTCTCTATCTCGACTAGTTAGTTATGTTTTGTTATGTTTTCCTTTCAATATATAAATATAAATGATACAGATGTTACCCATGTTTCGAGCGTTTAGCGTAAAACTATTATATCTCCTTCTTAATTCATATGTAGTTAGAATAGTTTTGCGCTGAGCCCTCGGTTTGTTAGATATTGTTTGGTCACCACAAACTCACAATGCTGTATTGCATCTGTGGTCTCTTTGGAACCAGCTTCGGTGTCAAACATGCCAATGAAGTTAAAAACTATCCTCCAACTGAAGGTCTCACTACACACTTAGCTCCCTTGCATGTGACTGTAGATGATTCTTACATCATAAAAAGTAGGGATGTGTTCTTCGGTTTGAGATATTTTAATAATTGCCCATGGATATTATCTTTTCTCGTTGCAGGTGAGAAAACAATAGTGTGAGAATGGATGAACAGCGATTAGACGAAAATGTGACACATTTGTGGGTGCTCAAAATGCGTATGAATTTAGGTGCAAACTGCTTAGTGAAAGCCGAAAAGTGTACATTGCCTGCACCACTTACATTAAAACAAAAACAAAGTGGGCTATGTACCAGATTTTGTGGATTGTTATGAGCAGCAGTAACTGTTTTTTCTCAAAAAAGATACTTTTAGACTGTAAATTCTTGATTCAGATTTCAAAATTGGACTTTACTGCCTAATGCCAACACAGTAAAATCGAAGTGTGATGTGAGACCTGAAGGTGAATTTCCTTACATTGAATGAGGTGTGTCTAACAACTCCTATTACCAACATACTTAGTATGAATAGCTGAATATAGGATCCCTTGGAAGCAACAAACACAAACAAGTGAGAATATAAGAATCCATTATGAGTATCCATCAGAGATAGGGAAATTTCACCCGAGGGTCAGAATTGTAACCCGGGACGAGGCTGTGCCGAGTTCCTGGTTGCAATTCTGATCCCGAGGGTGAGATTTATCTATCTCACATGGATAAACTCATGATGGATTACTTTTCTCCCAATATGCGTTTAGTACAGGCATACTTCAATGACTGTATAGAATAAGGCGAGAAAAACACCTATCTCACATGACCAGAAATGGGAGAAAGTAGCAGATTCAGTTTTATTGAGTCTGTTCATGAGAAGTAATATAATATGCAACACTTCTCACGCCCACTAGCACCGGCTTACGCGGTATTAACTCAATATGATCTTCTCTGGCACAACCGGTTGCTGCACCAGAACTTTGAGATGACATGAAATGTGACTGTGACGATGTATGTACATTCACTTTCTTTCTTTACAAATAGCTACATACTCATTACAGGTATTACATCTACATCTGCGGCATATGCACTTATTATTCTCAGGATAATGACATGATTACATAATATTGATCCACTGATTGTTTACTAGATGTAACAGCCTGTACTAGTATTGTAAATGAAGTTTGCTGAGTGTAGAGCATAATGCAAGTGAGTTAATCTTCTATTTAAAAACATAAAACGACAATATTTGCTAGATTTGCATAGTGTCTGCATTTTTGATGGCATATTTTAACACATTGCTTTTTATAAAAGCTAAATTACTCATGTAAAGATATCAACTGCATAAGCAAATACGCTACGGAGTCACGTTTAATCATCCCTACCACAATTTAATAACGTATGGCAGAAGTTAAAAGTCTGTTTCGCTGGCTATCTTGTATTCATATCGTATTCCTATGTATATATATTTATATATATTGTCATCAAACAGTTATGTAATCAAGACATAATGACCAACAATTTGGTATATAACAATCAAAAAAGCATAACTTTGCTAGAATATTTTTTTTCCATTAAAAGCACATCAACTCATTTAAAACAATAAACTAGTCGTATTGCATAGCATATAATCCTGAAGTGGTATTTCTACACTTATGTTACAATGATTTATGGTCAGATTAGTATGGTATGTGAAAATCACAATTTTCGAGTCCATCTTGGACGTCTTGAATTTAATGACTTTTCCCAGAGATACCAAAGTGGCATCAAACAGCTGTGTAATCTAGACACGATGATGAACAGTTTGGTCTATATCAATCAATGTGGCCAGAGACAGTCCACCGCCTTGCCAGATATGCCCATGGATTTGCGGCAGTAATACTAATAATTTTGAAATATATTTCTGTATCACTATGCTACATACGTCGTATCATCGGACGTCGACGTCGTGTGACGTCGTCGCCTACCTGGATAAACAAACTAGTCTACGAAATAGAGAATCTTACGTAAGTGCCTGTTATTAATCGAGTTGGATAAAATTATATGATGCGACGCTGTGCCGAGCATCATATCAGTTTTATCCAACGAGTTCAATAAATTCAATATTAAATAGGCACGCATGTGAGATTCTATTTATCACATAACTGCAAAAACGCCCCATCTATATATTTTTACCTATGTTGACCCATACGATATTGAACAACAGAAATACTTCGCTGATTTCCGTAATCCCGTATTTTTTAAACGTTACGGAAATCGACGAGGTAATTCCGACGCACACCAAGCTGAACGGAAAAGACCGAACGATGATTCGGCCTTCATGATGGCTTTATTACACTCCCGGACCATAAGTTATGTGATAAACGGTCAGATACTATTTTATGAGTTTACTTATGAAGGTATATAATAAATCCCACCCACACACCACCGGCACCCACTCACCCCCCCCCCCACCCCCCACTACACACACACACACACACACACCCCCCCCCCCCCACGCCGACACACACCCATTTCTCATGCCAGTCATATATAATCGGTTAACTTAGTTTTATGTATGTAGTAACTGTAATAATATATTGCTCATTTGAGAATATTACACCATGTCATGGAAAATGTTAAAACAACTATGCATAGTATACTCTTGTGTCACTGTTGTGAATTGAGTTAATAAAGTATTGTTCGGTTCTGTTCTGCAACAGTACCCTTCTTGGGTCAGTAGTCACTCCCACGTATAAATATTTCTAAGGAATTAAATAGTTGTATAATAATACTTTGAAAACTAACACATCATTTCAATATCATAAAACAAAAATGCACGTTTACCTTATGCCCTAAAAATAGCTGCGCCTACCCTTACTATCAACAGGTAGCAGGGCATAACATAACAAACAAGTAAACATACGTTAAACAAATATCATTCCAAAATGAGGAAACATTATTTCGAAATCCGTTGACTCAATCAAAGCATGTGTATATCTGGTAAACTAACAGGGGCGTAGCTATGCCTAAATCAATGTGAAGGCACAAGGTCTGGGCGAGTCCCTCCCGGGAATTTCTTTTTTTAAAGGAAGCCAAATCCTGCATTCTGACGGTATTTTAAGCATCAAACAATATGTTTTTAATCCGCGATTTCAAGTTTTTTTAATCTGCGATTTCACAAAAAAACATGAAAACAGAACAAACGAACATATATTAATATGAATACATATTTTCAAAAAATATTTCGAAATTTTGCACAATCATGGCAAATGAAATAGTTAAAACTAATGCGTAGATCTATAACAAACTTCAGAAAAAGCCCATGTTTCGATGCAAACACATTTATAACACACTCTGTGTCAATTTGCATGTGCTTGTGAATGTGAAGGAGCGCCAGAGAAGAGAGCCTGTCAATGCTCATTGTCGACCGCATATAGTTTTTTATGCGTTTCATGGCACTGAATGATCTTTCGCAAGACGCTGATTTGGTGGCACTGTCAATCTGCTGTTTATACATGGATACACGTCGTAATGTTTCTTGTATCCTTTGTGGGGCTGGATTGGCTATATTCCATTTCACCTTCCACCTCGCTCTTCGTTTTTCAGAATTTGAGTTTCTATCTCTTGCAGCAACTGGTCTGAAAAGACGTTGTACACTGTAACCGGCCAATAATCAGAGGGTGTTTCAAGGTCGGGATTGGCTCGGTGTTGCTGTTTGCTGGGCTCAATTTGGAAATCCGTGCAATGCTAGTTTCTTTCTCGTATAATGAATTCCAAATCAAAGGGTCAGCTTGTTCGTCAGTGATTGCATGACCACCTTGGTCTCCGCCACTGCCTCCATCAAGTCCATGTCGACTTTTGGAGCAAATTGGTCAGCGCGACGGTTTTACTAAGGATATGTTCGGCTACGACAAGGGCGAATATAAAGTCCAATCTTAGAATTGCAAAAATGTATTGTCCTGCCTTGTCATCACCGTATTCATGTAGGGTTTCAAGCGCGTGAACAACAACTGGAAACGCATTTTTGAATGTGTTCAGAGCATCTGCACGGCTTGACCATCGTGTTTCACACAGGGTTTTGAGCTTGGTTCGTTGGTCTATCTGCTATTTCGATGCAGCGTCCTGTGCTAACTCGTCCGTAAAGGTATCTAATCGTTTCGCAGAGTAACCAAAGGCGAATCCAATGTCCTGAGCTGTCGACATCATGGTGCAAACATACGGAATTTTAGAGCTATGCGCTAAAGCCAGGTTTAGACAGTGAACTTTACAATGTACATACTTAGCATGCGGTTATCGTTCTCTGACCAGTGCCTGAACTCCATTATATTTTCCGGACATGTTAGAGGCTCTGTCATAGCACTGTGCGCGAATCTTAAGAATGTCCAATCCAGCTTCTTCTAAAAATGTCAGGATGTTTTCAGCCAGATTAACGCCTCTAATTGACTTGCATTCTAGAATCTCCTCGAGAATATCACATTTTGAACCAGGGGCATTTTCGAGTCAATAAATCTGACACACAATGATAGCTGCTCTTTTGTGGATTTGTCAGTGGCTTCATCTCCTATAATTGCAAAGTACGGACTTAGTTTGCAGTCATCAACAAGTTTGTCCTTGATTTGGTCGGCACACATTCCTATAAGTTCATTCTGAATTTCCGGCGAAGTGTACATTGCATTTGCTTTTGCTTTGATTTGAGTGCATCGGATCATCTTATACCACAACTCCTACATTGCCATAATAGCAGTGCTTTCTTCTGTGTGACCTCTCAATGGAATATTTTGATTTCCACACAGCATTATAACCTCTATTATTTTCTGAAGAATGTGTCTATTTTTCTCATGTATTCTGAAAAGACCACTAGTAAAAATTGCTATCAGCTAACGATACCCCTCCACCCCTTACCCCTCCACCCCCCACACAACCCCCCCCCCCCCCCCCCCCCACCCACCCATTTTTGATTTCTTGGGTAATGTGTAGGCACGTGCTAACAGCAAAGCCACTGACTAACACGAGGTGACATAAAGGCTGGATCACTTCCGTTTTATCTTAAAGTCCCTATCCCACCAACAACAGCTAAATTTTACAACAGGCATATGCCTACACGGTTTCTAAATCTACTGACGACAAGGTATATATTACACTTACACATATGCCCTGCTTTAACCTGCCAGGCTAAACCTCAAAACTGGAGCGTCGAATTAAGAATTACCAACTCATAATTCATTTCATGCATATTCAATCACGGGTATTTTAAGAACCCGTGAATAAAAACACTTTACTTTTAAACGTTGCATATATATACATTATTACATGACCTGAACAAGTGGATAGAGTTTTGATAAACGGTTTTGAAGTGTATTTTTTCCGTTAGTTCGCGGGTTAGTTTCTTTAAAATAAGCATAGTCTGGCTTTAATAGTTTATATTCAGAAGAATGCTTAAAGATCTCCCATCGCTCGTTGTAATTACCTTTATTGCCATGTCGTAAAAATCCTCCGCTTTTGACAATGGTTAAACTCCAATGTGTACCAGACCATATTTTCCGCCGGCGACCAGTAATATGAAAACCCACTGAAAAATAAAATCAAAATGGAAGACAGCTAACGCAACTCCCGAGTCAATTTTTCTATGATTTATATACATGTATATACTGTTTCCTGTTATATCGGGGTGAACACCCTGGTTTTATTTATTTGTTTTCAATATCCTCCGCGAAAATACAAATTAGTGCATTCAACGGTTTTTGTTTTGAAAATTCAAATTAAACTTGCATTATTTATTAGTCATACCGTTTAAGAAGTGTGTCAGAATGCTTCTTTGGTTCGATATAAGCTCATGTTATGTCCATCTTTCGCCAAACCGAGGGAACATCCGGCCGGAGTAACAGAATATTTACAGTGTAATACAATCTGAGGGAAATAACTTTTGTTTTATATAGCTTAATTGAAATTATATATCTATCAATATCGCTCGGAAATTATTAATAAATGGTGATAAATTCTTGCAGGTTGTATTGAAATATTTCCATACACCCTGCTGGAAATCTGTCTAACTAATAATATTATGTTTTTAATGCTACAACCGTTATATATTTCATTTCGACGAACATCCAAAAAGTCGGCATAATACCAGAAATCGACGCGTAAAATATCACATTTTTATATGGCCTTCTTGGGTGTCTTTGTTTAAAGTTCTAAGAATTAAAGTCCCTCTACCATTTGAGCCCGAAGAAGAAAACTTCGTTAACTCGGCATTGTGTGTGGACGTTTGCGTGAGTGATTGTGTGTAGTGCTATATATAGAGGATCTTACATGAGTACTCATTCATTATTGAATTTATTAAACGAGTTGGCAAAATGATATAATGCGAGGCTCATTTTTGCTAACGAGTTTAATAAATTCAATAATAAATGAGAACGAATGTTAGATTCTATTTATCACAAAACTTTATTGTATTTTGCCTGTCGCTTTAACACTCGAAACCGACATCAACCGTGGGAATTGGATCATAGTCATTATCGAATTTTGACAGCGGTTTCTGTGCTTATTTGCATAGGTATATAACTAGTGGAACATCGAAAATATAGAATGGTGTTATTTCACTCCCACACCATATATTATGTGATAAATCTATCTACAGCCTACTTGAAGCAGATATAGTGCTGCCACACTGGAATACCACGCCGTAGTATATGAATCACCATTCAGTTACTTTTTTCTGACACCGGGCCAAGCAGACGTAGCACTACCCATTATTTGCTCGTCAAGCAAGGGCATTAAGGGTTGTCAATTGCAGGCCATACCCTCTAACCACTACACCACTGCACTTCAGTTAAGGCCTTCGTACAGGCAACATCGATTAATATACGGCTGCCGATTATGATGGATTTTTTTCATAAAATACAGTAGTTGTCTGGAACGGGATTTGAAACAGGGACCTTGTGTTTGTACTTGTTATGTAATACATGATTCAATGCCAGAGGCATGACTCTTTAAAGTTCTCTGGCCATGTTTTGTTTCATGAAAATGTTTATGTTAATTTAAATCGAAATCAATACACGACAATAGATATGTACAATACACACATAGCAATATCTGTGAAAAGCGAGAATACGATTTTATTTGATGACGTAGAAAACTTTGAACAAGTAAATTAATCCACAGGTAAATGTATTTATCAACTATCTGGCAATAGTTGTACAGTTATACAATTCAGATTTACCTCATTTCCCCTTGCAGTCATGCAGTGGTAATAGTAGTGTCTACGTCATGGAAATAATACTTATTTTACATACAACTTAGTAGCAGTTTTAAATATATGTTTCTCTCCGGGACTATCAAGAAATGTTCGCATGATCTTTAAGTGTTAAATTTATTAATTGATAATACTACAAAAAGGGTTTCCATTCACATTTAAGTATCAAATGCAAATTCAGTAAAAGAAACTTGCGTTTATGTCATTCATGCTTAAACTATTAAAACAGGCTATGGTTTTAAACCAAATATTATACCATTTTAATATATCTCAATGAAATATTAATCAGTAATTAATACAAACTATATTAATCCGATGCCGGTTACAGGGTTAGCTCAGTTGGTAGCGGCGCTCGACTAAAATTACCGAGTGTAATTTTAGCCTAGGTTGCGAGTTCAATCCCACAAAATGTTTGCACCGTTATTGAATTCCGTCAAACAATCTTGGTTTCATTTAGTAAATATTCAATAATGGTTGATGTGTTATGTTTGTCAAAGTAATTATTTTGTGTTTTATAGGCTAAATGTTACGGACATTGTCCCTTCAAAGAATTCAACAGGCCATGATGAATTGCTTTTGGAACGCCGATGATATGTAAAACTAGGCTTGGTACTTTTCACTTCTACCAAGTTTGATTAAATCCGGCAAGCGGTTCAGGAGAAATAGTTTGGACAATTTTTGTGTATTAAAACATTTAAAGGACCATAACTCGGCCAACACACTCGCGCGCACACACACGCGCAAGAAAAGGCACGCACGCACGCACACACACACATCTATACTCGTCCGTCGGAAGTGGGGGGGAATCATGAATCAAGGTTCTTCTGTAATCTCTTTCTTACTCCGAAAGACTGAAAGAGACTCAACTAACGTAAACAATGCGTTGATGAATCGTCATTTCCTTTCTTACATAGAAATGACTTCCTTTGTTAAAATGGATAAGCGTGGATAGTATAGTATTGTTTCTTCTGTCGTTGCTATCGTGAGTGTTAACTTTTACATCAGGATGTTAATAATTAATATACGGAAGGAGTCCTTCCTATACAGTACTAGCGCCTGATTGATTTTCACTTATCTCATGTATTCGTTTCCTGTTTTCGACAATATTACTGATAAAATATATTTATCACTTACCATGTTTACTAGCCTAAACTCCTGTCTAGGCCAAAAACATATACTCTACAGGTGGTGTGCCAGGAGTATATGCTCGAGTTACTGATGGTATTCGAGGAATCGACGTTCGAGTTACCGAAGTTCGACTGTTTTGACCAATAGTTTGTAAATGTTTATTTTTTGTTGAAATTGTAACATCTTTAAATAATTAACTCCCTTTTATATGCAACCATGGAATGTGCTGATAAAAGACATAACATGGAGCACGTCCGCTTACAGATATACACTGTTTTAAGATTGGTCGGAAATAATATTTAAAAAAAACATAAATGTTTGACCCATTTATTGCAAATGTTCCATCTATAATAAACGGAAACATGTAGAATCCTAATTATAATGCAACTTTAATGTAACGATTACTCCATTGGCTTGCGCCACATATTTCCCACCGTAAAACCCACGATTTACCCAATCTCCGCGAAGAGTTATCGTTCCTTATATTCACAATGTAATGACTCAAACTCCCTGCAGTGGTTACTTCCCCTTTCTGTTACAGTAATCACAGCCACCACACACTTTCATAGCTGAAATCCAGCTAAGTTTAGTTTTTTGGTAAATATTTTAGGTCAATATTTCAACTTGCTTTGTTCATAATATAGGAAATTAGTGTGAAAAACGGTATCTGCTTACAAAAATAATTTATTTATTCAAAAAAAATCAATTTTAGCGAACATGAACACCGGTTACCTGTAAACAAACGTATTCCGTTGAGAACATTACAGAAACTGCGCGTAAATTTAATAAGCATAGACCTACATACGTTTTTAAATATATGACGCAAGCCAAAACAATTGAATGTTTTCAACATCTTCTCTCGTCCGTCGGATTGGGACGTAAACCGGGCGGTCCCGTGTATCGGTCTATCCTCCGAGCATGTTAATGAACCATGATAGTAATTTATTCGATAATAAGAGTAGGGCACGGTTCCCGGATTCCTATGTATCCTTCCCCTCTCTCTGGGGCGGCTCTAAATAACATATACTGTGTTGATAAGCCGTTAAACAACATTCAATTCAATTCGAAGGTGATGATGTTATTGCCAATTGTCTGTTGGTTACGGCAAGAGTTTGCTGTACCAAGCATTACTTAGTGTATCGCCAATTTTTGTAATCACATGGCCTCAGTTGTCGTCACGTGATTTGTGTGGTGGCATGGATTATTGGCTACAATTTCACTGCGCGGAGGTTGGTACTGACTCTGTGTAGAGATTGCAATTTACCGTCAGGAAAGTACTTGACGTCACATAACGTTGTAACAAGCGACGTCATTGGATGACGTCAACAAAATGCCATTATTGATGAATTTGAGTTATCAGAGAAAAAAACAAGTGTGTATGTATAGTATTGACATGGAAAAGCATTAGAATCGAGATTGAGATGTGGTTGGTCTGCAGTACGCGCCGCCGTAAAACGAAATATCAGACTATAAGACCACCCACATACCGTCCCAGATTGAAAATCTTATCATGGTTATCTTTTAAATTACCTCCCTTTTAATTGAATATCGTTTGAAATTCAAGTAACTGTAATTCAGCGTCAACATTAAAGATTTCAAAAAATTATTTTGCAAACGCTTTTGTAGTGGTTATTCTAGTAAAACATGATGTCAAATAACTTTAGTTGGCATGTTTTAGAATTAGGAAAATCGAAAGCTGCACTAATTCAAAATACTTAACAAAATGCCCAAGTACCTAGTTGTATGTGTTACAGTTGTTTTTTTTGCTAAGAAAACATATCGACAATTAACGCTTTAAAATGTGTTCATGCAATCAGAGCATACGATTTAAACCCATTGTTTTGCAGTTCAACCGTATCTCCAATCGAGCGTGAAATACACGAAACAATAAGAATAGTATTGATGATTCTTAGGTGAGTACTTATGAATTTTGACTAGCATATATATCCCAATGTTAGAACATGTAATAAGAGACCATATGTATTAAGAGACCGCTTTTGGTATTTCACCTGAGCGGTCTCTTAAACCATGTTAGACTATATTATTGATTTGCGGAAGGGTCTTTTCAGACATCTTTCAACATTTGATATGTACATGTGTAAGATTTGTGGAGGATGTCCTCGAACCTCCATAGAGGCATGATGAGGCAAATAAAGTTTCTTCTTCTAGGCCGCCTACGGCTTTACTGTACATCTGTTTAAAGCTGTACGATTTATGTTTTATAATAGATGTAAGACATTTAAATAAACTACTATTACCTATTATCTTATTGTCTTTAATTAAACCACACGAATGTATTTACATGCATGCATATACATATATACCTTGTCGTCAGTAGGTTTAGAAACGGTGTACATATGTTGTAAAATGTGCCTGTTGATAGCGGGATAGGGACATCAGTAACTTCATCTTACAAACTTAAGCCTGGTAGGTTTTTATGCACACTTTAAAAATAATAAAGAAGGTAAATGACAGCATAATTAGAAACTGTATAAACAGTTTTGACCAGTACATTTGATATACTATGTCGTACTCATATAAGAAGACATATTACGTTTTCCCCATTAATAATTAATTGTTTCAGCTTCAAACAAAATGTATAGTTTACGTTTGGATGTAAAGTATTACGTTATTGTATTGATGTATTGCTTTCAAGACGTTGTAACAGTTGGTTTGTACCTATTTTATCTGTTTGCATAAAATGTGTCATTTTCGGATATAGTCAAAATACAAAACCTGCTGAGATAGGCTTTGGACTCAACTAAGTTGCTATTATTGTTGTTGTTGTTTTTTGTTGTTTTTTTCGTTAAATGTTGATATACCGCTAATATGTTTGTTTCATATGTCCAAAGTCATCAACCAGCTGTTTGTCTTTGCAGTTAATAGTAAAACACAACATTCTTGCTGAGCTTCTTTTCGTTTGAACCTAGTTGAAGTTGTTGTTGTTATTGTTGATGCTGTTGTTTTTCTTGTTGTCGTTGTGTTAAAATTATATCATATATTAATCTATGTTGTATCATCTGATTTTAAATTTTGTCCATGTATCAATGTACATATTGACATTGTTTCTGTGCATGTTTTGGGTTGACTGTGGTCCTTGAATGCTACATTTCCTGCTACATTACATCTACTTTTGACAATAGCTGTAGAAGGTTTGAATAACCACTTTATAAAGAAAGTTTTAGCTACTTCTTTGGATGAGTATTTAAACGGGATAAATACCATACCGTAGAATAATATGAACTCTCAAATTCAGATGTTGCAACTGATAATTTTATATTCCTTTTGTTTGTATTCTTAAAAGTAGTTTACCATGTATAACATCAAGCAATTAAATAACCATCTGAATGAACTGGGTATCAACTTCATTCATAAATTGTTAGTAGGGACACATTTGCTAAAGTGGCCACCTCTGTTAAAAGACCAGCTGTTTTAAGAGAACACTCTGTTCCCAATCGTGGACACTTTAAAAGATACGGAAATATAATTAAGAATGTCTGTTGCAAATCTACTGTTCTAAACACCCAGTATAAGCCTGGCTGTGGTCTTTGAAATTGGAACTTAAACTTTCGTTTTGGAATGTATCATTATTAGACGGGAGGATAAAATCTGGACAAACCTGTCTGAAATCATCGACACGATCAATGTTTGTCACCTGGAACTTAAATCAGGAATGTATTTGCACAGTTTAAACAATAAACAAGGATCGAAGAAACAGTTATGTTTTGGAATGCGTTGTTTTTATAGTGTTGTTTTGTAACAACCTTAAGAGTGAACTTATTTCCAACGTCTTCTACAGTCGATCATCACATTCATTCAAAAATATATAGTCACATACTTACAAACTGTTTTATTTTCAGAAACAACAAATGATTGCGGAACGTTATCAATAGCAGAACCAACCTTAAAAGGCAGGAACGTAAAATTTACGTTTACTCCTTCAGATGCAGGCGATGGTTCGGTTGTGTGGTATAAAGCTGTACCATCATTTCCTGACACTAAACTTGATAGACGTAACAAATATTACAGGTATCACATCAAATCTATGTTCTATATGGTGCTTCAAAACG
The DNA here is from genome assembly GCA_037043455.1 of Cyrtodaria siliqua. Classification (NCBI taxonomy): domain Eukaryota; kingdom Metazoa; phylum Mollusca; class Bivalvia; order Adapedonta; family Hiatellidae; genus Cyrtodaria; species Cyrtodaria siliqua. The sequence continues at coordinate 101,182 of JAWPHD010002611.1, forward strand.
CCGGGTCTGACGATAACGGATCTTATTATATAGACTACAACGACGAGTGTGAATCAGAACGCGTCAATCTTGTGGTTACTGGTAGGTGGTTTGTTTTATTACTTTGATTATATTTATATTGGGGCAGAAGAAGGGTACATCTAAAAAAAGTTCCCACCTCCACCGTTTGTACACCCATGGGAATAAGACAAATTTCAAGTTTAAAAAATGATTGTGTTATTCCATGTATATATAATCGTCCTGAGCTGGAGTAATAAAACTTTGGAATCAAGCATTAAAGGGACAAACGGCAATCTTCATTTTTTTTAAAACTCACGGCGTCCTATCATAAATATGTGGGATCAGATTGGCATTATTTTGGCTCGTTGAATAAATAGGGAACATTTCCATTTCACAATCGTTGAAGACAGTGATATACATTTCTATCAATTAAGATACTTAGTCAATAATATAATGCTAAAAATCAATACTGGCCAAGGGGCGATGAGTAGAAAACCTGCAGCAAAGGCTTATTGTGTTCCAGGGATGACATTATTAGATTAGATAACTTGCTGGAAGGGTCACAGAAACACATACTAGGACAGGACGGTGCCAATATTGACCAATGGGGAGGAGGAGTCTTTTATGCTCAGCTCATGTCAGAAATGTGCTATCCCTAACCAAACGTGAATTTCTTAAGGATGTCAAGCGGATCCCATTTCCAAATAACCTACCTGTATATTAGTGGTATGGGTCCTTCTAGTTGCAAGAATCTCAGTTCTTACGGTACCATATATGGTACATACTACCAAAAGAGCCATGATTCTCACGTCTAAAGCTCTTCCAGACGCGTAACCCTGAACTGTCAGTGAGAACACCAATGAGTATTGGGCATTAACGTTCTAAAGTGAACATTGATATGATGACAGGTGGGTTCGGTGGGGTTTATAACTTCCTTAAGAAGGACATACCTGGATACGATCAGCTATTAAAAAACCCTCGACACGTTTTTAATGCGAGTTTCAGCATTCAAGGGACGTACTGACGGCTAAAAGAAATGCCATGAAACAGCAAGAAACGGGAAATAAAGAAATCGAAATATGAATGGAATGAAAAAAGAAAGAGAGAATAAACTACAAACAATACAATTAAAGTTAAAACTCTGTTGTTGTTTTCGTTTATTTATTTTTGCTATTGTTATTTTATAAATTAATTCAGTAACAGTTCAACATATTTGATTTAAAAAAAGAAAAAGAAAGAAAGATAAAATCCCAATGAAAATGCGTACATATATGATAAAAAGATTAAATTATATCGTCCGTCATATCGGCCCTCGGCCAATATCGGCCCTCAGGCTAAAACCTTCAGGCCGATATTGGAGTCTCGGGCTGATATGACAGACAATAACTCACCACCCATGTATTAATCTCTACTTATTCGATGCCACTGTTGTTATTAGAGACCTTCTTCCGAACGGTTATTTGCTTTTTGAGCTCAAGAAACCGGTATAAATTCCCAAGTGACTTTTCTTTTCCAAGAACCATACCAAGGCGATAGCCCATGTTATTACTTAATTCGTTATTTTATGACGTCCCGCTTATACTTTTCATCTTTTTAAATGTGTTATGATTTGCGATTGCGTAATGTTGTATTTAAAAGACTTTAATACTTCAAATGTGTATTTGTCTCTTTGTGATCGCTGAACGCCTCCGTGTTCGACAGGGTAAAGACATTTTGACTCTTACCGCTGCGGGTTCAACTCCCAGTGGGAGATCGACTTGTAAGTGAGAATATTTCTATTCTTACGGAAGGCGGGATGTATACAGGACTGATTATATATCCGGCTCAATGAATGGTCAATATAAAATACAGTGTAGCAATGGAGGTAACACTGTATTTACAGATACCGTGGAAGTGTTGGTGCCCGGTAAGTTTAACGCTTACTTGTAAACAACATTATAGTCGGTATTAAAGAGCATACATAAACTTACTGATATTGATTAAACATCATCGGATGAGCTTTTGTGACCGCGTTTCGTCCGTCCTTCCGTCCATTTAACTAGCTTAAATATCGCGACATCAAAATGGTCGCCGTTACAAAAATAATCCTATAAATCTAAAAAACTCATTTTCTCGTATACCGCTGACCAAATGTGGACAGTTGTTTGATTAGAAATTATTATTATATACTCAACTATCACTTTTGTTCCATTAAATAAACCCACAAGGATGTTGAGTCTCACATTATTCTTATACCCGAGTATTGGGTCGAAACCTAAACCTGTGCATTTTTCAAAGGTAGTACAGTGGGGTGAGGCAAATTGGGGTGGGGTGGACGTATTATCCTGATACAAGTTAGATGGTTCTTTGTGGGTACAAAACGCACGTCCCCATTTGATACACTTGGCATGTGTGTGTGTGTGTGTGTGTGTGTGTGTGTGTGTGTGTGTGTGTGTGCGTCACCTTGTAGCAGTGAGCTCAATGCTCAACTTTATTTCTGTATTTGTGATGTCACCTGCCTTGCTGCTTATTAACAATTGTAATTGTTAAGGCGTGTTTTGGGTTGGCTGTGTTCTGTGAAAGCCACATTTTGTGGTTGGCTTTTATATGTACTTGTATAGTGCTGTCTCTGTGGAATACGTAGACACCTGATACCCCACCCAGTCACAGTATACTGACACCGGGCCGACCAGCCCTAGGATTACCCTTTATATGCTGACCGTCAAGCAAGGGGTACTGGTACCATCTTTATGAAGTATTTGGTATGACCAGTCCGGAGATTGCAAGCCTGCCGCTCTACCGCTAGGAGCTACGAGTCGTCTATGCGTTAAGAGGTTGCCCCCGTCGTACATTATATTTGGAGAAACGTCAACACTTTCATTAATAAAAAAAAAAGTGGACACATACTTTAATACTGTTGAATTGTTACCGTAAATGTTGATTATATAACCCACTCAACAAATACTAAGCATGTTATCCCAACAATTTATTCTGTTTGTTTTTTGTTTCGTTTTGTTATTCATGACAGCAGCATTGGTTGGAAATTCCGTTATACACTAACAACCCCCATTTTACAATAGCGACACACATTTATGAGTAACTGTCGAGAAAGAGGTCTTTGAAACTCTGTACTACCTCAAACCAAAAATCGCTACGGACATTACTTAAACAAGAGGCCCAAGAGGGCATGTGGACGTTCTACTGGCTAAAGATAAAGTTTATGCACAAGGGGCCATAACTCTTTCAAATATCGTTCAACCAGAACATGGTGATGATATACGCAACTGGGCTTGGTACTGATTGTCCCTGACAAGTTTCGTTGAAATCCAGCCAGAAGTTCAGGAGAACTAGTCTGTACAAAGTTAGTGTATTAAAACTTTTAAGGGGTCACAACTATGCCAAAATTCATTCAACCAGAATACGGCAACGATAGGTGCAACTAGGCTTGGTACTGATCATCCCCATCAAGATTCGTTGAAATCCAGCAAGGAGTTCAGAACAGACTAATCTGGACAACGTTTCTCTATTGAAACCTTTAAAGGGCCATAACTCCACCAACAAGAGGGCCAAGATGGCCCTAAATCGATCACCTGAGTACTGGCACATTAGCAAACTTTTTCGAAATCTTATGATCATATACAATCTGTGCAAGTTTGGTTAAGATTGTTCAAGAAAAGTGGGCTCTATTGTGTATAACATTGATATAAAGACACTGACAAAGTTTGGTAAATATCAAATAGAAAATGAAGGTGCTAGAGTGTAACACCTTGGGCAGGGCCAAATGTGACCCGAGGGCTACATGTAATATATGAGAGCTTTATGGTTTCAGAGAAGATTTTTTAAGTTTTTCCCTATACAAGTCTATGTAAAACATGACCCCTGGGGTGAGGTCAAATGTGACCCCACGGTGATCATTTGAACAAACTTGGTAAAGGACTATGAGAGTTTATATAGTAAATGCAAAATATTAAACGTATGGCTCTGTTAGTTCCAGAGAAGAAGACTTTAATGTGCTATATAAGTCTATGTAAAACTGTGACCGACGGGGGCGGGGTCAAATTTGACCCCAGGGTCACCACTTGAACAAACTTGGTAGAGGACCATAATCTTATAGTAAATACAAAATATTAAACCTCTGGCTCTTGCAGTTTAATGGAAGATTTTTTTTCCCTATATATATATGTCTATGTTAAACTGTTACCCCCGGGGAGCGTCCAAATTTGACACCAGGGTCACCATTTGAACAAACTTGGTAGAGGACCATAAGCTGATGCTACATGTAATACATGAGAGCTTTGTGACATGTGGTTCCAGAGAAGAAGATTTTTTTCAGTTTTTGCCTATAGAAGCCTAAGTAAAACTGTGACCCCCAGGGTGGGGCCAAATATGACCAATGGGTCATCATTTGAACAAACTTGGTAGAAGACCATAAGCTTATAGCAAATGCAAAATATTAAACCTCTGGCTCTTGCAGTTTCAGAGAAGAAGATTTTTTAAGTTTTTCCCTATACATGTCTATGTAAAACATGTGACCCTTGGGGCGGGGTCATATGTGACCCGAGGGTCACCATTTGAACAAACTTGGTAAACGACCATAAGCTTATAGCAAATGCAAAATATTAAACCTCTGGCTCTTGCAGTTCCAGAGAAGAAGATTTTTTGCAGTTTTTCCCTATACAAGCATTTATGTAAAACTGTGACCCCCGGGGCGGGGCGAGATGTAACCCCAGGGTCACCATTTGAACAAAATTGGTAAAGGATCATAAGCTTATAGCAACAGCAAAATATTAAACCTCTGGCTCTTGCAGTTTCAGAGAAAAAGATTTTTTAAGTTTTTCCCTATACATGTCTATGTAAAACATGTGACCCTTGAGGCGGGACCAAATGTGACCCCAGGGTCACCATTTGAACAAACTTGGTAAAGGACCATAAGCTTATAATACATGTAAAATATCAAACCTCTGGCTCTTGTAGTTTCCGAGAAGAAGATTTTTTAAAAAAAAATCCTATATAAGTCTATGTAAAACTGTGACCCTCGGGGCGGGGACAAATTTGACCCCAGGGTCACCATTTGAACAAACTTAGTAGAGGACCATAAGTTGATGCTACATGTAATACATGAGAGCTCTGTGCTATGTGAAGAAGATTTTTTCAGGTTTTCCCTATACAAGCCTATGTAAAACTGTGACCCCCGGGATGGGGCCAAATGTGACCCGTGGGTCACTATTTGAACAAACTTGGTAGAGGACCACAAGCTTATAGCAAATGCAAAATATTAAACCTCTGGCTCTTGCAGTTTCAGAGAAGAAGATTTTTTAAGTTTTTCCCTATACATGTCTGTGTAAAACATGTGACCCTTGGGGTGGGGTCAAATGTGACCCGAGGGTCACCATTTGAACAAACTTGGTAAAGGACCATAAGCTTATAGCAAATGCAAACTATTAAACCTCTGGCTCTTGCAGTTCCAGAGAAGAAGATTTTTTTCAGTTTTTCCCTATACAAGCATTTATGTAAAACTGTGACCCCCGGGGCGGGGCGAGATGTGACCCCAGGGTCACCATTTGAACAAAATTGGTAAAGGACCATAATCTTATAGCAACAGCAAAATATTAAACCTCTGGCTCTTGCAGTTTCAGAGAAAAAGATTTTTTAAGTTTTTCCCTATACATGTCTATGTAAAACATGTGACCCTTGAGGCGGGACCAAATGTGACCCCAGGGTCACCATTTGAACAAACTTGGTAAAGGACCATAAGCTTATAATACATGTAAAATATCAAACCTCTGGCTCTTGTAGTTTCCGAGAAGAAGATTTTTTAAAAAAAAATCCTATATAAGTCTATGTAAAACTGTGACCCTCGGGGCGGGGACAAATTTGACCCCAGGGTCACCATTTGAACAAACTTAGTAGAGGACCATAAGTTGATGCTACATGTAATACATGAGAGCTCTGTGCTATGTGAAGAAGATTTTTTCAGGTTTTCCCTATACAAGCCTATGTAAAACTGTGACCCCCGGGATGGGGCCAAATGTGACCCCTGGGTCACTATTTGAACAAACTTGGTAGAGGACCACAAGCTTATAGCAAATGCAAAATATTAAACCTCTGGCTCTTGCAGTTTCAGAGAAGAAGATTTTTTAAGTTTTTCCCTATCCATGTCTGTGTAAAACATGTGACCCTTGGGGTGGGGTCAAATGTGACCCGAGGGTCACCATTTGAACAAACTTGGTAAAGGACCATAAGCTTATAGCAAATGCAAACTATTAAACCTCTGGCTCTTGCAGTTCCAGAGAAGAAGATTTTTTTCAGTTTTTCCCTATACAAGCATTTATGTAAAACTGTGACCCCCGGGGCGGGGCGAGATGTGACCCCAGGGTCACCATTTGAACAAAATTGGTAAAGGACCATAATCTTATAGCAACAGCAAAATATTAAACCTCTGGCTCTTGCTGCAGTTTCAGAGAAGAAGATTTTTTATGTTTTTCCCTATACATGTCTATGTAAAACATGTGACCCTTGAGGCGGGGCCAAATGTGACCCCAGGGTCACCATTTGAACAAACTTGGTAAAGGACTATAAGCTTATAATAAATGTAAAATATCAAACCTCTTGCTCTTGCTTTTTCCGAGAAGAAGATTTTTAAAAAAAATAATCCTATATAAGTCTATGTAAAACTGTGACCCTCGGGGCGGGGACAAGTTTGACCCCAGGGTCACCATTTGAACAAACTTAGTAGAGGACCATAAGTTGATGCTACATGTAATACATGAGAGCTCTGTGCCATGTGGTTCCAGAGAAGAAGATTTTTTTCAGTTTTTCCCTATACAAGCCTATGTAAAACTGTGACCCCCGGGGTGGGGCCAAATGTGACCCCTGGGTCACTATTTGAACAAACGTGGTAGAGGACTACAAGTTTATAGCAAATGCAAAATATTAAACCTCTGGCTCATGCAGTTTCAGAGAAGAAGTTTTTTTAAGTTTTTCCCTATACATGTCTGTGTAAAACATGTGACCCTTGGGGCGGGACCAAATGTGACCCGAGGGTCACCATTTGAACAAACTTGGTAAAGGACCATAAGCTTATAGTAAATGCAAAATATCAAACCTCTGGCTGTTGTAGTTTCCGAGAAGAAGATTTTTTAAAAACAAATCCTATATAAGTCTATGTAAAACTGTGACCCCCGGGCGGGGACAAATTTTACCCCAGGGTCACCATTTGAACAAACTTAGTAGAGGACCATAAGCTGATGCTGCATGTAATACATGAGAGCTCTGTGCCTTGTGGTTTCAGAGAAGAAGATTTTTTAAAGTTTTTTCCTATATGTCTATATGAAAAACATGCAAAACCTCAATATACAAACGTTGGACCCCCGGGCACGGCCATTTTTGACCTCGGGGACTTTTTTGAACGAACTTAATAGGCTAGGCGTTGGCGATATTTTAAAAGAAAAACTGTTGAAATCTGTCCAGCAGTTCTGAAGAAGAAGATTTTTTAAGGTTTCGACTGTATATGGTAATAGCAGCCATCTTGTATGTAGCTCTGACCTAATTTTAACAAATCTAAAAAGCATTTATCTAAGGATCATTCATGTGAAGTTTGGTTAAAATTAGCCAAGCGGTTTGTGAGGAGAAGTCGTTTGAAGAAAAGTTAACGGACGACAGACGACAGACGACAGACAGACGACAGACGACGGACGACAGACAACACACCATCCCATAAGCACTGCTGGCCCTTGGCCAGTAGAGCTAAAAACAAGTACGTGTATTTTCTGTTTCTTAATGGTCTTAACAGGTACTGTTCTACTGTGATTCTAGACGTATAATATAGTTAACAGCATAAAATAAAGTGCGTTATGAATCAAGAATAAAATCATTTAAAACTGCATTGATGGCATTATTTTTAAAATGTTATTCCAGAAAGACCAAGTATACCAACATTACAACCAACACGAGACTTTACTGACTGTGCAGGATGTGTCTTTGGAACCGTTAAAAACTTTGTATTCATAAAGTGTTTTACTACAGGCGGAACATCTCCAGTTGTCGTTACTATGTATGTAAACAATGAACCGGTGCGGGTAGCGTTTGTAAGCAATGGGGATTATACATATAAAAAATATCTTTACAACACCCTTCATATGGCAGAAATAAGATGTGAAGTCTCCAACCCTGCCCTTATTACTCCGCTTGTTGCACTGTCAAAGTTATATGTTGTGGGTAAGTTTGTATTTATTCTTCAAATCGCTGTGCTTTGTACATATTGTTACCTATTGAAACGTCGATTTCAAAGTTCACATTAAATATACATGTAAATAATTAACTAAACATTTCATAAGAAGCCAATGTTAGAACCTGTAATTAGAGACCACCTGTATTAAGCGACCTTTTTGGTTCTTCCCTTTGAGCGGTCTCTTAAACCAGGTTTGACTGTAAATGTCATATAAATGTCATATTCGAATGCATAAACAGCAGGCATATAATTTGATAAACAATGCAAAAATGGCATGTTTTGTATTAAACCTTTTTTTTTAAAGATGGTTTATAAATATATCTATGTTTCTTATTTGGCAATTATATTCACATAAATGTATTACACAGTACCACCGTCTTCACCAAAACTGTTTATACAAGAGCTTAAAGAAGGACAGCCTGTGAACATTTCATGTGTGAGTGAACCCGCTCGTCCTGCATCGAAGGTCTACATTTACATCTCGGATAACGATACACAGTCTGCAATGACAACAACCTATGAAAATACCACTAACACATTTACCAGTGTAGCAAGCATGGACAGTATGAAGAGGATATGGAACGGTCACAGAATTCATTGCTGTCTTTCACTTGTAAGATACAAACATATCCGGTGCTCAGAAAAACTGTTAATACGTTATCTGTGTAAGTATCATTTTATAAGTATCAATATATTTTATTGCACCTCGTACAAAATTCTAGGCATCTCATTGGTAGAGTGCGATCGCGTGGTGCCCCCCTATTGTTCTATAGTGGGTCAGTATATTTCATAAAGGGTCACTAAAACAATATGGACTACAATTCCGATTCAAAGTTAAATCATTTGCAAATAGTTCTTAAAGACGTTTTAGACTAGTAATAAACATAATAAGCAAATTAATAATGTTTTAAACTGTACCGGTCGTGACGTCAACGTCATGACGTCAAATTGCGCGAACGTCTCAATGACGTTGACGCTCCATTAAAATGGGTTAAATATAGGTGCGTGCTTTAAAAAAAAATGCTATTGCCTCGCCCCCTGTAAATCTTACTGACCCAACCTATTTCTGTAGGGAGTCAGTAACTAACCCAATAACTAATAATATACAAGTATATAATATAATCATTATAACTGCACAGAACACAAGGTCGTCTTGTATGCTATTTAGTTTGCTTTCTCTTTGATTTTATATTTGTAATGAGCTCAACAAGTTACGTGCATAGTATATACTTCACATGTAGACCGCATTTTTGCCACATATGCAGATCACATACATATTAATAAACACATAGGAAACTTCCTATCTGAAACAATAAAATAACCAATCCTTCTCTCTCCTGTCTTATTCATTCGTTGATTTTGATAAGAATTCATTCAAAAGATGCATAATGAATATCAAAACGGGATTATAATAATTATTTTTTATTTCAACATACGAAGTAAAAATTGCTATAAAGATAAAAAATCTCATCATTTTTGGATTTTCTCTTAAAAATCAAGGTTTGACATAGTCAAAGTTTCCGTAGAACTCCTTTTTTGTTTAAAATGATAGAGTAAAGAAAATGCATGATTAGAAGGATAATTAAATTTGTGATGGGTTTTGGCATAAATGAAACTTGTATTTATAAAAGCTCTTCAAGGTACACGTGTTTAAAGTTGGGCAACATTTTGTGAAATTTTCCCACTGTCCCAGGTGAAATTCAGGAAAATTTCACAGTGTCCAATCTGTTTGTTATTTGGTCTGTATGCAAATATAAATTGCTTTTCGAATACACGCATTTCATTATTGCATAAGTATGTGATTCATATGAAATAGATATAAAGACAAAGTGTGCATCAAACTAAACGATAAGTTCTAGCAAAAGAGTGTATTACATTAAACATGCATGTTTTCGAAGAATAACAACAGAATACGTTTCCAAACTACATTTAATAAAAACGCATGTGTATCAAGCTGCAAAATCAATATCGTTGCATCATTTAGCCATACCATTCGTCGGTTTCGATCGAATGTCTATAAACATCGTAATTCGTTATACTTCTGCATCAAATCTTCGAAATTTACACCTCGAAAATTATCCTTAAATCCAAATACATTTTTCTGGACAAAACGTCTATGCAGTTATAAAGACCTGTAAACCAATTCATAAAGCTGTAACAAATTCGACATGCTTGTTATCGTCATGTTTATATACAGATGTGTTGAATAAAAATCGAACTTGTTTTGTCATCTGTCAGGTATGTATTGAAACAATGTATGAACGACTATCGACATAAACGCGAGAAAACTCAGCAACAGCGAAAAGCAACATACTTCATTGCAGTAATTCGGATGGTACACGTACATATCTGTGCATTTAACTATCGGTTTTAAACTTCAAACACGTGTATACATCGAGCACTTATTGATCCCATCTGTCCGAGAGTATCTAATAAGAATACTGAGTATTTTTAAATAGTTTACTTAAACGTGTTACCCAAGATTAAGTGGATAATCTTAGATGTATGCACATAATGACTTTTTTATCTTAAACAACCGTTTTCTAACAGTGTTCAGATCGTTAGTTGTAACATCTTTTTTGTCAAACTAATTGTATGATAACTTATTTCCGTAATGATCTGACAGATAAACCAGAGTCGGTCAGAATAATCCCACCCGTACCAATCAATGAAGACGCCCCTTATTACAACATGGAACTGTCTTGCATTGTGACTGATGCTAATCCTGAATGTTCGATCCGATGGAACACCTCTGATTTAATACAAGTCAGTACGGGTTTGATGACCACAAACACAACAAAAACTGGTGGGTTCACAACCTCGTTAACCTTGACCGTAAATGTTACTAAATCAGATGATGGAACCGAAATCAAATGTATAGCTGAGTGTGCAGAGTTTACTACATACATGGTTGATTCGTATGTGGTATATGTGCCTTGTAAGTACGAAAACTCATTTTTATTTTATAACTTGTGAACATGGTGAATACTGCATTACCTGTTCCACATGTTTTATCTACTTGTATGCATATATTTCCGTTTGTAATGATTTCGTAATGCATATCTATGTCGATGGAACCATAAGGATGGAACATTTTGAAATATACTCAGGTACTTTGAAAACGACTGACAACAAACAAAGATTATACTATAGTTTAATAAATCATTTCATTTTCTCTTTATCAAATAAAACATTCAAAAGTGTATGAGAGTGGACCTTTGGAAACGACCAAATACGATAAATGCGAAATATTGTAGTCTCGGTTTGATTCATAAACGGTAGTGAAATATGCTTGCTACCGTTCACGCTCCCTAGCCCCGGGTTGAGCAGAACTCAATATTCATAAAATCAATAGTACAGAATTTTAACCATCCCGAAGATTGATTATTGTGAGAGAAAAAACGCTTTTGAATAGGCGAAATTATTTTAAAAAGTACATGTAAGAATTATTGAAACTATATGCAGAGGTGTTTTTAAACTCCTCGAGAATATGCTATTTCATTTCCGGAAGAACTGGTGTTCTCGATTGCAAATTTAATACGCTTTTGTCTTATATAAAAAAAATGCGTCTTGATCTAAATGAATGAAGCAAAATTATATAATGTATCTTTTATTATGTTAAAATCGACATCATGTTATATTTAAGTCCGATGACCGGGCAGATTGTGGACTCTATGATGACTTCTACCTAAATCCTAAAAGGACGGTAGCGTTTGATGTTTGTCTTAAATAGTGTATTGTTCTCTTGCTGCTCTGTCATCTGTCAAGTCACTGAATACTTGCTATGTGGTTTTCTAGGTGTGTTTTTATTTGAACACAATAAAAACGCTGTAAACTGACCCCGTAATATCATTTTACTGTAACAAATGTTCTATATGTGATCCATGACAATTGTATATGAGTCTACAACGTTTTGGCCATGATTGCAAAGTCTTATTTATAGTTTGTTGGTCAATATTTCGCCATTCCTTCTTTAATGCGATTTTAAGCCCCCTTAAGGAGTTTATTGTTCGCTTCTGTAGGCGACGTTTCAAGATTCCCCAAATACCAAAATCCATCGGGGCGGCATCAGGGGACTTAGGCATCCACTCTTCAGGTGTAATGAAGTTCACCTTTCTGTCCTTCAAGAATTGCAGGGTCTGTTTAGAGGTATGGCTGGACGCACTGTCCTGATGGTCAACCATAGCATTTGAACCTTCTGGAAAAAGTCTTGGAACATCTTTGTTCAGAAATGGCTTCAGGACGTTGTTAATATAGTACTTACTATTAACTTTTGTGCCTTTCTCGATAATTCGAATTTCAGTTTTGCCTCTGGACGACACTCCACCCCAAGCCATGAAACCGCGGGCAAAGCATCACGCTTAACAAACTTCAACTTGTCACTGCATTGTTCACCTTTTCTGATGTAACCAACCCGTCTGCGACCATAGCTACCACCTAAATAAAACATTGCCTCGTCAGAGGTGACAAAGTTCTTCCATCCTCCTGCACGTAACTTCAGATACAGCTTCCAAGATCTGGCGCGTCTTTTCTTAATCTGTGACATGTTCAGCTGGTGTACTTTGCACTTTTTTCGCAGTCTGGCTTCCAAAGTTTTGGTAATAATGCGAAAAACAGTTCCCTTAGAGATGCCTAACTTAGATGCCATCTCTCTATGTGTTGGTGGATTGACTTTCGAAATCATGCGTGCGATTTTTCGAACAACGTCAGCGGTGGCAACTGTAGGACTTTTTCTAAACTTTGGCACAGGTTCATCAGAATTGGACATTTTGCGTTGTAATCCAACATTATCACGAATATTCTTTATAGAGCCCAAAGAAATCGTAGGTCCCATAGATTTTAATGCCTTTTGAATACTTCTGTAGGAATGTTTAGTCCTCAAAAGCCCAAGAACTATACCCTCTACTTTATCACATATTTTACGGCGTACCATCTTGATATAAAGTGACCAAAATACATGTATATTACAGTATTGGTAATATACTAGCCCATGCAATGCAAACATATCGAAAATCTCGTGCAGTTTCGTGACAGTCATGATATCTATAGTGTTCAAATATAAGTGGGCGCCTCTCGTAGATACATGATCATTTATGTGTTATACTTGTATTGCCTATTAATGCTACATTGTTTGTTAGAGAATATAACCTTTGCCTTACATAATCATCTTTGTAGTTGTTTTTTTGTTTCTGTGCGTATTTTTGGTTGAAGGTGGTCCTTGAATGCTACAATTCCTGTATATCTTCTTCTCGTATTATGATGTTAGGGGTGTATAATATGTTTACACGATGTGCGTTAGTATATAGTGCAGTTGTAGAATAACATATCTAAAGTTGAACATAATACCAATACTTATTTAATTTCAGACGCATCTGTTGTTAAACTCAACGTGTCCACAGTTGTTAATATAGCTAATGGTGAGACAATTGTGATAAAATGTACAGCCGATAGTATACCAACCTCAACTATACAATGGCTTCACAATGGCAGTGAAATTGTGCAAACAAATCGAACATGTGATGTCCAATCGTTGTGTTTAAGGCTTCATATCAGTACAACTGATGATGGTGGGCTATACACATGCAATGCCACACATGATATTTTTGGTACAAGAGGCGAGTCTGTCACGATCAATGTTATCGGTAAGCATATTCGTCATCAGACAAGTAATTGCCCTATGCTTCTAACAATTTCATTTAGTAGTTATTTGAATCATAACATTAAATGTGGCATTTTTCATTTTTAGATGGGAACTTCTGTTGATTGGATATAACAGATTAAGGTTCGTCTTATTTGTTGAGTTTATGGGAATATATTGTCTGATGAAATAGTTCCCTTAAACGTTTAGTATATGCTCTTACCATCCAATTTACCTTTAAAACTGAAAAAAAGAATGAGTGTGAAATGATGTAACAACAATTATATTTAAAAAGTAACATTAAATGACATGCCTTATAGGTTTTCTGATCGTACCCTAGATTGGTTGGCTGTGGTTGTCCAGTACAATTCTGGATACATCCTGAGGTGTTTCAAATTATGTATTTTTTATATATTTTTAAAAAAATATATACGTGTATCGTTTGTTTATTTCTCTGGATGTGGACTTTATTGTTAGAGGGTTCCTTTTAATGAGAGGCACTTTTATTTAAACTCTCTTGTTAATTTGGGCGCTGAAGACAGATTAATAGCTGTGTACACATACAATCGATGTTTTAGAAACTAACAAGTAGGTCATATCGGTTACCTTGTCTTCAACACTCGTCGTTTTTGTATTATCCTATGCATTGTACATTTAAAGTTCCCCGGCCATGTTTTGTTTCATGAACATGTTTATGTTTATTTAAATCGAAATCAATAGTACGCAACAATAGATATTTACAATTCACACATTGCAATATATGTGAAAAGCGAGGATAAGATTTTATTCGATGACGTAGAAAACTTTGAACAGATAAATTAATCCACAGGTAAATGTATTTATCAATTATCTGGCAATAGCTCTGCAGCTATACAATTCAGATTTACCTCATTTTCCCGTGCAGTCACACAGTGGTAAAAGTAGTATCTACGTCATGCAAATAATACTTATATTTACATACAACTTAGTAGCGCTTTTAAATATATGTTTCTCTCCGGGACTATCAAGAAATGTTCGCATGATGTTTAAGAGTTAAATTTGTTAATTGATAATACTACAAAATGGGTGACATTCATCTTCCATTTCCTCTTTGTTTATGGTGCACTGCTGACGTATGGTGCCTTTGTGTTTGGGTGCTGTGGTTTCTATAGGACCTTTTTTCTCATTTTTTCAGTGGTTTTTATTTTATTTGTGAAGTGTGAAGCTATTTTCAAAAATGTATCTACTAAACCAGTCACTGTATTCCAATATTAAATATGTCTTTTTCATGTGCAAAGGTTTATATGAAAATACCAAAATGAACTTTTATAATTACTTAGGTGCATCATTACAAAAGTAAATATGCAACCACATGTACAGACGCAGAATGAAACATATTTTCAGCAGCAAAAATTGTACTTTTACTTGTATTGACCTTTATTGTTAAACGTGTTGACGAGCCGTTAAACAACATTCAATTCAATTAAACGTGCTTTTATCTACAGCACCTGCTTGTATATGCAACTGTTTCATGTAAGTTATCAGATACACACACATCAGTCACCAACGTGTAGTCACTTTGTTCAGTTCACCTTATGTTTTCATCCGTCCAGTACACTTGCAAAATATGTGGCACGTTGTGTGTTCGCCGTTTTCTTAAAGGTTTAATCGATCTTTCAAATTATGAATCTAAAAACCAAACGTCATGTGTGTCATTATATTTACAGTACAGATAAACAAAATGTCTATAAAAAACTGTTTATTAAAAACCTTGAATGAACGGATGAAGACCAGTCGGGATAATGTCAGTAGGTGTTCATCGTCTCAAATGCGTATTTACGGGGATAAAACATATAGCAGTTCGTAGAGTTTAAAAAGATAGAGTAGTGTCTTTTCGTAGACACTAACACTAGTGACAAGGCAATAGTCGGGGGTTTGTCACCTATGTAGTGGTGTAAGAAACTCAGACATAAGTAGAAAACTCCATACTGGCAGCAACGGTGGGATTTTATCACATAAAGGCAAACTAAGAGTGAAATATTAAAACTACATAATACATTTAAAGTACCATTTATATTTACCAACACATGAAAATGCAAGACAATGGATTGTACAAATGAAGACAATGAATCTTATTTTATAAACGTTCTTCCTTACGTAACAATCATTCTGTATCCGCCTTTTCATCTTAATTAATATTATGTATTTAAATTGTTTTAACAAACAAAACATTTATCAACGAAGATTTTTTTTACCAGATTCCTATCATGCACTTGACACCAGTTCCAACAATAAGGTGCTGTGGCCTGTCATCGGAACGTTGGCGTTTTTGTTCATTCTTGCTGGTGTGGTTGTTGTAGTCGTTATAAGGAAACGAAAACCGATGAAAGCAAAAGGTAAGTACCGATACATCATTTAAAAAGCATGTATGTAGAACTTAATCTCATTTCGGAAAAGCGTGTACATAATGCGTGCTTCGTTGAGTGGAGACAGTATCATATTACAGCGATATCAGAATTGCATTTAATATTCATTAACAGTTATCCTTAGAAATTGTTACTAACACTTAAAATATTAAATCCGCCTACTCGGTATACATTTTTAAGCAACTCTGTTCGGATTATAAACACCCTATCTGCATTCCAACCACATGGATTAGTTTTTGTGTGAGGAATTTATAGTGTTTAGTTCGTATGGACAAGTTTAAAGATTTAACTGCTGTTGGGACGCAAATATTAATGCCTAAATATAATATACTTTATAGAATCAATCCAAACGAGTGTTCAGTACAACAAACCAGATGCTGGGTAAGTAATTTTAGGACTATTGTTATGTGGATATTACTATCCTTTATATGCTCCAGATGCAAAGGACGCATTGTTCATTATTAATTTGGACGTTTCCAGTTCCAGTATTCGATTCAGATAGGGCATATTTTGCATACCGGATATATATATCCTCGTTCTAAACCATTGATGGGTGCAGATAAAATAGTATTACACGCGCAATAAAGTTGTGGCTGTTTTGGCTATTTAAAAGTGATGTTGCCGAAATAAACAGAAGACAAGGGCAAATTGAGTATGCATTTAAAGGCTCTGTATGATTATTTAAATATAGCATCAAAGGGAAAGTGTTTCTCAAATGCACATGTCTTAAAGAAGCTATCCCGCCAAAAAGAGCCAACTTTACAACATATGTACACTGTTTTTAAACCTACTGACGACGAGTCGTATATATATAATTTACACATTTTTTTAGAATCCAAACTCTATAGACACAATATAAAGTCTTTAAACAGCCAGGCCAAACCCCAAAACTGAAGCATCGAGTTAAGAGTTACCAAAACATAATTCATTTTACAAGAATCCGTGAATAAACCTATACTTTTAGTTGCTACATTATATGCCCCTGGATAGAGTTTTAATAAACGGCTTTGTAGTGTCATTTTCCCGTTATTAACGCTGAGGTCGATAACAGTTTATATTCACATTTATTATCCAAATTAATCACAATCCACATACAGTTCGTACAAATAACGTTTTTACCTTTCAAACATGTGTTTGTTTTATCATTCAGGAAGGAGCGGAACGACGAATATGGTAAGTGTCATAAATAATATATATCTTTGTCTAGGAAATATCAAATTGCGGAGAACGTCAATTAGTATATCATGGGAGACAAATCATATTTCTACATTTTCCCCATCATAAGACATAACATTGAATACGCGGTCTAAATTAGAGTAAACAATGAACGTCTGCAATACGTACTTTGACTATGTACACCAATAAATAAAATACCCACGGTCACCATTTTAAAGTTTACCAGTTAAAGTCAGAATAGTGTTAATATTGTTCAACAAAATCGTCACAAAACATCGTTTAACTCAAAGAAAAATACTTAATTGCATCATCATCATCATCATCACCATCATCATCATCATATCATCATCATCATCATCATCATCATCATCATCATCATCATAACAATAATACACAGTACAGCAATTATACTTTTCAGCTGAAGAACATGCTTATGGAAACATGGGAAATGAAGTAAATGAAGACGAGGATAAAGTGGAGGCCGCTTCTACGTATGCTTGTGTGATTCCAAAATCGCAACGTAAAAGTACGGAATTTCTGGATACACAGCAGGTACAATGACTATTCTAGAATATGCATCATTTTACGTCCGCATTCCGGAAAATCGTTCATTAAAAGTGTGTTTGTTCGTGTAGCCCTATCCGAGTTCAGTGTGTGAGATCATTTTGAACATTTACTAAAAAGGAGATCCGTTTTAAGCAACCAACAAAAACGAGGGAGGAATGTAGCAGACACGGTTTTATTGAGTATATACGAGAATATAATACAATGTGCAAATCCTCTAACACATTTTAGCTCGAGCTTAATCAATATTTTAATTTTAAAAAAAATGATTTGGCTTGAAGATGTCAAAAGCAACACTTCTGATTCGTAGACGGGCGACATTTTACACGAACGCTAGTACAGAAAAGGGGATCCCTTGGAATCAAAAGATTAAGTATTTCTGTGCTGTTTTTAATTGCGAATTTAAACTGTACTTCATTATTCTTGATATGATAGTAATTACATGAATTGAAAATAAAGTTTGCACATTTATGAATCATTTTTCCAGTTACACGTTTCCTATAATACTTATGTATATATGCATAGTTCAGTTTATAGATGATGTTTCTGGCATTGGACTATCATAAGACACATTGTATGGAGATCACGTACTGCTGATACCATGTAAATTTCAATATATCTAAATGAAATGAAATGAACAGGTCTTTTACGCAAATTTCCCTATAAAAATAATGCTTTAAATATATCAAAACTACTTGTTTTCAATTTATTTAAAGAAACTAATTTGTTTGTATGGTATTTTACGTCATTTTCACCACATGTAAGGTTATATATGACGGTCGATTTTGTTTGTGGTGGAGGCAGCAGACCACCCGCTTTTCCTGGGTAGAGCCAGTACTGTACCCCTCCCGCCATCCGTAATAATCGACACTTGCTCACTTACAAGTCAAGCTCCCAGTGAGATTCGAACAGTGAGATTCGAGATTGGCGAGTTAACCGCCTCTCACCGCTGCGGTGAGAGGCGGTTAGCGAGTTAACCGGCTCTCACCGCTGCGGTGAGAGGCGGTTAACTCCCCAAATAACGACACAATTACACTACAAAACTCTCTCCAGTGTTCAGGTCATATAATAATGAATACGTGCCGATTTAAAGTATGGTTTTATTCACGGTTTCTTAAAATAATTGTGATTGAATATGCTAAAAATGAATTGGCGACTCTTAATTCGACGCTCCAGTTTTGGGGTTTGGCCTGGCTGGTTAAAGCCGTTTACATTGTGCCTATAGAGTACGGATTCTCAAAATATGTAAGTTATATATACATAACTCGTCGTCAGTAGGTTTAGAAACGATGTACATATGTTGTAAAATTCGGCTGTTGTTGGTGGAATAGCTACTTTAAAATACGTGTTTGCCGTGAATGCTACATTTTCTGTCCGACTTTTCTATCTACTTTTGTTTAAAACTCGCGGCGTCCTGTTACTTTTTGTATGTTAATCGCATATCTGCAAATCGTTTTTAATAATCAATTGTGTTTGCATATTACGTATTGTTAATTACCTGCAACAATAACACATTTTAACCTAATGTAGAATAACGATAATAGCTTCATGATTGTCGTGTTTCCCTTTAGGAAAATAGGTTTAATTTACGCACGTTGGTGTTTGCATGAAATACATCAATGTGTGTTTGTTAAACCTGTATGTTTAAGACATCATCAAGCCCAATCTTTGACCAAAAGGTCGTCCCCACTACAAATCAGTAGTGTTATTACTTACCGGTCCTTTGGGATCATCAAGCCCAAACTTTGTGTAAAAGGTTGTCGCGACTACAAATCAGTAGTGTTATTACTTACCGGTCCTTTGGGATCATCAAGCCCAAACTTTGTGTAAAAGAAAGATTCTGTTATTTTTTCTCTTGTTTGTGTTTGTTGTTTCTAAGGGAAGCGTTTCTTTAGTGCTGTGTGGCGGCTGTAAAAAGTCGCCCTGACTACAAATCATAAGTGTTTGGTATAATAAAACCCAATATGTGTGGCTGCTTTAAAGAATAATACAGCGTTAAGCCTGTGCTAGGGGTCATGGGATGATTAAATGATATCACCTCTCACGAACAGATTCAATAAAGGCGAGTCAGCTACTTTTCTCTATTTGTTTGTATTTGTTTCTTTCAATGGATCTCATTTTCACTATTTATCTATTCATTGAATAGGGTATAAAATATAATCGCTTGTATATGTACACATTACAGGCTCCGAAAGACGCACAACGCGAGCTCGTGTATGTACAACTAGACATTCAGGCATCAAAGCCCACTGAATCCAACCCTGCAGTTAGGAGAAACACCCCAACTGAATATGTTGCCATAGACTTCACCCGGAATGTGAATACCAATGACATGGAAGACAGCGTATACGCCAATCAAGAACAATTTAGTTAGGTCGTGGCCACGATGTAAAAACCTAACCATTGAGTGTTTTTATAAAGCAGTCTGCTTGCTTTTTAATATTTCAGGATTGGTCTATGTGTTCTAAGTTGTTCTCATATAAAGTGTCAATAGATATTTTATAGTTCTCTTAAGGGACCAGGCAATATTTATTGGGGGGTTGGGACCGGTGCAAAATAGCATGGGACAGGTACTTTTTTGTCGCGACAAACCATGGGACGATACTTTTTTTTTCCGCTAGCTTGCCATGGGACGTACACTTTTTTAAAGTCAAATTCTTTCCCCCAAAAAAACTTTAAACAATTACAAATATTGAAGCAGTGATCTTAGACCATAAAAGGCCCCCTTACCAAAAATATAGGCTTCTGGCGACTGTTTGTTGCAACTCTGCGGCAAACATTGCTGCAAAGCTGCGGCAGACAAGTTTGCGGCGAAGTTGCGGTACACTTTTACCATGCAAATGAAGTATGCGGCAAAGTTGCAGCAAACAAATATGCAAATGAGGTTCTGGTGATGTTCACCGCAACTTTACCGGAGACCTCATTTGCATAGTAAAAGTATGCGGCAACTTCTCAGCACACTTCATTTGCATAACACTTGTAGCTGTAATCTTCTGGCGATGAAAAAGAACAATGGTACGCTGTTTGTAAAAATGTAAAACAAACAATATTTAGCTCGAAAACATTTTGTTTTTTTTCACTATTTAACAAGGACTGCACCATATTTAAATGACACGATTTAAATAAATCGACACTATTTAAATAAATGTTCTCGATTTAAAGTATATACTTACGATTTAGATTATATCCCCACGATTTAAAATATATCCATACTTTTTAACTTAATGGTTTTGATTTAAATAATTGTTTGTGGATTCTAAATAAATGGACCTTCGTTTTAGTAATTGTGCAACAATTTAATTAAATTCTCTA
Organism: Cyrtodaria siliqua; assembly: GCA_037043455.1. Lineage (NCBI taxonomy): Eukaryota > Metazoa > Mollusca > Bivalvia > Adapedonta > Hiatellidae > Cyrtodaria > Cyrtodaria siliqua. The sequence goes on from JAWPHD010002611.1 coordinate 122,486, forward strand.
TATTTAAATAAATCGACACAATTGAAATAAACCGACACTATTTAAATAAATCCTCTCAAAATTAAAATCTGTCATTTCTGCATTACTCTCATTTCCATGGAGCTGTCGAGCGCTGTCATTCCTGCATATACTCCCATTTGCATGGAGATGTCGAGCGCTGTCATTCCTGCATTACTCCCATTTTCATGGAGATGTCGAGCACTGTCATTTCTTCATTACTCCCATTTTGATGGAGATGTCCAGCGCTGTCATTCCAGCATTACTCCCATTTAAATGGAGATGTCGAGCGCTGTCATTCCTGCATTACTCCCATTTTCATGGAGATGTCGAGCACTGTCATTTCTGCATTACTCTCATTTTTATGGAGATGTCGAACGCTGTCATTCAGCATTACTCCCATTTTAATGGAGATGTTGAGTGCTGTCATTCCTACATTACTCCCATTTGCATGGAGATGTTGAGTGCTGTCATTCCTACATTACTCCCATTTGCATGGAGATGTCGAGTGCTGTCATTCCTACATTACTCCAATTTGCATGGAGATGTCGAGCACTGTCAGTTATGCATTACTCCAATTTTCATGGAGATATCGAGTACTGTTGAGCGCTGTCACTTCTGCATTACTCCCATTTTCATGGAGATGTCGAACGCTGTCATTTCTGCATTACTCCAATTTTCATGGAGATATCGAGTACTGTTTAGCGCTGTCACTTCTGCATTACTCTCATTTTCATGGAGATGTCGAGTGTTGTCATTTCTGCCGTACTCACATTTTCATGGTGATATCGACTGCTGTCGTTTTTGCATTACTCTCATTTTCATGGAGATGTCGAGCGCTGTCATTTCTGCATTACTCTCATTTTCATGAAGATGTCGATCACTGTCATTTCTGCATTACTCCAATTTTCATGGAGATATCGGCGGTGTCACGTCTGCATTACTCTTATTTTCATGGAGATGTGGAGCACTGTCATTTTTGCATTACTCTCATTTTCATGGAGATATCGAACGCTGTTGAGTACTGTCATAACTCTAATTTTCATGGAGTTGTCGAGTGTTGTCATTTCTGCATTACTCACATTTTCATGGAGATGTCGAGTGCAGTCATTTCAGCATTACTCCCATTTTTAAGAAGATGTCGAACGCTGTCATTTTTGCACTACTCCCATTTTCATGCAGATGTCTAACGCTGTCAATTTTGCATTACTCCCATTTTCATGGAGATGTCTAGCGCTGTCATTTCTGCATTACTCTCGTTTTCATGGAGATGTTGAGCACTTTCATTTCTGCATTACTCCCATTTTCATGGAGATATCTCGTGCTGTCATTTCTGCATTACTCCCATGTTCATGGACATGTCACTAACTGTAGCAGTCCAATAGGCTCCTATGGTACCTGGATATCTTAGAATCAGCACCAGACCCTAGACAAACCAACAAACGTATATATACACACATCTACCTATTGAGGTCATACTGATCATATTATTTTGCACTTGGGATACAATTTTAATTGTTCTGGTTTTAAATGTTCGAGTTATCATGGTGTTTGCTATTTAAAAATGTTTTTGCAATGAACACAAGTAAATAAATGTTTAAAAACAAGGTTCCACGAAAAAAAAATACATTTGGCTAAATTACTTATTCAAGTGGTACGTCCTTTGACATAAAATGCAAATTTTACTTTAGTAGTAAGTAACTGAAAATAATAAGATTCTGTATAAAGTCTAAGTTTTGCGATGATGTTTTGGCTAACAGAGTCTTCAGATACAGCAGATCAGAACGTGATGTTCTGTGAATAAAGAAACGGCAAATCTGAATTTAAAAGATTGTGGTGATGTTACGGCGTGCGATAAAAAAAAAAATCGGATTGGTAAAATTTGTCGCTATGTTGTGCCGAACAAAAAAACATGCAAGTAAGTTTGTATTGATGTTATGGTGAACGTTCCAAATAAATAAATGTTTCAGGCGAATGTATAGCTTTTTGGCGAGTTTTCGTCAAATTCGCCAAAGACTACCATAATGTTTGCGGCAACATCACCGCTAGTGGCGAACAATTAAGAATTGGTGAACAAAATTGTTCGCTGCAAGCTTGCAGCAAACCTCATTTGGTAAGGAGGGTGCTTATGGACTAGGCAATATTTATCTGGGCATTGGGAATGATGCAAAATGGCATGGGACAGGTACTTTTTTTGTCGCGACAAACCATGGGACGATATCTTATTTTTCGTTTGCTTGCCATGGGACGTACTTTTTTTTTTATATTACGTTTTTATTTGCACCGGTCCCAACCCCCCGATAAATATTGCCTGGTCCCTAATAGCCGAACCGATGTATATGTAACTCATCTAAAACAAAAAGTTCCATACTCTAAAAGGCTAGAAGCGTACACTTCATTTTTGATTTCTCGTGTGTGTGTGTGTGTGTGTGTGTGTGTGTGTGTGTGTGTGTGTGTGTGGGTGGGTGGGTGGGTGTGTGTGTGGGCGCGCGCCCCCGCGCGTGTGTGTGTGTGTGTGTATTTTGTTGTTGTTTTTGGTTTTTGTTATTCGGTTTTGTTTGTTTTGTTTTTTAAGCTTGTGGCCTCACGTTATTTTTTCTACATAAATTGCATATTTGCAAATCATTATTAGTAATATAATATTTGAATATTTAAATATTTCAAAGCAAATTGTTTTTGCATACTACCATATGTTTCTCGTATTGCCACAACACCATATAGTAGTAAACGTATGGTAAAGAAACATCCCAAATTGTATAACCTTTTATTTAAGTCTTTGTAAGCAGTTTATAAATCAAACTGATGATGTAGATGCTGTATTTATAAACCAAACTGATGCTGTAGATGCTGTAGATGCTGTATTTATAAATTAAAATGATGCTGTATTTATAAATCAAACTGATGCTGTAGATGCTGGATTTATAAATCAAAATGATGCTGTATTTATAAACCAAACAGATGCTGTATTTATAAATCATACTGATGCTGTAGATGCTGTATTTATAAATCAAACTGATGATGAAGATGCTGTATTTATAAACCAAACTGATGCTGTATTTATAAACCAAACTGATGCTGTATTTATAAACCAAACTGATATTGTATTTATAAATCAAACTGATGCTGTAGATGCTGCATTTATAAATCAAACTGATACTGTAGATGCTGTATTTATAAATCATACTGATGCTGTAGATGCTGTATTTATAAATAAAACTGATGATGTAGATGCTGTATTTATAAACCAAACTGATGCTGTATTTATAAACCAAACTGATGCTGTATTTATAAATCAAACTGATATTGTGATTATAAATCAAACTGATGCTGTAGATGCTGCATTTATAAATCAAACTGATGATGTAGATGTTGCATTTATAAATCAAACTGATGATGTAGATGCTGTATTTATAAACCAAACTGATGCTGTATTTATAAACCAAACTGATGCTGTATTTATAAATCAAACTGATATTGTATTTATAAATCAAACTGATGCTGTAGATGCTGCATTTATAAATCAAACTGATGCTGTAGATGATGTATTTATAAATCAAACTGATGCTGTAGATGATGTATTTATAAATCAAACTGATGCTGTAGATGCTGCATTTATAAATCAAACTGATGATGTAGATGCTGTATTTATAAACCAAACTGATGCTGTATTTATAAACCAAACTGATGCTGTATTTATAAATCAAACTGATATTGTATTTATAAATCAAACTGATGCTGTAGATGCTGCATTTATAAATCAAATTGATGCTGTAGATGATGTATTTATAAATCCAACTGATGATGTAGATGCTGTATTTATAAACCAAATCGATGCTGTATTTATAAACCAAACTGATGCTGTATTTATAAATCAAACTGATATTGTATTTATAAATCAAACTGATGCTGTAGATGCTGCATTTATAAATCAAACTGATGATGTAGATGCTGTATTTATAAACCAAACTGATGCTGTATTTATAAACCAAACTGAAGCTGTATTTATAAATCAAACTGATATTGTATTTATAAATCAAACTGATGCTGTAGATGCTGCATTTATAAATCAAACTGATGCTGTAGATGATGTATTTATCAATCGAACTGATGATGTAGATGCTGCATTTATAAACCAAACTGATGCTGTATTTATAAACCAAACTGATGCTGTATTTATAAATCAAACTGATAAATGTATTTATAAATCAAACTGATGCTGTAGACGCTGCATTTGTAAATCAAACTGATGCTGTAGATGATGTATTTATAAATCATACTGATGCTGTAGATGCTGCATTTATAAATCAAACCGATGATGTAGATGATGTATTTATAAATCATACTGATGCTGTAGATGCTGCATTTATAAATCAAACCGATGATGTAGATGATGTATTTATAAATCATACTGATGCTGTAGATGATGTTTTTATAGATCAAACTGATGCTGTAGATGCTGTATTTATAAATCAAACTGATGCTGTAGATGATGTATTTATAAATCAAACTGATGCTGTATTTATAAATCAAACTGATGCTGTAGATGCTGGATTTATAAATCAAACTGATGCTATATTTATAAATCAAACTGATGCTGTAGATGCTGTATTTATAAATCAAACTGATGCTGTAGATGATGTATTTATAAATCAAACTGATGCTGTAGATGGTGCATTTATAAATCAAACTGATGCTGTATATGATGTTTTTATAAATCAAACTGATGCTGTAGATGATGTATTTATAAATCAAACTGATGCTGTAGATGCTGCATTTATAAATCAAACTGATGCTGTAGATGATGTATTTATAAATCAAACTGATGCTGTAGATGCTGCATTTATAAATCAAACTGATGCTGTAGATGATGTATTTATAAATCATACTGATGCTGTAGATGCTGTATTTATAAATCAAACTGATGCTGTAGATGATGTTTTTATAAATTAAACTGATGCTGTATTTATAAATCAAACTGATGATGTAGATGCTGGATTTATAAATCAAACTGATGCTATATATATAAATCAAACTGATGCTGTAGATGCTGTATTTATAAATCAAACTGATACTGTAGATGACGTATTTATAAATCAAACTGATGCTGTATTTATAAGTCAAACTGATGCTGTAGATGATGTATTTATAAATCAAACTGATGCTGTAGATGCTGTATTTATAAATCAAACTGATGCTGTAGATGATGTATTTATAAATCAAACTGATGCTGTAGATGATGTATTTATAAATCAAACTGATGCTGTATTTATAAATCAAACTGATGCTGTAGATGCTGTATTTATAAATCAAACTGTTGATGTATTTATAAATCAAACTGATGCTGTAGATAATGTATTTATAAATCAAACTAATGCTGTATTTATAAATCAAACTGATGCTGTAGATGATGTATTTATAAATCAAACTGATGCTGTAGATGATTTATTTATAAATCAAACTGATGCTGTAGATGATGTATTTATAAATCAAACCGATGCTGTATTTATAAATCAAACTGATGCTGTAGATGCTGTATTTATAAATCAAACTGATGATGTATTTATAAACCAAACTGATGCTGTAGGTGATGTATTTATAAATCAAACTGATGCTGTATTTATAAATCAAACTGATGCTGTAGATAATGTATTTATAAATCAAACTGATGCTGTATTTATAAATAAAACTGATGCTGTAGATGATGTATTTATAAATCAAACTGATGCTGTAGATGCTGTATTTATAAATCAAACTAATGCTGTATTTATAAATCAAACTAATGCTGTAGACGCTGTATTTATAAATCAAACTGATGCTGTGTTTATAAATCATACTGATGCTGTAGATGCTGTAGATGCTGTATTTATAAACCAAACTTATGATGTATTTATAAACCAAACTGATGCTGGATTTATAAATCAAACTGATACTGTATTTATAAATCAAACTGATGCTGTATTTATAAATCAAACTGATGATGTAGATGCTGTATTTATAAACCAAACTGATGCTGTGTTTATAAATCATACTGATGCTGTAGATGCTGTATTTATAAACCAAACTTATGATGTATTTATAAACCAAACTGATGCTGTATTTATAAATCAAACTGATGCTGTATTTATAAATTGAAGCGTGTACATCCTGAGATGTTTCTTATTTTGTATTGTATATAGCTTTACAACAACATCTTAGTGTTTTTTTTGTTATTTTCTCTGGATGTGGACTTTATTGTTAGAGAATTCCTTTTGATGGGATGTAGTTTTGTTTACACCTGTCTTGTCTATTTGGGCGCTGAAGACATGAGGATTGTGTACACATAAAATCGATTCAAGCTAACCTGTAGGCCTTATTGCCTACTGACCGTTCCAAGTAGGTAACCCTCTCTTCGCCATTTCTGTTGTATTTTGTCTTTTTCATTGTATAATTAATTAAATATTGCTCCTTTTTTGTAGTACAGTGCAGACCTACGATGTCATTGCGTTTGGATGCTGTGGTTTCTATAGGACCCTATATATTTTTTTAATGCTTGAGAAATATTTCAACATGTCTGTGCGTCATTTTCCCGATACTGAGTGAAAAATCGGGTTCGCTGTTATTTTTTCAACGCACTTCATGTTTAGCTATTGACCCATTTAAAGTTCGCCAATATGCTTTCCTCGTTGACGATATGCAAAGATGCGTAGACCGGACAGATTGCAGTCCCTATGATGACGTCTGCATAAATCTTGAAAGGACGTATGGTTTGATGTTTTTTCTCCAGTTATGTCTTCGTTCATTGGCTTCTTTTATGTGATTGAATACTTGCTTTGTGACTATCTAGGCTATTTGTTTTATATTCATATATACCTTTGTACCTTTGGCTGTTTCACGGCCTTTTTACTGAGGAGCAGCGCTCTGTCGTTTCTTGAATGTGTCCACAGACGCCGCGGAAACGATGGTCTCATGTAATTCGTTCCATGGGTCGACGACTCTATGGCTGAAGATTTTCCCCGAACACTGGTGTTATAATGGACATTATGCATTTTTTTCGAGCGTACACGAAGGGTTCTTTCCGGGAAATGGAAGGGCGAATCACTTTTCAGTTTATAATAGTTATTGATAATTGTATAGGTTTCCACATGATCGTATTTTTGTTAAAATGATATGGCCTATTAATGCTACCTATTCTGTTAGAGGATATAGCCTGGCGGGGATTTCTTTATTTACAATGTCCCATATTATTGGGATTACAATAATATAAGAGTGAGGTTTGGTGTATCCTAGAACCTGGTTTATAAATCCGTAACGACATTTTTGCCACTGACAATTCCAAGGCGGTAGCCCTATTGTCAACCCGTTTATGTTTGAGATGTCGCCTATCTTGCTTTGTATTTGACTTTATAATTGTTGAGTGTTTCGGTACCTGTTTTTGGTTGACTGAAGTCCTAGAATGTTACATTTCCTGTTCGACTTTTATATCTGCTTTTATCATGTTCATCATAAGGCGACTTTCCTTATCTTAATCATAGATTGCTACAACAGCATTACGGTATTTCTTAAAGATGTATACAAATGTATCCAATAAATGAATAAATGGAACACCATGTACATTGTTTGTATATTCCTTAATCCTATAGAACACCTAAAATAATTCTATAAAATCAACAAAAATATATATACTCGTATTATACATTTCCCGAAATAGCTTCTTTATTTATTTATTTTTATTTTTTTATTTTTTATTTTTCTTTGGTGATTTAATAGAACTCAAATAATTGGTTGGACCCTGTGTTGCATAAACTGGTACTGATTCGGGTTCTGTGCATGATAGACCAGGACCAACCATATCCATATGTATTTCGGAGTCACTACATCAGTACTACTTCAGTACGTCACTACATCAGTATTTTCAAAAAGCGGCAAACAAAATACAATTTTAACAGTCAAAATGCTTGGAAAAAAAATCACAATAAATAATGTGACAAAAGCCAAAAGTAGCATACTATTTACTTGTTGTTTTTGTTGCTTTTACAAGTCCGCTTGGTCTATTCTATCTTCTGTAAAGCACTCTCCCTTGCATCCGTATACAATCTGAGGTTTAATTACACTAAATCAGCCGGATGTGCTCGTCTGGTGCATCGAAGGTAGTTCTGTATTAAAGAGTGCTGATCTTTTTTTTCTTTAAAAACTGTTTTAGTGCAATTTCCTTTTATTTTTTGGCTGTAACTGTATTCTGTTTTTGACAGTTTTTGATATAAATTTCAGAAGTGAAAATAGACAGGGTACGAAATTGCAAGGGGTAAAAATACCCGGTGTTAGTATACAGCTGAAGAAATGTTTCTTAGAAGGTATTAAACCCCCTATTTCCTTGTTGATGTTTAATAGCAGACATGTTTATTTACATGATAAAGTCAGTTTCCATAAATTCTAATCAGGTTTCAGTTTTTAACAGTTGTCAACATTCTAACTTTAATATGGAAAGGGCATGGATACTCATTTACGCTATTATAAGCTTGAGCAAAATTGGTCCAGCGGTTTCAGGGCAAGTGCCGCTCACGCCTTTACTTTATATAGAGGATCTTAAACTCGTTCCCATTTCATATAAGATTTATTAAACTAGTTATGAATTATTTTAATTTTAACGAGCCTTTTGGCGAGTTAAAATTAAAAATAATTCATTACGAGTTTCATAAATATTATATGGAATGGGAACGAGTTTAAGATCATTTTTATCACATAACATTGCAATCAAATTAGTAAAAATTAATTCAGATGGACATAGAACCGCCACGACGTCAGACACACTTTAGCGCCAAAACGTCATAAAATATGTGACGTCGTAACGTCGCGTCTCACACATAACGTTGCGTATAAAAGAGTTCGTATTTTACCTCTTTACAAAATAGCAGTTTACGCCAACTTTTTAACAAACCAACAACAATGTCTTGTATAACGTGCATTATTTTTATAAGCTGTCACAAATAATAAGTTTATGTCTCAGATCTGGGGGAATTTGTTATAAATAAAATAGTTTCAGTTAATAAACGAGCGTAGTGTTACAGGTTTAACTCAACCAGTCAAAATCGTTCCAGGTTGTATAACACGTGTGCCATACAATAGATTATTGTATACTTTCATATTGTCCCGTTTAGTTTGCATTGAGCTAAGTGTGCAATATTCTACGATATTGCACACATTGATATTGCACCGGAACTTTTTCTCGTGCTTGCTAAGAGCCGCGAAATAGAAATAAGGAACTACTTTCAAATAAAAATAACGGAATCCTTCCTATAGTGTCAACAAAAAAATACGTGTTTTTTTTTCAACCTTTTATGGCAGATATTGCACCGGAACTTTTTCTCGTGCTTGCTAAGAGCCGCGAAATAGAAATAAGGAACTACTTTCAAATAAAAATAACGGAATCCTTCCTATAGTGTCAACAAAAAAATACGTGTTTTTTTTTCAACCTTTTATGGCAGAAATTGATAAAATAATTGAAATGGTCACTCACCCACTGTTTTTAACGTTATCGAATGGTAAACAAACTTTAGAAAATCGCTTGATGTTTTTAATGACGTCATCCGACGTCGACGGACGTCATCAGACGTCGACGTCGTTTTCGCGCAAAATAATCATCCACACAAAATGAAACTGAATGACAAGATAGGAATTCCATCAAAAGCTATAAAAAAATAACACAAATACAATGACAAGTAATAGTCATACAATTAACATTGATCGAAAACAATATGAAAGTATACATATTAAATGGGTGTTCGACACTGCTAACAAGGGACGTTAGGTGATAAATAAATCTATGTTAAACCTGTGAAACCTCTTTCTATATATATATTAGTAAACGCTGGCACCGAGGCAAGGTCATATATGCACATGGAGAAGCAAAATGATATATAGGGTCCTATAGAAACCACAGCGTCCGAACGCAATGGCATCGTAGGTCCGCACTGTACTGCAAACAAGGACTTGAAACTACAATGAAAGAGACAAAAAACAACAGAAAGGGTGGTGAAGACAGGGTTACCGACTTGGAACGGTCAGTAGGCAATAAGGCCTACTGGTAAGCTTGAATCGATTTTATATGCGCACAATCCTCGCTATTATCCTGTCTTCAGCGCCCAAATAGGAAAGACATTGTAAACAAAACTACATCCCATCAAAAGGAATTCTCTAACAATAAAGTCGACATCCAGAGAAACTAACTAAAGATACACATACAAAATAATAAACATCTCAGGATGTATCCAGAATCGTACTGAACAACCATAGTAGTTGCAGCTAAAGAGAAAACCAATCTAGGGTACGACCAGAAAACCCGAGGGACGAAGGCTCATGCACCCACCTCCCTTAGTTGGGGTTTCAGTAGGTGCAATCATAGAGTCCCAAGAGGTAGTCCAGTCATCGCACAAGTGAAAAGTGAAACGTAATGACTGACTGTAGAGGGGTCAATCACTAAACATACAGTGCGCTGTAAAATCAAAGGGTTATATCCTTTTCGGACGAACTTCCTGATTAAATTTGTAAAGCGGTCAAGAAACCCGTCAGACCCCTTTAACTTTCGAAGTTTATAGACCAGATCTCCATAAAATGAGGGTTGTGATATGCCTAGTCGCAGAAGTGTTTTAAGGTTGGTGTTGTACTTTTCCAGCAGGCCCTCGTTGCGGCGGTAGTATTTAGAGAAAGATCTACGTAGTTTGTGATAACGAAAACCCTGCTGAAGAAGTTTACTTGTAATAACTTGATTTCGATCATTGAAGTCTATAACATCATTACACGCTCTATCAAATCGAATGAGCTGGGAGATATACACCCCATATGAGGTAGCACGAGGTACATCTCCATCCAGGTGTGGATAGTTAACGATGTTCAAATTGAAATCATCTCTCTTATCATAGATTTTAGTATGAATACAATCATTTGAAATCGAGAGATGAAGATCGAGAAATGCTGCTACTGTATCCGAACTGTTGGCTTTATTCAACGTGAGCTCTGGTGGATAAATGTTAGTAACCATATGAGCAAAGAACGGATTATCAATATTGAGTATGTCATCAAGATACCGAGAAGTATTATTAAAGGCATCAATAATTTCAACCTGGCTAGCAGGTAACAAACTCAACATAAAATCTCTTTCATAGCAGTACAAAAAACAAATCTGCAACAAGTGGCGCACAGTTAGTACCCATAGGAATACCAACAACATGGCGGTAAATAGTTTTACCATATCTTATAAAGATGTTATCCAGAAGAAAAGATAAGGCTCTACAAACATCAGTACAAGTCCACATATTATACTTATCAATGGGGGCGTTAGTAAAGAAAGCCCTGACATTATTACAAGCTAGAAAAGTTGTACCTTCTCTAGCAAATGTCTTCTGAATAAGCTGAAGCAATTTTTCTTTGATAAGATGATGTGGTAGTGTAGTATACAGTGTAGAAAAGTCGTAGGTGCTTAGAGAAGAGGCATGAAAATGCTTACACCGTAGTTTGTCAAGAACTTCTCCCGAGTTTTTGATAGACCAAAACAGATTGATTCCTGAGTTCTCGAAGGCCTTTCCGCAATATTTTACAATATGTTCTTTAATCGCGGAAAGTCAGGAAGTCAATAGTTTTGATATATTGGTCGTGGAACATGAACTAGAATTAGCGATAAAACGTGCTTTGTAAGGAGTTTTGAGAAGTTTGGGTATCCAGTACATTGTAGGGAGCTTCGTCTGCTTACTAGTTACAGAAACCTTTATAGTCTCCATAAAGGTCACATGCTGGGAAACAATGTCCGTATCCAACAGAGGTGTAGTTAGATAAGCAGAAGTGCTCGCTAGCTCTGCATTCAAAGTATTGATATAATGTAGTCGTCAGACAATAATTATATTGTTGGAAGCTTTGTCTGCTGGAACTAGAGCAAATTTAGTATGTAAATGCTGAATACCCTTCTTAAGGTGTCGTAAATTGTAAGTGGAATGCCGTGGAAGCAGGGATGGATTTGATTCGTAAAATAAAATACGTAATTCAATAATTTCTGAAATAGTTTTCATCCAAGCAGTAAGTGCATGTGTATCTGCTTTTTCTCGCTTACACCACTTTGTACAGCAATCCGTTAAAGAACCCATAATTTCATTGCGACAGGCATTAAAATCAATATCAGATGGAAGGCGATACTTAGGCCCTTTAAATAATAATAATAATAATAATAATAATAATAGTCTTTATTTAAAGAGAGTAACACATTTAGTTATAAACTAATCTTCCATGAGGCCCTCTATTATACACAAATTTACAAATGACAAATGACAGAACAAATCAAATAAAGCAGTAATCAATAAAGGCAATATTGTTTTTAAATAGTAAATGTTTGCATTCAAACTAAACGTTGCATACACTTTAACACACATACTCTCGTTTACCCTAAATTTGTGCAAAAAAAACAAGCTCTAAGATGAATAAATACAATGAAGCTATGGGGAAAAAAAAGAAAAAAAAAAAAAAAGAAGCAAGCATAATTAATAACAGCAAAAAAGAAAATGGAATTTGATTAACACATAAATATACAAATGGTGAAAATAACTATTTAAATATATACAACAAAATTATTTCACAAGCCCTGTCGCTTTACTTAAAAATGGTGTATTAAAATGTATAAGTATTTGATTCGAACATTAGGTTCCTTTCATCCATTTTATGAAATTCGAATGAAATGCATCAATAGTATTCAGAGTTTTTAACTTATCTGGTAAGCTGTTCCATATAATAGGTCCTGAATATGCAACACTTTGTTTGTAAATTGCTTTGTTTGGCCTTGGTGGAATAAAAGTATATGTTGATGTTGATCTTAGCATTGGCAATGTCCTAAATTAAACTTTTGTTTTAAATTTTACAATAGTAAAATCAGTAGGAATAGATGTCTCGATCTCAAGATCAGAAACGATCCTATTATAATTGAAAATAAGATTTCTAGTAGATTTCTTATACTTGTAACAAATAACAGGAGTCTCAATATTCTTGAAATACTTTGGAATTTTGTCAGTCACCCGCATATCATTAAAATACTGGCTAAATTAATGAAATCAATGCCTTTATCAACATAAGTTATCTTCAAAAAATGCCTTTGATGGTCAGATGGAGCATCTATATGAGGACGCAAAATATGTTGCGTGTAACTTTGAATAATAGATGCAACCTCATATAATGGATTAGTACGGACATAAATGGCATCCGCTTCTTCGTCAAGTTTCTGTAAGCAAGAAAAAGACAGACTGACTACTTTGCTAAGGAGGGCGAGTCTACCCGAATTTTTATAAATAGAATAAAGGTCTGCAACAGTAAAGACTTTCTTAAATTTACGTTTAAGATTATGGTTCTTCCGGAGACCATGTGACCGTCGTTTACGTTTACGAATAGACAATATGTTAAAAGGGTCTATATCTGGGGTATTGGAAATGTTTCCTTCATGATAAAACGCACAAACTCGATTTTTTCGTACCAGGCGATCAGTTCTAAACTAAAATAGGTATTGTTCTTGAGAAGATGGGTGTTGGCTCGTTTTGGTAACCGCTGTTATTTTGAATGTTGACATGACAATGCTTGAAAAAAGTCTCAAATAGATTAGTAAGCTATAAAACAAAAATGCCACACTACTAGAACTAGTAAAAGGGAAGCCTTTTGTTACAAAATCAAAGGAAAACTAGTTTGCGAACACGCCAGCTTTAGCTAGCACATCCTGTGCTGTAATACACATTAGCGGTTGCTACACGTGACGAAATTTGACGGATACTACAATGATCACTGAAGTTTCGCATTCGTGAAAACATAACGTTTGCTCACTTCTCGATCGAACGGCAAAACATATGCAATGTTGATTTAAAATCGTGCTACCTGGTTTATATTTCAACGGATTACGAGATCGCTCACATGCCAAATTATCGGAACCAATCGGATTGCAGATCGTGGCATTTGTTATATCCTAGTGCAACAAACCAACTAGTCGGTTAGAGCGTCGTCTACTATGTGTCTACTGAATCGAAGGTTCGGAGTTTGAGCCTTATATAAGGCACAAATAAATTAACCATACAATGTTAAGATATTTCAAAAAATATTATACGAAATTACTAAGGAAAAAATCTGATTGGTTCCGACAATTTGGCATTTGTGAGTACTCTGTTACTCACGGAAAATATTCATATTTAAAACAAAAGGTTTCGGAGGGCCTGATGATGTTCTTATTGCTTACATCACTCTGAAAACAACAGAAGAAGAAGCGTATGTATTTTATAATTGTTAGGCTAAATAGTAATGTGTAAAACAGTATCACAAAGAAATATATCTTATTTTTTATTTATGAACTATGTACAACACGTTTACGCCTCCTCAAAATAAATAAAGGACCATGTTTAGATTTGGGTAATTTTTTAAAGTACTGTTATTGAATAATTTACTATTTTTTTCCAGTTTTTAAAATGAGTTGTATTCGTTTACAATTGTTACATTACACAGTTGTATTAACATTTTATATGAATATGAAATCCATAATATTAAAGAATAAGTAATTATTATTGTTCTATTTTGTTGTCCTTAAATTATTTGAGCAGTATTTACCCTTTTAGTCCAAAATGTTACGCCCCATCCATTTCCCATTGGTTGGTTTTAACATAAAATATGACAACGTTCATGATTTGTAACATCGTCTATTAATGTTGCATACTCACACAATCGACTTATCAGTTGAAACATAAAGGGCTTGAACATGAAATACTGAATAAACTTATAGAAACATATAAAGTTTGGTGAAAATCAACAACAGTTAAAAAGTCATCCCATTCACGCCGCGGCCGGGATAGTAAAGACGCTGCGTCTGAAGGTCTCACACCTCAATCAATTTTCCCATAGGGTTACTGTACAGCCTTTTCCAACATCTGAGCTTCAAAGCTGAGCAGCAGACATTGTTGTTGGTTTAATATCTTCAGTATAGCCAAGACCAGTAATTTAAAACAATAAAATGCATCAGTTAGTCGGGTTGAGTTTTATCTCGCTCGTGTTTACGTGAACCCTATGGAAAATACAAATTGCATACACTATCTAGCTGAATATGTTGATGCTTAGGTCAAACGTTTCTAAAATTTGACTGAAACTTCATATCAACATGGGCTTTTCTGTATCATCTGTCTTTTACAATGCAGATGTATGCATCTGTCTTTTACAATGCAGATGTATGCTAAAGCAAAGAAAAAACATATTTTTCAAATTAAAAATTGCCTAAACTTGAGGAGAAAAAAATAAAAAATATTTTCTGTTTTCTTTTTGTCTCTAGGTCCGTGAGCTTTCAGGGGAGATAATAATAGAGTTGTGAGACTTGAAACGTTATCGCCTGTCACCACTGCTGGTTCGAATCCCACTAGGAGCTTGACTCGTCAAGTGAGAAAGTGTCGATGCTTACGGATGACGGGAGATATACAGTACCGGTTCTACACAGGAAAAATGGGGTCGTCTGCCTCTACCACAAAAAAAAATCGACCGTCTTATATGGCCTAAGATGTGCTAAAAATTACGTAAAACACAATTCAAACAAACATTCTCGAACTTTTAATATTACCAAGAGCAATAACTCTGTAACACATACATTGCTTTTAGCTTATTGTAGAACTTGCTGAGGATTTCTTTAAGCAAATCGTTAAATATAATTGGGTGTAAATCGTCTGTGTCGAACTTGTTTCAGACCTTATTGAATATTACCATTAAATACAAATGCTGTGAGTCCTCTTTGTTGAACTCATCTACGATCTAATTGAAACAAACATACATATAAAAGTTGGTGAGAATCAGAAGCTATTTTCTAAACTATATAGCGTAAACTACTAGCTAAAATTGTAATATTTTTCAATAACTAGGGGCAGTAACTCCGTAATTCGAGTGTCAATTTGCTCATTGTCAAACTCGTTCCGAGATCTAATTAAAAGAAACTTACCAATCCAATTTTGTGAAAATCAGAAAGTATCGCGTAAAAAATGACCTAAATGTTATAATAGCGTAAATGAGTCTCCATCCACTTCCATAGTATAGTTAGAATGTTGACAACCTGTTAAAAACTCAAACTTGATTAGAATTCTGGGAAACTTACTTTATCATTCAAATAAACATGTCTGCAATTAAACATCAACAAGGAAATAGGGGGTTGAATATCTTCTAAGAAACATTTCTTCAGCTACTAACACCGGGTCAAAGGTCAAAGCTATTTTTACCCCTTGCAATTTCGTACCCTGTCTACTTTCACTTCTGAAATTAATATCAAAAACTGTCAAGAATATGATGAGCTCTATTTTCAAATATAAACAACATGTCCAGAATACAGTTACAGCCAAAAAATAACAGTAAACTGCACTAAAACAAAAGTTTAAAGGAAAAAAAAGATTAGCACGCTTTAATACAGAACTACTTTCTGTGCACCAGCGGAGCACATCCGGCTGATTTAGTGTAATTAGACCTAAAGAAGATAATGCACGACGGAGACAGACGACGAACATGGACGATCACATAAGCTCGACTGGCCTTTGACCAATAGAACCACAGACCTAAATAAAAATAGTATTTAGGCCTGTGGTATAACTAAACATTGGTGATTATCACTAAATACTGAAAATGGGACGATTGTCTACACGCGAACACCCATTTAAAAACACACAGGACTGTTGCATACACTACCATATACAATTCAATTAAAACTGCTACTCAACTGACCTCTTAATTGATAGTTTTTACTTTTTCGAAACTAGCGAAATATACAGTTGAACAATATGCAACTCGTTCGTCCTAAAGCTTTATATATACATTGATCAAAATTTCTAAGTATCAACTTTTGTATCTTAACTAATTTTCTTATTTTAAATATATTTTAGAATAGATATATGATAATTATTTTGTTCTGACCCACAGTTTGTAAAACATTTATTTTTTGTTTAAATTGTTACATCTTTTGAGAGTTACCCTCCCTTTATATAAAAACATGAAATGTGTTGATAAAACACATAACATGAGTCAAAGATCGCTTAAAGATATAAAATTCTTAAAATTGGTATGAAATAAAAGAAAAAAACATAAAAATTTGACCCATTTATCGCAGATTTTCCGTCTATAAAAAAATGAAATATGGATAATCTTAAATTACCTCCCTTTAAATTGAATATTGTTTGAAATTCAAGTAACTGTAATTCAGCGTTAACATTAAATATTTCGAAAATGTCTTTTGCAAACGCATTTGTAGTGGTAATGCTAGTAAAACATGATGTCAAAATAATTTTAACTGGCATATATTAGAATTAGGAACATCGAAAGCTTCACTAATTCGAAGTACTTAATAAAATCCTATATACCCAGTTGTATAAGTGTTATAACTTATTTCTAAGAAAACACATTGACTTAAAAGTTTTAAAATATGTTCATGCAATCAGAGCAGACGATTTACACTCGATATTTTGCAGTTTACCCGTATCTCTAATCAAGCTCAAAATACACAAAACAATGAGCATATTATTGACATATTCTTAGGTAGATACTTAGCAATTTGGTTTAGTGTATATCATATACATCATATACGTATAGAGCCAGAGCGCTATGAGCGACATAAAACAACAATTATTGACAAATTGGAAGACGAATTTCATGTTATATTAGAATGAACACTATACTCAGTTGCAAAAGAAAGTGTACACTGAGTTTTGTTTAGATTTAAAGTGTTTTTAGAATTAAATTGACAAATTCCAAAATGAATATGCCATGTTTGGTACCAAAGTTCTTTATCATTCCATTGACAATATCCTGTTGTCATTTGTTTTTCAGTAGGCTGAATTATTAAGGGACTGTCACGTGATAAAGAGGATAGGGTGTAAAGTAAAATTTTCAAGGTGTACTCTTTCTTTTGCCCTGCATTGTTTCAGGTGCCATCTCGCTCACATCAAAAGAGCAGTGGCAGAAAAAACAATAAACGTGGCTCCAGCGTAAATGGAGTTTCTACGATAGAATTTGCAGCAACTCTGCAGTTCAGGGTGAGAAGGTTCTAGGCCTATTTTCCATATTTTATCTCGATGAACATGAAGGATGAGCCTGGCATGTTCATGCCTGTTAGGCGCCATATAACCTTTCTTGTGTTGGTGCGCCTTAAAACCCAATTCAATTCAATTCTTTTGCAACTGAGAATATATTTATAAACACATAATGGTTGACAGTTAATATAGTTTCTCAGTTTAATCCCCAATTTAAACATATGTAGACATTGTTTTTGTGGTTGTTTCATTCTCACATGTATGAACGTTTTATTTGGAAACTCAGAAATAGCTATTTGGAATACTTGTCTAAACCTAGAAATAACTATTTGGAATATTTGTCCAAATCCAAAAATAGCGAATTTTATATCTGTTCTTAAATATTAATACTGATGAGTCTTAACATTTATTTATATTGAAAATGCATGTGCATTCAAGCATGTTTTAGCTGTCACCTAGTATATTGGGCAGCCACTTGCCTTGAGCAGACGTGTATTAGGTGTTTATGTCTATTATCTGAAAATAATTTAAACTACATGTTTTAGGTGGCCACATGGTTTAAGAGGTCATATTTCAACCTTCCCACTGAACTGTGGGGGAATGTAACTGTGGGGGAATGGGGTGGCTTATTGAGACAGATTTGAGTGTAGCGAAACAAATAATGCATGACATATTGTGAAGTATTTTGGCTACATGTTATAGTTTTGGTAGATAATTAAGTGGTGATAGTAAATTAATTAGTACTAATTTTAGATAACACAGATAGCTTATTATAGCTTATTTTATTCTGTGATTCATATTTTTCGAGTATACTATATGGATGTACTGCTGATGCAGAGTACACGTTAGGTGATATTAACTGTCAATTACATCAGTTCTTAAGGGCACTTGAGTAAGGCAGCATCTTTTAAGGTATATTGCCTTATACTTCAAGTTACTTTATGTATATTGTATAAGTTTTTAAGGTTATTTTTGTAATGCTTTAAGGTATATTAGATAATGTTATGCAGAACACTTTCCTGATAAGAGGCTCTCCTAGGTACCTATTATATGAGATGGTATAAATTAACTGAGTTAGTCTTAATTGTTATTTTAGGTTTAAGGTATATTATATAATACTTTCGGTTAGTTAATGTAAACATTTCGGGTTTTAAGGTTAGTTAGGTACATCTTTTTATACAATTTCTTAATTTTCAAAATAAACATAAAATATTATAATCCCATTTTGCTATTCACTATGAATCTTTTGAATGTATTCTCATCAAAATCAGTGAATAATTGAGAGAGGAGATAGAAGGGAAAGTTAAGGTGCCACGAGATATTGACCTTTTGCCGCCCCTTCCCCAATATTCCAGGCCTGCCAAATCTCCGGTTTTCATTTGCTGATCTCCGGATTCAAGTGTTCAATCATCTCCGCATTTTCCATCAATCTTACTTTTTTTTATTTTGTTTTCATGATTTCTGCAAATTTGGAGACAGGCAGGCCGGGAGACAGTAGTCAGTAGCGAAATTGGGTGCGTCCACATTTCAGGAGAGGGACGATTAGGTCTGTGGTTCGTCCCTCTCCTGAAATGTTTAAACAAAATAAATAACAAATTTATTAAGAGCTTTTTCTTCTTTGTTTCTTTCCCCAATCCCCCCGCCCCACCCCCAATCCCGCTCCCCACCAATGCCGCACCCACTCCCCCGCCTTCCTCCAATGAGATTTTAACAAAACACCAATAACATTGGGGAACAACTTTGAGAGTTAGTGTCAATTGATTGTTTAAATGCTGGACCCCATATTCTCCCATTTCTGCTCATGTGAGATAGGCATTTTCCTCATGTGAGATTATAAGAATCCATCATGAGTATCCATGTGAGATAGATAAATCTCACCCGAGGGTCAGAATTGTAACCAGGGACGAGGCTCTGCCGAGTTCCTGGTTGCAATTATGATCCCGAGGGTGAGATTTACCTATCTGACATGGACACATTTTTCTTGCATATCAATGACATTTTATGCATCGACGTCACCAATAACTAACATTTTAAGTGTTTTTTTACACAATGACGTCATGCATCTGTTCAAGTTATTGACGTCATTATTGTTGCGCGTGAATTTTATCTCGACCCTATGGTGAGATGGAAATATCTAGCCCCGGTAAAATGACGGATTTCCTTGTCCGGTATGCAAGAATATAACTTAAGAATCCATCATTAGTATCCATGTGAGATAGAGAAAATCTCACCCGAGGGGTTAGAATTGCAACCAGGGACGAGGCTCTGCCGAGTGCTTGCTTTCAATTCTGATCCCGAGGGTGAGATTTCCCTATCTCGCATGGATCACTCATGATGGATTATTTTTCTCCCTTTATGTGTTTATTTCCGGCATAAAATCAATGACCTTGCTGATTTAACGCCAGAATAAGGCGACGTCGACGTTACGTCATGACGTCATAAGTCACATGTCATGTAAGATAGAGTTTTCTTGCATACCGGACAAGGAAATCCGTCATTTTACCGGGGCTAGATATTTCCATCTCACCCTAGGGTCGAGATAAAATTCACGCGCAACAATAATGACGTCAATAACGTGAATAGACGCATGACGTTATTGTGTTAAAAAACATTAAAATGTTAGTTATTGATGACGTCGATGCACAAAATGTCATTGATATGCAAGAAAAAGAATCCACCATGAGTTTATCCATGTGAGATAGGTAAATCTCACCCTCGGGATCAGAACTGCAACCAAGAACTCGGCAGAGCCTCGTACCTGGTTACAGTGCTGACCCTTGGGTATGATTTCCCTATCTCACATGGATACTCATAATGGATTCTTATAATATCGCATGAGCAGAAATGAGAGAATATATACAATCTCGAATATGAACTGATTAGTTGGGAACACCAATGATAAATATACTTTTCATTTCCACGGTAGGTGTGTTTCGATGAATTTTTTTCGGAAGGCAGTTTTTCTAATGCGGTCATCCTAGTTTGGACTTGTGGGTAAATGTGTCCAGTAAGAAAAAAAATCGGGCGTGCGCTTGATAACCAGTTTATGTCTCTTAGACAAACCTTTAATATCACTTTATTTTAAGCCACCTTAACTTCGTATTTATTTTAATTTAATTTCGTCTAAAGGACAATCCGAATATACAACTTGTCTACTTTCGTTTTGTAAATATACATATTAATATGATTGTGATGTCTTTCTGTTTTCAATCAATGAACCTAGTCAAGAACATATTTAAACGACACATTGGGTCAAATTAGATTGAATTTACGAACTGAATTTACGAACCTTATATAACACTTATCTATTAAGTAAAGGGACTTTCCTCAATACATTGGTCTTTGATTATTGCGAAATAGTATTGTGAAACAGAAGATATTTAGCGCAACGGTCACATTTAAATAAATACAAAAGTATGCTATAAAACTGCATGTTTGTTTAACAGCTCATCAACACATTAAAAGTTATTTAGAGCCGTCCCAGGGAGAGCGAAAGAATACATAGGAATCCTAAATATATTTCTATTGTTTTCTAACATGCTATGAAGCCACAATACTGTCCTGTTTACGTTCCCATCCAACGGACGAGACTAAGGAATCGTGTCTTTCGCAAGAATACACCGGCGATCGTCAGTGTGCCCCGGTATGTCTTGAATCCAGTTACTCCGTATTTCAAGGCCATAGCGCTTTCCACTGGGCCACGCCAGTCACTGCATGTAAACAAACAAAACCAAACATCTCGAATCTGTATAATTCGGGTACATTGAGTATACGCCAACAATTCAAACAGAGATCTGAATAGAGCTTACACGGAACGCATGTATTGCGACTAGGAGGTCTTCATAAGAAAATGAGTTTCTTGGGAGGTTTAGGTGTACGTGAAGTTCTGGAAACTGTATGCCGATAAGACAGTCATATGCTTAGCGGAGAAGCCATATCAAGAGCC
Organism: Cyrtodaria siliqua; assembly: GCA_037043455.1. Taxonomy (NCBI): domain Eukaryota; kingdom Metazoa; phylum Mollusca; class Bivalvia; order Adapedonta; family Hiatellidae; genus Cyrtodaria; species Cyrtodaria siliqua. The sequence continues at coordinate 144,458 of JAWPHD010002611.1, forward strand.
ATTCTTGGGCACGTAGGTGTCACCGTGGGGTGGTTAATGGTTAGCACCTCGGATTATACATCCAGGGATCGGGCGTTCTATTTCAGAATTTCACACCTGGCCAGTCTTTCGGATGAGATTTAAAACGAGGTCTGCCCACTAAAATTCGCAGCGCAATACAGCGAGAATAAATAAATACTTATAGACTAGGGCACTTACTTGCAGAAGCCTTTCTCCATTCACTTATTATGTTCAGTATATATGACGTTCCGCTACCAATTCAAATACTTGAAAAGGAATCTGTGATGGAACCTGAGACTGGCATGTCAAAAGAATATTTTAATGAATCAGATATAAAATATGAGAATGAATCGGCATGTCAAGAATCAGACAAGTCGAGCGTTCGTTATCAACCAGAAGAACTATTGATTGAACTTCTAGAAGGAAATAAAGGTATTCAAGGTGTCCACTCACTCTAAGTTTATGATCAGATGAATGTCAAACTGAGCCAGTATAAATCCTCTGATTCAAACTCTAGAACCTTACAACTCTGGCTATTGTATCTGGATTACGTGCATTTATTAAAGCAGAGCGCATTGGCAACTGAGCCCTCCATCTAAAATCGTTGCCAAAATGCTGCCATAGTTTGCGGCTGCTTGTCAATCTCTACAGAAAGTCCGCATATTCGTACCTTCAAAACATGTCTCAGTTACAAAACGACTATGCCATAGTGTACAGACATTTTATGGAAGGTTTTCATGTACTGCGTATAAGTGATCGTTACTGGGCAATTTTTGTCGCACAATCTCGTGATAGAGCAAGTCTCGTGAGAAGTTCAAATACAGTGGGTGGCCTAACAAGTGGAAGGGGAAGGGTAATGACAGAGTTGCCAGGTCTGTCTGATTTATCTGAACTCCAGCTTGAGCAGGTAAATGTACATGTACATGCAGATATGCAGGAAATCAATAGTGAGACCTTCCTTTCGAGTGAACAGCACAACGGGTACAGTAAGTCAAGAAAATATATAGATGATATTGATATGGAAAAAAAACATGTGAATATGTCTTAGCAAGAACGCCTTTCAACGAAGATACAACATTGTCACTTAAGGATATTTGACAAAAAGTTATTGAAACTATGTCTCCGCGACTCTTGACATAAAAATATCTGTAAAAATAGATGCTAAGTGCATTCAGCTGATCCACAGATTTGCTTCAACGTCGTTTGTCTGCTGCAAGAAGACAGGATAAGTCAAGAAGCGCTAGCCTCCCTTTTCACGTATGCGTTATAGCGCTTCCCTCAACTCCACTTGTTACAGGCGGTTTGATTCGGGTTACAAATAAACCTCAATTTGCTTATGCAATGTTTAACTTTGTTGGCAAGCTAGCAACTACGGGAGGAGGCAACCATCAATCAAAGTATGTCTCAGATGGTGGATCGCTTCTTCAGAGAATACCATGGATTCGCGGTTTAACATATCAAACGATTTTCCAACAATATCTGGACTTTATTGACAAGAATTTCGGAAAGCATGTTTTACCGGTAGTTATGTTTGATGGATATCTTGACTCTCCATCAACACCATGTACATTTGCGGAGAAACAAGGATATTATTGGAATTACTGTGAATTCAAAGCAAATATGACCATGAATATGAAAAAAAGGTTTCTTAAGAATTCTACAAACAATCAGCATTTCATTCACATGCTTACTGAGCACTTAGTGTCACATGGCATTGAAACAAAAAAGCAGACAACAATGACGATCTGTTCATTTTACCTCATTGTTACAACAGCTGTAGAGTTTGCAGTAGAAAAACAAACCATTGTGCTTATCTTCTAGACTGCAAAAGCCAAACCAAAACCAAAGAAAATTTAAAAAAATGAAAAATCGTGAATTATCCATGAACGTTAGATTCCCTTAGATTTATTAAATCCTTTCACAAGGTTGCCGTCAGTGATAAATATGTTACTGCCTAAAATGTAAGAGCTACAGTCTGAAAGTATATCATCAGATTCAGGTTTGGAAAGGGAATACCGATATCGCTCCTCAGGAGTGAGGATGGACGATTTGAAAGGGGAAACTGTCAGTATTACAAACAGAAAAAAAAAACTGCTCTTGGCAGACTCTTTCAGGGATATGGATTTCTTCTGTACATCGAAACATATGCAAATAAAATATTCAGATGAATGGTATACGGGTTTTTAGCTTATAATGTGCAGACATTTATACAACAAGGTGTTTACCAACTCGTTATATAAGGACAGTGAACACAATTGCGGCTTTAATTATGATACTGCATACTTATGGATGGATATAAATAGTACATTAGCATCGGTAAATATAGATAATTATTTAAAAATTGATTTTTTTTGGGCAAAACTACATAATACATTTCAACAAGATGATAAGTTTAAATTATGATATCTGTAAGGTTATTTTTTTGCGGTGGGTGGGATAATCGAACATCGTTTAAGACCTTTTAGGGCGATTTTTAGTATATGTTAAAGAACTAAAGTGCAATTTACATCCTAAGATGTTGTTATTTTAAAGTAAATGTGTGAACGGTATGCCAGAAAACTAGCAAACATGATAAAATATAACAATGTGTTATTGTCCGGCAAAAATAGTATTTAAAGCATGAACAAGGTGACATGTTAACATCGGTTTTTTCTCAGAAACCCTCCCTTCGATTTTTCTCTACTTTCTCAATTTGGTTTCAATCGTGTACTAATTTGTTCGGGGTTCGGTTCATATTTTCATATCTTTACTACTCTTTTGATAATTTTTTTAACAAGTTTAATAACGATTATATGAAAGTGATTATGATTAAGGATCTTACGAAGTTTGTAAATCACATCGCCATAGAAGTAATGTTGTGGTAGTCCTTTTCGCAGAATAGTTCTTATATTACTTTTATATTTTAAAAGTAGATCAGGTGTTACGATAAAATGATACAATTTTTTTATTGTGTGACATTCATTGATCCAGTTTTTCCTTAAACACGTGTGTTTCATATACCGCGCTGAAGGTTTTGTGCTCATCGACATTTTGGCCCATTCCTTAACTTTCCTCATGATCTTGTATTAGACACTGACGTCTTTTAACAGTCCGTAAGTTTACTAATATTATTTGCTATGGAACTTTGATACGATTTTTTCGTATCTTTAGTAACTATTAATTGGCCCTTATTTCGCTTTTCACAGAATTGTATTACTCTCCAAAAAAACAATAATGAGTATATTAGTTAAAACTCTTAAAATAAATCTTTCACCTCTTCGGTTAAACTCTGCGTCATCAATACAAATTCCACAAAATAACTCTTCATTTGTTTTAGTTCCTGCAGATAAAGCAGCTAATAATATAATTATTTTTTGACGCCTACATTACGTCAAAGTTTTATCTCTGGAACCCGGCAGCACCAATTCGTATACTCCAGTAAATTCTACTGAGGATGATGTTGTTTCCGTACATATCACTCGGTGCACTACTTTCAAGGCTGGTGTAGACGATAATGAAATAAACTACCTACTATATACTGGATTCCTAAATTACATAACAATCCGTATAAGGCCCGCTTTATTTCGAATTCTAGTGCCTGCACCACAACAAACATCTCCAAACGTTTAACTTCTTGTCTTACTGCCATTAAAGATCACGTTAAACTATATTGTGATAAAACTTATGAAAACTCTGGGATTAATTTATTTTGGTCTATAAAAATTCAGGAGATGTCCTTGATAACATTTTCAATAAACGTTAAGTTTCATCAATAAGCACTTATGACTTCTCTACACTATATGCTACCTTACCACATCACCTTATTAAAGACAAGCTTATTGCGCTCATTCAAAAAACTTTCGCTAGGGAAAATACTACATTTTTGGCCTGTAATAATATTAAAGCGTTTTTTACTAACGGCAGTTTAGATAATTACACTATGTGGACTTGCCATGAGTTTGTGAAGCACTCATTTTCCTATTAGATAATATTTTCGTCAGGTATGGAACCACCGTTTATAGACAAATTGTTGTTATCCCTATGGTACGAACTGTGCACCACTTGTCGCAGATTTGTTTTTATATTGCTATGAAAGAGATTTCATGTTGAGTCTTTCATCCGATACCCATGCAGATATTATTGAAGCCTTTAATGACACCTCTCGGTATCTGGATGACATATTGAACATTGACAACCCTTTCTTTCCAATTATGGTTAATAATATTTATCCTAAAGAACTTCAGCTTAACAAGGCTAATATTTCTGATAATAACGCTTCTTTTCTTGATTTAGATCTCTCTATTGAAAATGGTGAAATGGTGAAATTATTAGCAAAATCTATGACAAGAGAGATGATCTTAATTTTGACATTGTTAATTATCCCCACTTAGATGGGGATGTTCCCCGAGCAACTTCTTATGGGGTCTATGTGTCTCAACTTATTCATTTTTCAAGAGCTTGTACTCGAGTTGAGGACTTCAATATTCGTAATCTTTGTATAACTAAAAAGCTACTCAATCAGGGTTACCGTTACCATAAATTTCGTAAAACTTTTGCAACATTTTATAATCGTAACCCTGATATTCTTTCCAAATATAAAAGCAATTTAAGGACTCTTCTGCGACAAGGACTATCACAAACTGACTTCTATGGTGATGTGATTTACAAACTTCGTAAGATTCTTGGTCATGATCACTTTCAGACTATCTTTGTTAAACTTGTTAAAAGGTTTATCAAAAGAGGTTATGACCCTATCATTTTGCAACGTACTGCATGCTTGGTGGTGGACCCTTCTATTGTTCGCCACTGCGCTTTCCTCTTTAATTGTACGATGACCGGACAGGCTGTGAACCCTATGATGACGCCTACCTAAAGCCCATTAGGACGGTGGCGTTTGATGTTTGTACGCGGTCTTGTGTCGTCTTGCCCTCAATGGTTTATTCTCTTGTTGCTCTGGCTTCTGCCAAGTCAAGTCATCGAGTACCTTCATTGTGGCTTTCTAGGCGCTTTTTTGTATTTGTATATACACGAGCATCCAGGTATTTTACTTATATTACCTTTTAACGCTGCCTTGTTGGTTAAAGAATATTTCATGGCGGGGATTTCTTTATTTACACTGTCCCGTTTAATTAGGATGACAATAGGGTAAGTGTGAGGTTTGGTGCACCCTAGAACCTGGTTTAAACCCCCAGTGGCCTTTTTGGCCACTGACCGTTCCAAGGCGGAAGCCCTATTGTCAACCCATTTTGTCAACCCTTTTGTGTTTGTGATGTCGTTCGCATTTTTTATGACTTTTGCCTTCTCGTTTGTCTGTTTGTTGAGTTGAAATTCTTTCGGATAGATAATGTTAACCAAAGTATAAGAGAAAGGGTTGTCAATGTTCAATAATGTCATTCAGATACTGGAGGTGTCATTAAAAGCTTCAATCACAACTACATGAGTAACTGGTGAAAGACTTAACATGAAATATATTTCATGGCAATATAAAAACAAATATGCGACAGCACAGTTCGTGTCCATAGGGATACCATCAATTTGTCTATAAACAGTAGTTCGATACCGGACGAAACTATTATTTAATAGGAAACAAATAAGTGTTTCGCAAACTTCTTGGCAAGTCCATACTGTGCATTTGTCCAAACTCCAACTTTTTCACTTAAAAAGCAGCTACGCCCCCTCCAAAAAGAAGAAGAAAAGAAAAATACAAGCATTAATGGGACAATATTTTTTAAAACATTTTAAAGCATCCTGCCTGCCTGCATGCCGCCTTCCTTGCCTACCTACCTACCTACCTACCTATCTATCTATCTATCTATCTATCTATCTATCTATCTATCTATCTATCTATCTATCCATCCATCCATCCATCCATCCATCCACTTAAAACCTTTTGGGTCGGAGCACAGCAAACCAACAATTGTTTAAGGATAGCCTAATCTCGACATTATCTATGTATAACCGTCTTTGCAATTCAATGCAATATAATATGTACACATTACATTGGCAATTTATTTCCTTTGTTAGTTTTACAAAAGTTTTCTTAATTTATCAGTATAATCGATATGCAACAAGCCGTAGTAATTGTTTCTAAATGTCGGGTACCTAAATATTTTACAAAGTCGTGTCTAGTTTCCGTTTTGTGACTTGGAACAATTGAAATAATCTACTGATTGTCGAACTACTTCGACTTAATGGGAACCTAAACTCAAACAGGGCGATGTAGCTTACTCCTTACTTTAATGTATTACTTTAATGTATAAGTATATAAAAGTTCAAAATATATAAAACAATATATTAGATTAAATTGATTCTGTTCAGATTCGGTTAAAGTAAAAGCGCATCTCAATATTTTCTGTTTATTTCGGAAAACATTATCAGCTGATTGATAAACTATATGAATGAATTTCATTAATTATAATGTAAAGTTATTCCTTTTACAATTCTAAGATGTCAACATGAATTAACTTCTGTATTTTCAGGTTTGAGCTCTCCTGGACTTAGGTCATTATGTCAGTCATCTGTGTGTACTATTTAGTATGCAGATGTATTTCATTTTCTTTTTGTCATCCAACAATTTGCGAACTTGGTCAGTAAAATAATATAAAAAAACAACGCAGGTATGCAACATGTTTACATGTTTATGATAGACGGAGACAGTGGCATGCGGTAATTTTAGTTAAAAAGATACAAACGAATTAGAGTTTGCGTTTTTATTTATTGCGATTCAGTTTTTTATTTGGAATAACCGACAAGAGATGTAATTTCAACTCATTAAAACATTTCGTAAATATATTACAAAATCAAAATCAAAATGATTTTGTAAGTAAATCAGATATGAATATCATAATGCAAAATAGTCCCGGGTTGAGCAGAACTCAATATTTAAAATGCCAATATAGTCTCGGCCAGCCAGACCGTATCATGCATATGTCTTACTTGCAGATATCGGTCTGGGCAGATTAGGCCAATTAAAGCGCCCACTAGCGATTTACACAATTTATTCGCACGTTTTTTTCACGCTCATTTGCGTGACGTCATGTTGTAAAAACAAGTACAACGTCAATTGTTGATGCAGCAGTTACACTGTTTAACTTCTTATAAGTTAAAAATAAGAAAATATCATTAAACTAACTTAAAAACATGTTTTATGAAAGTCTCGTTAAATCTCTAAAAATCTCACCAAAATCGCCCAAAACGAGAGGGCGATTTTAAACGTCCTATTTTCCCCAGGCCCTGGTTCTGGATCCGTGTAGCATAGCGCAACAAAGAAATCAGAAGCGGGCCGGGTGACCGAGGCTAAATGCCAATAGTAAAGACATTCGAGCCATCCCGAAGATGGTATGCATATGACGGTGAACATGGAACTTTCAATGAGGTGTTTTCACATCATTCCTTGGCCAGCGGCGTATGGTCCCATTTTCTAACAAAACGTTTTGATCTAAACGAGAAAACAATGGGCGATATAAACAAAATGGAATATAGCTGGGAGAAGAGGTTATAAAGCCTGCGTATCACAGGTAGTCAAAACAATAGGTTACAAATATTCTAAGGGTGATTAAACAATACTCAGAACCTATAAAGGCTGGAGTAGTGGAACCACCTACTCGAAATTCAAGTAAGAAATCAAACGCATTTGAGAATGTACCACCGATCTGTATTTATCTGTAAATATCGGGCTCAGTGATCTCCAAAAATCGGAATAAATATGTCAATTAAGAGTTACCAACTCATAATTCATATTATGCATATTCAGTCTCGGTTATTTTAAATACCTGTGAATAAACCTATAATTTTAATTGGCACGTATACATTATTTTATGACTTGCACAACTGTATAGGGTTTAGATACACATGTTTTAAATATAATTTTGCCACTATTGGTGGGTAAGTGCCTTCAAACTAACTTGCTCACACACGTATTTAACACAAGGCCACACTTAAAAAAATGTTCACATATTTGGTTGATGCAAAGTTTAAAGAAAATATTCTCTGGTCGATTGTAACAATACAAATCGTCTTTAAATTAAATTTAACTATAATTTGTGTGAATTATATTGCACATGCACAAAAATGCAAATACTTGGAACAAGGTCCTCAGTGAAGTTATCAACGATTAATTTGGCCCCTGTTGGCAGGACATTTTACACATATTGTTTTTAATCAAAAATAATGTGAACCATTACCATTTCGTAGTTTCTGGAAGGTGAAAATCTGTACATTGTAAAGACAAGAGCTATTTGCTTATCTAAATCAAACAAGTTGACTCAGACATAATTATACAGATGGTATTTAAATATTTTACAGCCAAAATGATATTTTGATGGGCCTTTTCCTATGTAAATTCCTTGTTGGTGTGACAGGAGAAAATTAAGAAATGTCAAATAACTTCAGTAATACTTCATATTTTGCTATAAAACTGTCAGGGTGTCTTAATTTACTAATATCCAACAATTTAAAACCATTTTTGGATAAAAATTCTAAAAAAAAATATTTTTCAAATTGTTCATGCAGCAGAATTTTGCATTGGAAAATGACCCATCAAAAACAACTTTCGCACATAAATTTTTTATTTCGCAACCGATTTTGAAAAGTAAGGTATTTTTATTTACCACTAAAATTGTCTGTTTCACTGATATACAACTTATTTAGGTAGTAGATTAATTTTATCTTAAAAGTCCAAAAAACCTTTGGCTGAAACAAGCGCCCCAAACAATAGTTTGAATTTGTGTATTATGCTATTATTGTAGGTCCCTCGCTATTATGTGTGTAACTATTGCAAATATTGAATTAACTTCAATCGATATGAACCGAATAAAGCATGTTTTCATAGACATTAAAAAGCGTTCACAACTTTCGTTTTATAACACTGGAAAATAAACTGTCCTATATACCGATAATTCAGGGCTTCCATTACGTCCACAAATAGTATTATGGCGAGTATGGTGGCTAATTTGTGCCATGTCGTGTTGGCGTGTTGGCGCGGCGAAGACATGACAACATGACAACATGACAGCATGACAAATACCTTAATTGTCGAGTTGTCGTGTCGTCGTGTTGGCGTGTTGGCGGGGTGAAGACACGAAATGTATCTAAACTAATTTTATTTTAGACAGCCGAGGTAAAAAGTTGTAAATCAATGAAAACTCAGTGGAGCCTGTAACTGACAGGCAAAACCAGTTTTGCCCAGTTTTATCAAGGGTCAGACATACTTCCATAAGCTGTCCTATATACAGCTATACACTTCGATAAACTGTCCTAAATATCGCTATACACACTTCGATAAGCTGTCCTATATACCGCTATACACTTCGATAAACTGCCCAAAATACCTCTTTACACACTTCTACACACTTTGATAAGTTATCCTATATACCGCTATATACACTTCGATACACCCCCAAAATACCGCTATACACACTTCGATAAACTGTCCTAAATATCGCCATCCACACTTCGATAAGCTGTCTTATATATGTATTGATGCTCTTTACAACATCATCGAACATGAGTTTATAGCGAAAAGATTTTCCTCTGCACGTTTACCTATTTATTTTTTATTTTACAGTCACCTCCAACAAGAACAATATCATGAATTCGCTTCTGATATTGGTACTTCTTCAGTTCGGTTATGCCGCTGGTCAAGAACAGACCACTCAGCCCCTGGCCACATCGGAAGACTGTATTTGTAATCAAAGCGATCCCGTGTGCTCGCATACTTTTAGAATTGAGCATCGCTTGACAATGGTCCTATATGAGGAAAGGAAGCTGGTTTACCCCGATCAAGGAATACTAAAGACGCACCCAGACGGTCGAAATCTCACACAGGAACAGATAAATAAAGTTATCACAGCTGATGGACAAGGTTCCCGACTTGTGATTGCCATCAATGGAAAATTTCCGGGACCACGGATTGAGGTGTACGAGAAACAAATATTACAAATAACAGTCCAAAATATGCTGCATACCGAGAGCGTAACTGTCCACTTCCATGGTCTACATCAGACAGGTACACCGTGGATGGATGGTGTTGCCTTCGTCACACAATGTCCTATCCTACCCGGGCAATCGTTTGTGTATAGATTTACAGCTTTCCCACCAGGAACCGCTTTTTATCACGCCCACATTGGCGATCAGAGAAGTATGGGCCTCTATGGACCGTTGATAGTAAGACCAGTGACAACCCCGGTAGTTCGCAATGACAATGAGATCATCGTAACTCTTCAAGACTGGAACAATGTCATGGATTCGGAGACAGCATATCAAAGAATGATTACCGAGCAGTTTAATTTAATAAGTGGTCAAACAATTCCGACAACGTATTCAGTAGACTTGGGACAATTCAGTAGATTCGAATTTCATTCGGGGCTTGTTAACGGTAAGGGTCGTTTTTGGTCAACAAAAAATTCTCACAACGGAGCACCCCTCGAACAATTCAGTATACGGGCGGGAATTATGTACCGATTTAGGGTGATAGGTGCAATGACCCTGTATCCAATGAGAGTTCACATCCCCGGTCAAAGGTTATTTTTGCGTGGATCTGATGCCTTCAACTTGGAACAAATTTCGGTTCAATCGATTATAGTTCACCCAGGAGAGAGATATGACTTTTATTGGCAAGCATGCAGTGAAACAATTACTAAGCAAGCACTCCTAATTGCGGAAACAATAGAGACTCAGGCCAGTTTGAATAGCGATAAATATCATGCTGCAGAAGCCATTCTAGTTTACGTTGATGAACCTGGTACGATTGATGTAAACCCTGTCAACAACCAGATAGAGGATTGCAGAATTAATTGTAAAACATTCAACTGTCCGTATGCCTACTACCCAACAACCAGCAACAGAAAGTGCCTGAATTTTAACGACGTTAAGAATAACGATCCCGTACGCCACACTTCTAGTATAATGGGCGATACAGTGGATGCTGAGTACTTCTTCAATTTCGCCTTTCCTGGACCTGAAGGTAACACTCCTGGGTCAGTTAATGGTCGAGAATTTGTACCACCAACAGTGTCGCTACTCACTCAGCCAACGGAGATTACGAGCCCGTGCGATGAGGACCTGTGCATTAACAACGGCATTTGTAAATGCACATACGTACAGAATATAGACTCAGACATAGTTATACAGATGGTATTTATGAACCTCGGCACGGGTTCTGGGTGGTCTCACCCCGTTCACTTTCACGGACACTCCTTCTACGTAATGAAAGTTGGTCTTGGTACCTACAACAATGCAACGGGAGTGTTGATAAGCAACAACGACGATATTAACTGTACGGATAAGTTCGGTTACTGCAGCACGGCCAACTGGACAAAACCCAGCTGGAATCTTGGCAAAGTGCCAGGGTTGAGTGATGATCCACCGCAGAAAGATACAGTTGTTGTCCCAACAGGTAGCCATTTTGTTTATACGGCTTTAGGTCATATACCACTATTGCATTTTACATAGGGTTACATTATAGCCTTTTGGCCCTAAAACACATTTTACATACCCAAGGGAACCTTTTAGGCTACTTTATTTTCAAGAACTATCCTAGACTCACTTAAAAAAAAATTGGGGGTTTTGTAATGCTTTCACCTACTTTCGGTTTGATGAAGGTGCTAACCGTCGTGCTCGCAGCAAATAAATGTGAATTTCTGACAATTTACTATACCTGCACTTTTCTCAATAAAATAGCCCAGATGCAAGAACAAATACAGTTTTATATTTTTTTATCACCTACACATATTATTTTGACATTTTATGTACATCAGTTATGATTAAGGCAATTCTACCCAATCAGAAAATAGCTCTTTCGAAAAAGATATACCCTAATACACCCTATACTTTTTTCAGCCAATCAGTAGCCCCAAAACAATAGTGGTATGTGACCTATAGTATCAACCGTTCCGTATTACCTCGATTATAGGTTAGAAAATAATACTAAGATTTTGAATTGTTCTGGAACCTAAAGAAGCAAACAGGCATACTTCTTTGTTGACATTCGATTGTTATATGCGCTATACTGGTACTATAAAAAAAAACATTTGGACCTGCAAGCTACGCAATTTATGCATAAAGTGCAGAATGCTCGCCGTAGATTATTTTTATTTTACTTATTTGGAAAAGTTTGAATCTTTAAACTATACAAAACGTGTTTCATTTCAGGTTTTAATAAGCTTATTTTAATTATTATATCACAGGGGGATATGTCGTGATTCGGTTTGTGTCCGACAACCCTGGAATGTGGTTCCTTCACTGTCATATCGACCTACACAATACCAACGGCATGGGAATGATGATCAATGAGGGGAGGTCGAAGCCGGCCACACCAGTCAACTTTCCCATCTGCCGAAGCTTTCTGTATGACGAAGGTGAGTTAGGGTGTAACAAAACAACACAAACGAATCCTTAGGCTGTACCGTATCGTTTATTCCATAATATTCTAGGTTCCATTAATACATAAGAAAGAACTCTCTTCGTCTGTGGTTATGTTCTAAAATCCTCTTCCGTGCCTGGTTCACTTATACGCTGGGTTAAGACCCTTCTACCGAGTATCTGTATTAAGAAATACATTGCTGGGTTAAAGACTCTACTCCTCACATAGGTGCTCTCCTACGGAGCTTGGTTAAATATCTCCAAATATCTCGTCTTCAGATGACAGTTCTTTTATGCAGTCAGATCGTGATACATCACAACACAAAGTACATTAATAGTTCATCTTGTCAAAATACATCGTGTCTTATAACAAAAACACGTTATACCGTCCCTACAATTGCAACTATATTACTATCTGTCATGTATACAGCATCCCACCTATTACACTTCTGAAAACCAAATTAGTAATTGTGGTAAGTAATAATAGTAATAGTAATAGTAACTTCTACATCCCTAAATGGTATATGTATTCAATACCCGTCATAACGTAACTCACTCGCATATTCGTGTCTACATAATGACCATGTTTATTAATCCAAGAATTTGCTTACCTCCTTCCTAAATACATACCATCATCCAAGACGCGTACTCCTTCCTAAAAACATACCATCATCCAAGATGCGTACTCCTTCCTAAATACATACCATCATCCAAGATGCGTACTCCTTCCTAAATACATACCATCATCCAAGATGCGTACTCCTTCCTAAATACATACCATCATCCAAGATGCTTACCTCCTTCCTTAATACATACTATCATCCAAGATGTGTACTCCTTCCTAAATACATACCATCTTCCAAGATGCTTCCCTCCTTCCTAAATACATACCATCATCCAAGATGCATACTCCTTCCTAAATACATACCATCATCCAAGATGTGTACTCCTTCCTAAATACATACCATCATCCAAGATGCTTACCTCCTTCCTAAATGCATAACATCATCCAAGATGCGTACTCCTTCCTAAATACATACCATCATCCAAGATACGTACTCCTTCCTAAATACATACCATCATCCAAGATGCTTACCTCCTTCTTAAATACATACCATCATCCAAGATGCGTACTCCTTCCTAAATACATACCATCATCCAAGATGCTTACCTCCTTCCTAAATACATACCATCATCCAAGATGCGTACTCCTTCCTAAATACATACAATAATCCAAGATGCGTACTCCTTCCTAAATACATACCATCATCCAAGATGCGTACTCCTTCCTAAATACATACCATCATCCAAGATGCGTACTCCTTCCTAAATACATACCATCATCCAATATGCGTACTCCTTCCTAAATACATACCATCATCCAAAATGCTTACCTCCTTCCTAAATACATACCATCATCCAAGATGCTTACCTCCTTCCTAAATACATACCATCATCCAAGATGCAACCTCTTTCCTAAATACATACCATCATCCAAGTTGCGTACTCCTTCCTAAATACATACCATCATCCAAGATGCGTACTCCTTCCTAAATACATACCATCATCCAAGATGCTTACCTCCTTCCTAAATACATACCATCATCCAAGATGCGTACCTCCTTCCTAAATACATACCATCATCCAAGATGCTTACCTCCTTCCTAAATACATACCATCATCCAAGATGCGCACTCCTTCCTAAATACATACCATCATCCAAGATGCGTACTCCTTCCTAAATACATACCATCATCCAAGATGCTTACCTCCTTCCCAAATACATACCATCATCCAAGATGCGTACTCCTTCCTAAATACATACCATCATCCAAGATGCTTACCTCCTTCCTAAATACATACCATCATCCAAGATGCGTACTCCTTCCTAAATACATACCATCATCCAAGATGCTTACCTCCTTCCTAAATACATACCATCATCCAAGATGCGTACTCCTTCCTAAATACATACCATCATCCAAGATGCTTACCTCCTTCCTAAAAATATACCATCATCCAAGATGCGTACTCCTTCCTAAATACATACCATCATCCAAGATGCTTACCTCCTTCCTAAATACATACCATCATCCAAGATGCTTACCTCCTTCCTAAATACATACCATCATCCAAGATGCGTACTCCTTCCTAAATACATACTATCATCCAAGATGCTTACCTCCTTCCTAAATATATACCATCATCCAAGATGCGTACTCCTTCCTAAATACATACCATCATCCAAGATGCTTACCTCCTTCCTAAATACATACCATCATCCAAGATGCGTACTCCTTCCTAAATACATACCATCATCCAAGATGCGTACTCCTTCATAAATACATACCATCATCCAAGATGCTTACCTCCTTCCTAAATACATACCATCATCCAAGATGCGTACTCCTTCCTAAATACATACCATCATCCAAGATGCTTACCTCCTTCCTAAATACATACCATCATCCAAGATGCTTACCTCCTTCCTAAATACATACCATCATCCAAGATGCGTACTCCTTCCTAAATACATACTATCATCCAAGATGCTTACCTCCTTCCTAAATACATACCATCATCCAAGATGCGTACTCCTTCCTAAATACATACCATCATCCAAGATGCTTACCTCCTTCCTAAATACATACCATCATCCAAGATGCGTACTCCTTCCTAAATACATACCATCATCCAAGATGCGTACTTCTTCCTAAATACATACCATCTTCCAAGATGCGTACTCCTTCCTAAATACATACCATCTTCCACGATGCGTACTCCTTCCTAAATACATACCATCATCCAAGATGCTTACCTCCTTCCAAGACACGTACTGCCTTTCAACAATAACAGATTCTAGTGACACATTTGGTTAACTGAATAAACTGTGTTGGTATACTTTTTTGGATGTTTACTAATTGGCAATGAACTAGTTGCACGGGGACTTCTGTGGCAGATATAACTTGTCTACCTCAAATTGCCTTTATTGCCTACTGACCATTCCAATTTGGTAACCCTGTCTTCACCACTCTTTGTGTTGTGTAGTGTCCTGTTCCAGTAACCCTGTCTTCACCACTTTTTGTGTTGTGTATTGCCCTGTTCCAGTAACCCTGTCTTCACCACTTTTTGTGTTGTGTTTTGACCTGTTCCAATAACCCTGTCTTCGTCACTCTTTGTGTTGTATTTTGTCCTGTTCCAGTAACCCTGTCTTCGCCACTCTTTGTGTTGTGTATTGTCCTGTTCCAGTAACCCTGTCTTCACCACTCTTTGTGTTGTGTTTTGTCCTGTGCCAGTAACCCTGTCTTCACCACTCTTTGTGTTGTGTTTTGTCCTGGTAATTGAATGTTTAATTTGCTCTTAGTTTATACAATACAGACCTACCTCAGGTTATATTGCGTCGTGTGCTGTGGTTTCTATAGGATAGTTGTTTTCTTTTTTAGACATACTTTTGGTGAAACTTTGCAGAATTTTTAACAAATACATCGTCGACTATAAAATCCGCCAATGAATCTAAAAACCAAACGTCATGTGTGTCCCATAGACACTACATATCAGGACACTTGAAGTGATAAAGGCACGACCAGCTGCAAACAGAGAATCTATTTTGATTAATGTACATTTAAAGATAAAAAGATAACAAAAACAAAGAAGCATTATACTTACAGTACAGATAAACAAAAGGTCTATAAGAAACTGTTTATTAAAAACTTCTCAGCTTGGGCTGCTCCCTTGAATGAACTGATGAAGACCAGTCGGGATAATGTCTGTAGGTGTTCATCGTCTCAAATGAGTATTTACTGGATAAACATATAGCATTTCATAGAGTTTAAAAAGATAGAGTAGTTTCTTTTCGTAGACACTAACACTAGAGACAAAGAAATAGTCGGGGGTTTGTCACCTATGTAGTGGTGTAAGAAACTCAAACATAAGTAGAAAACTCCATACTGGCAGCAACGTTGGGATTTTATCACATAAAGGCAAACTAGGAGTGAAATATTAAAACTACATAATACATTTAAAGTACCATTTATATTTACCAACAAATGAAAATGCAAGACAATGGATTGTTAAATGAAGTCAGTCAATCTTATTTTATAAACATTCTTCCTTACGTAACCATCATTCTGTATCCGCCTTTTCATCTTAAATAATATTATGTATTTAAATTGTTTTAACACATTGATCAACGAAGATTTTTTTTCCAGACAAATTAACTACCAGTTCCAGCAATAAGGTGTTATGGCCTGTCGTCGGAACGTTGGCGTTTTTGTTCATTCTTGCTGGAGTGGTTGTTGTAGTCGTTATAAAGAAACGAAAACCGATGAAAGCAAAAGGTAAGTACCGATACATCATTTAAAAAGCATGTATGTAGAACTTAATCTCATTTTCGGAAAAGCGTGTACATAAGCGTGCTTCGTTGAGTGGAGAGTGCTTCGTTGAGTGGAGACAGTATCATATTACAACGATATCAGAATTGTATTTAATATTCATTAACAGTTATCCTTAGAAATTGTTATTTACACTTAAAATATTAAATACGCCTACTCAGAATACGTTTTTAAGCAACTCTGTTCGGATTATAAACACCCTATCTGCATTCCAACCACATGGATTATTTTTTGTGTGAGGAATTTATAGTGTGTAGTTAGTATGGACAAGTTTAAAGATTTAACTGCTGTTAGGACGCACATATTAATGCCTATATATAATATACTTTATAGAATCAAACCAAACGAGTGTGCCGTACAACTGTCTAGATGCTGGGTAAGTAGTTAGGACTATTGTTATGTGGGTGTTACTATCCTTTATATGCTCCAGATGCAAAGGACGCATTGTCCATTATTAATTTTGAAGTTTCCAGTTCCAGTATTCGATTCAGATAGGGCATATTTTGCATACCGGATATGCATATCCTCGTTCTAAACCATTGATGGGTGCAGATTAAATATTATTACACGCGCAATAAAGTAGTGGCTGTTTTGGCTATTTAAAAGTGATGTTACCGAAATAAACAGGGTAACAGACAAGGGCAAATTGAGTATGCATTTAAAGGCTCTGTATGATTATTTAAATATAGCATCAAAGGGAAAGTGTTTCTCAAATGCAATAACATGTCTTAAAGAAGCTATTCCGCCAAAAACAGCCACATTTTTCAACATATGTACACTATTTTTAAACCTACTGACGACGAGTTGTATATATATAATTTACACATTTTTTTAGAATCCAAACTCTATAGACACAATATAAGGGCTTTAACCAGCAAGGTCAAACCCCAAAACTTCGAATTAAGAGTTACCAAAACATAATTAATTTTACAAGAATCCGTGAATAAACCTATACTTTTAATTGCTACATTATATGCCCCTGGATAGAGTTTTAATAAACGGCTTTGTAGTGTCATTTTTCCGTTATTAACGCTGAGGTCGGTAACAGTTTATATTCACATTTATTATCCAAATTAATCACAATCCTCATACAGTTCGTACAAATAACGTTTTTACCTTTCATACATGTGTTTCTTTTATCATTCAGGAAGGAACAGAACGACGAATGTGGTAAGTGTCATAAATAATATATAAATATCAAATTGCGGAGAACGTTAATCGGCAATTAGTATATCATGGGTGACAAATCATCTTTCTATATTTGTCCCATCATAAGACATAACATTGAATACGCGGTCTAAATTAGAGTCAACAATGAACGTCTGCAATATGTACTTTGACTATGTACACCAATAAATAAAATACCCAAGGTCACCATTTCAAAGTTTACCAGTTAAAGTCAGAATATTGTTAATGTTGTTCAACAAAATTGTAACAAAACATCGTTTAACGCAAAGAAAAACACTTAATTACATCATCATCATCAGCAGCAGCAGCAGCATTATCATCATCATCATCATCATCATCACCATCATCATAACAATAATACACGGTACAGCACTTATACTAATTTTTCAGATGAAGAACATGCTTATGGAAACATGGAAAATGAAGTAAATGAAGGCGAGGATATAGCGGAGGCCGGTGCTACGAATGATTTAGTTCCCAAAATCGCAACGTGTAAAAGTGCGGAATTTCTGGATACACAGCAGGTACAATAACTATTCTAGAATATGCATCATGTTACGTCCGCATTCTGAGAAATCGTTCATTAAAAGTGTGTTTGTTCGTGTAGCCCTATCCGAGTTCAGTGTGTGAGATCATTTTGAACATTTACTAAAAAGGAGATCCGTTGGAAGCAACCAACAAAAACAAGAGAGGAATGTAGCAGACTCGGTTTTATTGAGTATATACGAGAATATAATACAATGTGCAAAACCTCTCACACATTTTTTTTTTAAATTTCAATCACCAAATTAATGGTGATCCATTTATTCACCCCGTCATAGGTTTGTGAGGGTCGGGTGGGCCACCCCTCAGCAAACCGTACAGTTATATGATAAAATATGCATCAAATATGTATTTAAATATAATACAACAAATATTTACAGAAGCTAGACTAAAGCATATCTTAATATAGATATAAACAAATGGGGAGGTTTTTTCTTTCTTTACAATTTCAGAATGAGTGCAAAAATGAATATTGGCCAAATTTTTTAAAGGGAGGCATTGCAATATGTATATATTTCAAAATATCTTCAGTTGATAATATGTCATGATTGACATGTATCCCTTTAAAACTTGGAAGACATTTAATTTCACAATCTTCAAATTATAAACTTTACTTATTTATTATTTTTTGCATTCATTCTAAAATTGCAAACAAACTTTTTCTTTTCAAAAACCCCAGTTCACACATTTTAGCCCCAGCTTAATCACTATTCTAATTTTAAAAAAAAATGATTTGGCTTGAAAATGTCAAAAGTAACACTACTGATTCGTAGTCGGGCGACTTTTTACACGAACGCTAGTGTGAATGTCAAATACAGAAAAGGGGATCCCTTGGAATCAAAAGATTAAGTATTTCTGTGTAGTTTTTAATTGAGAATTTAAGCTGTACTTCATTATTCTTGATATGAAAGTAATTACATGAATTGAAAATAAAGTTTGCACATATATGAATCATTTTTTCCAATTACACTTTTTCCTGTAATTCTTATGTATATATATGCATAGTTAAGTTTATAGATGCATGTTTCTGGCATTGGACTATCATAAGACACATTGTAAATAGGATTGAGCAAATGGAGATCACGTACTGCTAATACCATGTAAATTTCAATATATCTAAATGAAATGAAATGAACAGGTCTATTATGCAAATTTCCCCATAAAAATAATGCTTTAAATATATCACAACTACTTGTTTTCAATTTATTTAAAGTAACTATTTTGTTTGTATGGTGTTTTACGTCATTTTCAACACATGTAAGGTTATATATGACGGTCGATTTGTTTTGTGGTGGAGGCAGCAGACCTCCCACTTTTTCTGGGCAAAACCAGTACTGTACTCCTCCCGCCATCCGTAAGAATCGACACTTCCTCACTTACAAGTCGAGCTCCCAGTGGGATTCGAACCGGCAGCGTGAGAGGCGGTTAACTCGCCAAATAACGGCACAATTACACTACAAAACCATTTATCAAAACTCTCTCCAGTGTTCAGGTCATATAATAATGTATACGTGCCGATTTAAAGTATGGTTTTATTCACGGTTTCTTAAAATACTTTTGATTGAATATGCTAAAAATGAATTGGCGACTCTTAATTCGACGCTCCAGTTTTGGGGTTTGGCCTGGCTGGTTAAAGCCGTTTATATGTGTCTATAGAGTACGGATTCTCAAAATGTGTAAGTTATATATACATAACTCGTCGTCAGTAGGTTTAGAAATGATGTACATATGTTTAAAATGCGGCTGTTGTTGGCGGGATAGCTGCTTTAAAATACGTGTTTGCCGTGAATGCTACATTTTCTGTCCGACTTTTCTATCTACCTTTGTTTAAAACTCGCGGCGTCCTGTTACTTTTTGTATGTTATACATTTGTATGCACATCTGCAAATCGTTTTTAATAATCAATTGTGTTTGCATATTACGTATTGTTAATTACCTGCAACAATAACATATTTTAACCTAATGTAGAATAACGATAATAGCTTCATGATTGTCGTGTTTCCCTTTAGGAAAATAGGTTTAATTTACGCACGTTGGTGTTTGCATGAAATACATCAATGTGTGTTTGTTAAACCTGTATGTTTAAGACATCATCAAGCACAATCTTTGAGTAAAAGGTTGTCGCGACTACAAATCAGTAGTGTTATTACTTACCGGTCCTTTGGGATCATCAAGCCCAAACTTTGTGTAAAAGAAAGATTCTGTTATTTTTTCTCTTGATTGTGTTTGTTGTTTCTAAGGGAAGCGTTTCTTTAGTGCTGTGTGGCGGCTGTAAAAAGTCGCCCTGACTACAAATCATAAGTGTTTGGTATAATAAAACCCAATATGTGTGGCTGCTTCAAAGAATAATACAGCGTTAAGCCTGTGATGATTAAATGATATCACTTCTCACGAACAGATTCAATAAAGGCGAGTCTGCTACTTTTCTCTATTGTTTGTATTTGTTTCTTTCAATGGATCTCATTTATTTATTTATTGAATAGAGTATATAAAAATATAATCGCTTGTATATGTACACGTTACAGGCTCCGAAAGACGCACAACGCGAGCTCGAGTAGTTACAACTAGAAATTCAGGCCTCAAAGCCCACTGAATCCAACCATGCAGTTAGGAGAGACACCCCAACCGAATAGGTTGCCATAGACTTCACACGGAATTTGAATACCAATGACATGGAAGACAGCGTATACGCCAATCAAGAACAATTTAGTTAGGTCGTGGCCACGATGTAAAAACCTAACCATTGAGTGTTTTTATAAAGCAGTCTGCTTGCTTTTTAATATTTCAGGAGTGGTCTATGTGTTCTAAGTCGTTCTCATATAAAGTACAATATATTGTATAATTCCCTTAATAGCCGAATCGATGTATATGTAACTCATCTAAACCAAAAAGTTCCATACTCTAAAAGGCTAGAAGTGCACACCTCATTTTTGATTTGTGTGTGTGTGTGTGTGTGTGTGTGTGTGTGTGTTTTGGTTTTGGTTTTGGTCATTTGTTCTTGTTTGTTTGGTTTTTTTAAGCTTGTGGCCTCACATTATTTTTTCTACATAAATTGCATATTTGCAAATCCTTATTAGTAATTTAATATTTGAATATTTAAATATTTTAAAGCAAATTGTTTTGCATACTACCATATGTTTCTCGTATTGCCACAACACCATATACATGATATAGTTGTAAACGTATGGTAAAGAAACCTCCCAAATTGTATAACCTTTTATTTAAGTCTATGTCAGCAGTTTATAAATCAAACTGATGATGTAGATGCTGTATTTATAGATCAAACTGATGCTGTATTTATAAATCAAACGGATGTTGTATTTATAAATCAAACTGATGCTGTAGATGCTGTATTTATAAATCATGATGCTGTATTTATAAATCAAACTGATGCTGTATTTATAAATCAAACTGATGCTGTATTTACAAGTCAAACTGATGCTGTATTTATAAATCAAACTGATGCTGTATTTACAAATCAAACTGATGTTGTATATGATGTATTTATAAATCAAACTGATGCTGGAGATGATGTATTTATAAATCAAACTGATGATGTAGATGCTGTATTTATAAATCAAAATGATGCTGTATTTATAAATCATACTGATGCTGTATTTATAAATCAAACTGATGCTGTAGATGATGTATTTATAAATCAAACTGATGCTGTAGATGCTGTATTTATAAATCAAAATGATGCTGTATTTATAAATCATACTGATGCTGTATTTATAAATCAAACTGATGCTGTAGATGATGTATTTATAAATCAAACTGATGCTGTAGATGCTGTATTTATAAATCATACTGATGCTGTATTTATAAATCAAACTGATGCTGTAGATGATGTATTTATAAATCAAACTGATGCTGTAGATGCTGTATTTATAAATCAAACTGATGCTGTATTTATAAATCAAACTGATGCTGTATTTATAAATCAAACTGATGTTGTATTTATAAATCAAACTGATGGTGTGTACATCCTGAGATGTTTCTTATTTTGTATTTTATATAGCTTTACAACAACGTCTTAGTGTTTCTTTTGTTATTTTCTCTGGATGTAGGCTTTATTGTTAGAGAATTCCTTTTGATGGGATGTAGCTTTGTTTACACTGTCTTGTCTATTTGGGCGCTGAAGACAGGATAAGAGCGAGGATTGTGTACATACAATCGATTCAAGCTAACCTGTAGGCCTTATTGCCTACTGACCGTTCCAAGTAGGTAACCCTCTCTTCACCTTCTCTGCTGTATTTTGTCTTTTTCATTGTATAATTAATTAAATATTGCTCCTTGTTTGTAGTACAGTGCAGACATACGATGTCATTGCGTTTGGACGCTGTGGTTTCTATAGGACCCTATATCTTATTGTAATGCTTGACAAATATTTCAACATGTCTGTGTGTCATTTCCCCGATATTGAGTGAAACATCGGGTTCCAAGTTATTTTTTCAACGCACTTCATGTTTAGCTATTGACCCATTTAAAGTTCGCCAATATGCTTTCCTCGTTGACGACATGCAAAGATGCGTAGACCGGACAGATTACAGTCCCTATGATGACGTCTGCATAAATCTTGAAAGGACGGTAACGTTTGATGTTTTTTCTCCAGTCATGTCTTCGTTCATTGGCTTCTTTCATGTGATTGAGTACTTGCTTTGTGACTATCTAGGCTTTTTTATTTTTTTATATTCATATATACCTTTGTACCTTTGACTGTTTCACGGCTTTTTACTTAGGAGCAGCGCTCTGTCGTTTCTCAAATGTGTCCACAGACGCCGCGGAAACGATGGTCTCATGTAATTCGTTCCATGGGTCGACGACCCTATGGCTAAAGATTTTTTCCCGAACACTGGAGTTATAATGGACCCTATGCATACGAAGAGTTCTTTCCGGGAAATGGAAGGGCGAATCACTTTTCAGTTTATAATAGTTATTGAGAATTGTATAGGATTTCACTAAGTATATACATGATCGTATTTTTGTTAAAATGATATGGCCTATTAATGCTACCTATTCTGTTAGAGGATATAGCCTGGCGGGGATTTCTTTATTTACAATGTCCCATATTATTGGGATTACAATAATATAAGAGTGAGGTTTGGTGTCTCCTAGAACCTGGTTTATAAATCCGTAACGACATTTTTGCCACTGAGAATTCCAAGGCGGTAGCCCTATTGTCAAAGATGTCGCCTATCTTGCTTTGTATTTGACTTTATAATTGTCGAGTGTTTCGGTACCTGTTTTTGGTTGACTGAAGTCCTAGATTGTTACATTTCCTGTTCGACTTTTATATCTGCTTTTATCATACGGCGACTTTCCTTATCTTAATCATAGATTGCTACAACAGCATTACGGTATTACTTAAAGATCTATACAAATGTATCCAATAAATGAATAAATGGAACACCATGTACATTGTTTGTATATTCCTTAATCCTATAGAACACCTAAAATAATTCTATAAAATCATACAAAAATATATATACTCGTATTATACATTTCCCGAAATAGCTTCTTTATTTATTTTTATTTATTTATTTTTATTTATTTTATTTATTTTTTATTTTATTTTTTTTAATGATTAGAACTCAAATAATTGGTTGTACCCTGTGTTGCATAAACTGGTACTGATTCGGATTATGTGCATGATAGACCAGGTCCAACCATATCAATACACTAAACCAAATTGCTAAGTACCTACCTAAGAATATGTCAATAATATTCTCATTGTTTTGTGTATTTTGAGCTTGATTAGAGAAACGGTTAAACTGCAAAATAACGAGTGTAAATCGTCTGCTCTGATTGTATGAACATATTTTAAAACTTTTAAGTCAATGTGCTTTCTTAGAAATAAGTTATAACACTTATACAACTGGGTATATAGGATTTTATTAAATACTTCGAATTAGTGACGCTTTCGATGTTCCTAATTCTAAAATATGCCAGTTAAAATTTTTGACATCATGTTTTACTAGCATTACCACTGTTGTAGTGACAATTGACGTTTTTTTTAAAAATTGTTGGGACCACCTAGAAAATGGATAACTATGATATCATTGGTAAGTATAAACCCTCTCCAACAAGGATCAGTTGAAATAAATTGCGCAAAGTGGAACGATTTTTGGCAGTCAACGGTTAAAATACATGACCCTCATAAAACAAAACAAAAATTGTTTTAAACATAAATCACCAAAGAGATGAATGAACAAACTCTAAAGCAATATTTTGCAAAAAAAATGTGTTAGGTATTTTGTGTTCAACTTTCAATAGAAAAATATATTCCATATATGTCACTTTGTTTTGGAAACAGACGCGATAAATGTATGCATAAAGGGAGATAATAAAATTAAAAAATGATCAAACATATGCAGCTTCGCTTTTATCGTAAACCACTGGTTGATTGATATCAAATGAAGTATTAAGCCTTACTGATTACAATCTGTATCTAACATGTGTTTTAAAATACATTAATTTAAAGAAAACGTTTCTAAAACGAGTTATGGTGTAACAAAACACACCTGGAAATCAGTTTTATGAAGATTTATTATGTTCCTAAATGTAATATTTGTTGTTTGCGTTTAACAAGTTTAAATTAACTATGTTTTATTATATGCGTTATGAATTGCCTACATTAAGTTGTAAGATGGATATCAGTGTATTGAACTATTTAATTATTTAACTCACACTCACATATGTGTATGATTTTGAATACGTATTGTAAGAAAAATCAATCACTTTAAAAAAAACAATGTATTAACACATTTTTATTTTAAAGCAAACGAGATACATAAATATGTAGTATTAGTTACAATTCGATTGCATTAGTATGTTTAAGGCTTCACTTAAAATATACACATAGTATAATCCATATTTGATACACTCTGTATTAATTTCTTTTTTATGCATATACCGTTTATATACCAATACGTGTGACATTTGTTGATGTGTTTTAATTTGCCTTATACTCACTTATCTTCTATTAATTCCAAATAAAAAACACTTTTAATTATTATCTCATCTGTAATCTATATCTTCATTATATCCAACATGGTTGTCAAGAAAACAACCATTGCTATTTGTCTTTTTGTTAAATGAAGTTCCACGTATATCCATGGCTTGTGCATATGTCATCCATTCCTTTCGTTAACATCTACTTAACACTGTATTGTCGAATGTGGTGATCAAGTGGATAAACACGTTCAACTCTGAATCCGGATATCACGGGACTGAGACTCACTGGTGCCACGCGATACTTCGGTGTCCTTAGGCAAGACTCTAGCCTCGTCCGTCGGACGGGAGTGTTAACTGGACTGTCCTTATATCGGAGTCTATCCTTCGAGCACTTTAAAGAACCATAGGAATATATTCGATAGTAAGCGTAATACACATTTCCTTAACTGTTCCAATGCGATACGATGGTGTCAAGCCTTTTATATGTACAGTGTCACATACTTTTCTTCTATATATCTTTGTAATTGTTTTTTGTTTCCAATTTGTGAATTTCCTGTTCGACTTTTATACCTTTTTTTGAGGTTAAGTTCACCTTTTATACTTATGATGTGTGAACTATATATTTGTCCATATGTTTCCACCAATGGCAACTTTTTACAGTATACAGGAATACACATCTTCCATTGTGATTTTAATCTTTTGCATTGCTAAAGTGTTATGTTTTGTTCTTAAGTTACATTTCCACTTCACTATGCATGACAATGTTAAGTTCTCCTTGATATTTTCCTACTACGATAGCATCATTGTACTGGGCTTGGGTTAGCTTTGTTACAAAAGTGTTCGTCTGATTTACTCTTACAACGCTCAACTAGAGCCAGTCGATGGAAGCCATCACAAAACATCCGTATTTTCGATATCTCAAAGATACCTCAAGTCCAGACCTTGACCTTGATGGTGATGGTCAAATTTCAGAACTGCATTGACATCCTCTCATCCTCAATACGCTTCATACTCAGTTTCAGCTTATTACCTTGAACGGTCTATAGACGGATTTCCGTGCACAAGCCATTTTCAGGCAAAACCCTAAGTCCTGACCTTGATCTTGATGATGAAGATCAAATGTCAGACCATTAGTGACAACCTCATCTTCAACAAGCTTCCCATAACGTTTCAGCTTCTTACCTCGAATGGTCTGGAAGGAGTTCCGTCCAAAAGTTGTTGTTGTTTTGAAGAAAAAAATGAGTTGTGAACTTAGACAGTCAAGATCAATAACTACTGATTGGAAGCAACAAACACAAACAAGAGATATAAGTAGCAGACTCGGGTTTATTGATTCTGTTCATGAGAGGTAATGTAAAGTGCAACACCTCTCACGCCTCCTAACACTGGTTTAAGCGATATTCTACTTTAAAGCCACAACGATTGGGCTTGATGATCCCAAAGGAACTACTAATTTGTAGTCTTTTTACGGCCGCCACGCAGTACTAAATAAATGCTAGTGTGAATGTCAATAAATACTGAACAGAGGATCTCTTGGAAGCAAGAATCATAAACAAGAGATAAAAGTAGCAGACTTATCTTAAATGAAAACCTTTTGACTTAATCAAAATTTCTGTAAAGACGGATTTTTAATATCTCGAACCGTTCAGGAGTAGTTCCGTCCACAAGGTCGTGACGGACGGGCTGGCAGAGTGATGGACGGACTGCTTCAAAAACAATATATCCGATTTCTTCCAAAAAATGCGGTTATCATGAATGACATGTTGTTTCTTATGCAAACGTATGATGCTGTGGAACATGACCGTTTACAGCTGCAAATACATGATGTGTTACGAGAAGACATGATGCCATTTCTCCCAAATTATACGTCTGTTTCAATCCATTATCACTAATTTCCCATCCATGTCTAATAAGGAACTCAGGCTCTTCTTTTGAATTATCGACATTCATCCTTAGTGTTGTTTGAGTCGATGTCTTACAGGGAGCTTAAAACTGACTTCACAAAATGGCTGCTAAAGACCTGTTTCAAAAGCCCTGTCATAGCCTGAGTAATCTTTAATTGCTACTCTATTTTTGAAGCTAGAAGCACTATTTACCTTCATCACCTTGATAATTGTTTTATTTCCAATTACATAAAATGATCAAACAGAGTCGCAATCGGTTAGTCAAGAACTGCAGGAAAAAATGCACGTTTAGAGTCACAAATAGTGGTTTGTTGCTCCAGATACCGATAAATGTTCCATTTTCGCAGTGTCGATAGGTAAACTGGCCTTGTAAACAACAATGTTTTACATGTCTTCTAATATTTCTACGAGCATTTCCAAAAGGTATACAGGTAACTATCTTGCGTAGTTAGAATGTTTTATGCTGACGAAATAAGGCAGCATACTTGCCTGCGTCGCGAGATGTAATATCCAATCACCCGATCTTTCCGCCCTAATGCTGGTTAACATCAACTGTTTCCAGAAACATAAATAAGAACTTGAATGTTGCCGACTTTGAAAAACCGTAAGCACCAAGTTCTGAGATTTCCTGGGCGATATTACCTGATATGGCAATTTCAATTGCGCGGCGTCATCTGCTGAATCAATGGATGCTTTATCTGAACCATTATAAAGTGTTTCTCTAATCTGTCAAAACGTGTCAAAAAACAAAAAAACAAAAGAACGACACAAGAAGCACCGTCATTAGTGCTTCATATGTTGTAGAAGAAGCATATACATTAGAGTATGTAAGCAAATCTATTAGCCTAGCGTCACCTTATACCCTTCCTATCTGCTAGTCGACCACAATGTGAATGGAGTTCTGTGGACTTAGACCTGAGTTCACTTGCTGTGCAACTGCATCAATTGTTGGTCCATCGTCTGAATATGTTTGTCTTTGCCTGACAATACTTGATAGAGATAGACGTGTATATGGTGGAAATATCGGTTGGACTTGTATAGATATATGATGGGAGCATACAATGCAATCGTATTAGGCTCATGAACTGGAAAAAGGCCAACAATATATATTTTGATCAGATGTCATATCAATAACTGCAGTGTTGGACATGTTTCGGCAAGGCATATATCTCAGGAAATCTCATGTGAAGTATTTGATATTAATTCCAAAATTAATTACTAAAGCGAAAAGTATCTTGGTGAGACTGGTCTTGTAGTAGACTTTTAAAAAGTAATTGTAGTTATTAATACATGAATAGCTTATTTTCATGCGAAATTTTACTTGACTGTTCCTTATTTCTTGGAATTAAAATAGAGGTACTGTCGTCACCATCTTTCGTTTGAAAGCACACACGTGATAACGAGTGAAATGTATTCTTGTCATCTACTGTTTGCTATAACAGGCACAGAAACGGAATTAATTCAGAAAATTGATTAGCTTTTTGAGCCAAAGTCATATACCTAATTTTCGGTGGTAGACTGTATCCTGTCGAAGAAAATCAACCTTCCAAAAACTATATCTAAGAAAAGCAACCTTCCAAAAACTATATTTGTCTTCGCAAGTGAAATGGATTCTCACTAGTGAAGAAGAATCCACCATTGGTAATGGACACACTTTTTTTAACTATTTTACACGCAGGTATAAGGCAGGAACAATACAAAATCAATTAGTACTTTGAATTGCGGGGGAAAAGTGCGCGTTGTGAACATCGCAAGTGATCGGCTGTGCATAGTACATTCTTAAAGTTATATAATTATACAACCGTCTTGATCGCAGCAAAAAAAGAGTAGTAAAGTATCTTTCCAACATTAAAATCAGAGTGGTTCATGTAATTATTGTACAGAATAATGAGTAAAGCTAATTAAAAAGTGAATAATTTATATATTCATTAAGAAACTAATAAGATTAGTACAACGCCATTGATTAATTATCTCCCTTTATATACAGTTTAAAATCATTTTGGATAACCAAACATATTTTAAAATATGTGTGTGATATTTGAAATCATGTATAGTATCAATATATTGCATAATATAACAGTAACTTTAAAGCAACAACAACAACAAAAGATTTTCATATGATTAGTAGCATACATGTTTAAGCATTAAAATATAAAAATCGGAGTAGGAAATGTTTCGTCATAATTTGAGAAAGTTTATGCGTTTTATATTATTTCTTTTGTAGTAAATCTGTTCTTACATATTTTATTACATTTCTTATTGAACTAAAAGGAATTGATTAATTAATTTCACGTGAACATGTATTAAACAAAATATAATTGTCCTATTTTAAAAAAAAATCGATATTTTTAGGTTTAGTATTATTCCTTATATTTAAGAAATAATTTTTAGTTAAACATGAAATATAGCATACACAGTTATTTTACGTACGTAGGAAGATGTTTATATACATTTGTTAACGAAAAATGAGCTATCATTTCTCTGAAACTTATAATTTTAGTCGATAGGTAATATTTTGCTGAAATTTATTATTTATGGGTTGTGGTGTTCAGGTGCCATTTTAAAAAAAGTGTACCACTTTGTGCAAGTAATTTTGGTGGGATCGTTTAGTACACATAATTACCTTTCATTTGATATATAATAAGCCCATTTTCTAGCTGGTCCCAGCTAACTCCTTAACTAAGCGACTTTTTCGCATATTGTCACTAGAACACACTACAAATGCGTTTGCAAAAGAAATTTTCGAAATATTTAATATTAACGCTGAATTACAGTTACTTGAAATTCAAACAATATTCAATTTAAAGGGAAGTAATTTAAGATTATCCATATTTCATTTTTTATTATACGGAAAATCTGCGATAAATGTGTCAAATTTTTATGTTTTTTTCTACAATTTCATACCAATTTTAAGAATGTTATATCTTTAAGCGATCTTTGACTCATGTTATGTGTTTTATCAGCACATTTCATGTTTTCATATAAAGGGAGGGTAACTCTCAAAAGATGTAACAATTTAAACAAAAAATAAATGTTTTACAAACTATGGGCAAAACAAAATACTTATCATATATCTATTCTAAAATATATTTAAAATAAGAAAATGAGTTAAGATACAAAAGTTGATACTTAGAAATTGTGTTCAGTGTATGTATTTCGGAGTCACTACATCAGTACTACTTCAGTACGTCACTATTTTCAAAAAGCGGCAAACAAAATACAACTTTAACAGTGAAAATGCTTGAAAAATATTCACAGTAAATAATGTGACAAAAGCCAAAAGTAGCATACTATTTACTTGTTGTTTTTGTTGCTTTTACAAGTCCGCTTGGTCTATTTTATCTTCTGTAAAGCACTCCTGCTTGCATCCGTATACAATTTGAGGTTTAATTACACTAAATCAGCCGGATGTGCTCGCCTGGTGCATCGAAAGTAGTTCTGTATTAAAGAGTGCTGATCTTTTTTTTCTTTAAAAAATGTTTTAGTGCAATTTCCTGTTATTTTGTTTTGGCTGTAACTGTATTCTGGACATGTTGCGGATATTTGAAAAGGGAGCTCATCATGTTTTTGACACTTTTTTATATAAACTTCAGAAGTGAAAATAGACAGGGTACGAAATTGCAAGGGGTAAAAATAGCTTTGACCCGGTGTTAGTATACAGCTGAAGAAATGTATCTTAGAAGCTATTAAACCCCCTATTTCCTTGTTGATGTTTAATAGCAGACATGTTTATTTACATGATAAAGTAAGTTTCCCAAAATTCTAGTCAGGTTTCAGTTTTTAACAGGTTGTCAACATTCTAACTTTACTATGGAAGGGGCATGGATACTCATTTACGCTATTATAACTTCGAGCAAAATTGGTCCAGCGGTTTCAGAGCAAGTGCCGCTCACGCCTTTACTTTATATCAATCTATGTTAAACCTGTGAAACCTCTTTCTTATATCAGTAAACGTTGGAACCGAGGCGAGGTCATTTATGCACATGGAGAAACAAAACGCACAAACTCGATTGTTTTGTACCAGGCGATCAATTCTAAAATAAGATATGTCAAAAGCTATGGTATTGTTCTTGAGAAAATGTGTTATTAAGGTGTTGGCTCGTTTTAGTAACCGCTGTTATTTTGAATGTTGACATGACACGACAATGCTTGAAAAAAGTCTCCAATAGATTAGTACATTACGTGGTCCGAGTATTAACTTTCATACCCCATCCAACCCCTTCTCCAAGAAGTGAAAACGGGGTTGGCTGGATATGAGATAAAACCTTAATTTCGGCTTAACGAGTTTTGATATTGTAAAATTAAAACATAATAGGTAATTTTAAACGGATAATCGCATTTTGTTTTAGTAAAAATGTTTTTAAAAGTGTTTTATTGTCTAAATATCCGTAATAAAAACCTGCTAGGATAAGCTTTCCCATCGCTTAAAGGTATTAAGGCGGGACCACTTAATGTAAGCTATAAAACAAAAATGCCACACTACTAGAACTAGTAAAAGGGAAGCCATTTGTTACAAAATGAAAGGAGAACTAGTTTGCGAACACACCAGCTAGTATGGAAAGCCTCGGCTGCCTTCTGTTGGCCTTTAGCATTTTGTGCAGTACGCTTCCTAAGTTGTCCTGTGCATTTTCTAAGTTGTTATGTGCATTTAGTAAGTTGTTATGTGCATTTTCTAGGTTGTCATGTGCATTTTCTAATTTGTCTTGTGCATTTTCTAAGTTGTCATGTGCATTTTCCAAGTTGTTATGTGCATTTTCTAAATTGTTATATGCATTTCGTAGGTTTTTATGTGCATTTTCTAAGTTGTCTTGTGCATTTTCTAAGTTGTTATGTGCATTTCGTAAGTTGTTATGTGCATTTTCCAAGTTGTTATGTACATTTAGTAAGTTGTTATGTGCATTTCGTAGGTTGTTATGTGCATATTCTAAGTTGTCTTGTGCATTTTCTAAGTTGTTATGTGCATTTCGTAAGTTGTTATGTGCATTTCGTAGGTTGTTATGTGCATATTCTAAGTTGTTATGTGCATTTCATAAGTTGTTATGTGCATTTCGTAGGTTGTTATGTGCATATTCTAAGTTGTCTCGTGCATTTTCTAAGTTGTTATGTGCATTTTCTAAGTTGTCATGTGCATTTCATAAGTTGTTATGTACATTTCGTAAGTTGTCTTGTGCAAACTACAAGTCGTCGTTAAGTAGACTTTTTATCGGAATAAGTTCTGAAGGAAACACCGGTAGAAATGGCGGCTCCAGGAGCGGACGCTATGCTCTTCCTAGATAAAAGAAATTTGGCTAGGTACATTATACAATAAATTCTTAGAACATAAAACTGATTTCAAAATGTGTAAGGGATTGTCTGACGTGGAGTTAATAAATCTTGGTCTGAAAAAAAAAATTAAAAAAAATAAATAAATAAATAAAGAAAATAACGTGTTATTTGTTTGTCTTTGTGTGTAGTCCTAAGGTTTATAGCCCTCCATCTTTTAACCAATAGGACGTCCTAAAGGTATAGGTTCAATAGAGTCTGGACTTCACGTGTTATTTGTTGAAAACAAACATATTTTAAATACTCTAGGACTTTTTTAAGGAAAACTTAAAATATGATTGTTTTCAACAAATAGCACGTTAATATTACTTTTATTTAAATATATTTTTCAATTTATTATCATTATTATTTGTTAGTTCCCAACACTGATGGGTAGGGGCTACGTGAGGTCGTCTTCTCTCTCCTCCCTCCCCCATTTCTCCCTTCTCCGCCCCCTTGTCTCTCTTCTCTCTCAGAGTACTGATAAACAAGGGACGAAATCCATAAACGTATCTATCGTGGAGACAGAACGTGTACGGCAGACAAGCAGTGGTCAATTAAGGATTTTGATAGGATATAGACTGTTTTACCCAAAACGACTCTCAAACTATGATAATTCTTCATCATTTTGTTTTTACAAACTTGCTATTTTAAAAACCTCACGCCCCTTTCTCTCCCGACTCCCGTCCTTTTGTCTTCCGACCCCACCCTTGTCTCCCGGCCCCGCCCCTTATCTTCCGTACCCACGGCCACCTGTACCACACCTCCTGATACTGCCACCTGTGACCAGATCTATTGTTTTCAAATGCACATAACAACTTAGGAAATGCACAAGTCAACTTAGAAAATGCACATAACAACTTATGAAATGCACAGGACAACTTAGAAAATGCACATAGCAACTTACAAAATGCACAAGACAACTTAGAATATGCTCCTAACAACTAACGAAAAGCACATAACAACTTAGAAACTGCACATAACAACTTATAATATGCACATGACAACTTAAACAATGCACAGAACAACTTAAACAATGCACATCACAACTTAAACAATGCACATCACAACTTACGAAATGCACATAACAACTTAGGAAATGCACAAGACAACTTAGAAAATGCACATAACAACTTACAAAATGCACAGGACAACTTACAAAATGCACATAACAACTTACAAAATGCACATGACAACTTACGAAATGCACAGGACAACTTAGGAAATGCACAATTATTTACAATATGCACATAACAACTTACGAAATGCACAGGACAACTTAGAAAATGCACATAACAACTTACAAAATGCACATAACAACTAACAAAATGCACATGACAACTTAAAAATGCACATAACAACTTACAAAATGCAAAAAACAACTTACAAAATGCACAGGACAGCTTAGAAAATGCACATAACAACTTACGAAAATCACAACTTAGAAAATGCACATAACAACTTAGAAAATGCATAAAACGACTTGCAAAATGCACATAACAACTTAGAAAATGCAAAGGACAACTTAGAAAATGCACATGACAACATATAAAATGCACATAACAACTTACTAAATGCACATAACAACTTAGAAAATGCACAGGACAACTTAGAAAATGCACATAACAACTTACGAAATTCACATAACAACTTACGAAATTCACATCACAACTTAGAAAATGCACATAACAACTTAGAAAATACACCAAACGACTTACAAAGCGTACTGCACAAAATGCAAAAGGCCAACATAAGGCAGCCGAGGCTTTCCATAAGCTAGCTAGCACATACTCTACTGTAATACACCTTAGCGGTTGCTACACGTGACGAAATTTGGCGGATACTACAATGATCCCTGCAGTTTCGCATTCGTGAAAACATAACGTTTGCTCACTTCTCGATCGAACGGCAAAACATATGCAATGTTGATTTAAAATCGTGCTACCTGGTTTATACTACAACGGATTACGAGATCGCTCACATGCCAAATTATCGGAACCAATCAGATTGAAGATCGTGACATTTTTTATATACTAGTACTATTTGATACCGCAACAAACCAACTAGTCGGTTAGAGCTTTTCTACTATATGTCTACTGAACCGAAGGTTCGGGGTTTGAGCCTTATATAAGGCAAAAATAAATTAACCATACAATGTTAAGATATTTCAAAAAATATTATACGAAACTACTACGGAATAAATCTGATTGGTTCCGACAATTTGGCATTTGTGAGTACTCTGTTACTCACGGAAAATATTCATATTTAAAACAAAAGGTTTCGGAGGGCCTTATGATGTTCTTATTACTAGTAATGCATTACGTGTAAAACAGTATCACAAAGAAATATATCTTATTTTTGATTTATGTTATGTAAAACACGTTTACTCCTCAAAATAAATTAAGGACCGTGTTTAGATTTGGGTAATTTCTTAAAGTGCTGTTATTGAATAATTTACTCTTTTAAGATGAGTTGTATTCTTTTACAATTGTTACATTACACAGTTGTATTAAAGGGACACTGTCCGTAAGTAAGCTGATATTAAGCATAATCAAATAACTGTTTTTATTCAGTGAAATGTATACATGAAAACATGAGCATAGACCCAAATAAGTATGTAGTAATACATTCGTGAGTTTGAAAAAAAAAGTTTTTAATTATTATTTAAGAAATAGAACATCGTTTACAGTGAATTATCATTTAAGATTCGGGCTCGTGAAATTATTGTTTACAATTGAACTCCAAACCGTGATATATTATAGATAATTCACCGTAAACGATGTTCTATTTCTATTCTAATACCCCTAAAATGTGAAAATAACGCACAAATCTGAAATCTTTCGCATTGCTTTGCTTACTCTCCATACGTTACAATGCGCAATGCGCAATGCTTATTCTCCTAACGTTGCACAAATTACAGTGATATATCGTTCAATATAACGAGATATTTTAAACTAGGCTTTATAGTGCGGGTGTATTAGAATTGTAAATAATGTGGGGCCCACTTTATTTACTGTTTATGCTGATCACGTGACTTCCATTAGCGTAATAGGTTTTCTACATAGTATGTATTGCGTAACATGTATGGCCTGCGTAGCTCGGGTAGGAGTGACGTCGTCTTTTACGCGCACAGTCTTATTACCCGTGAGTGTAATTTTAGTTTGGGCGGCTGGTTCAAACTCGCAAAGCGGTAGTTCTTTCTTTTTTTTTGTACCGCGATTGAATTCCGTCAAACGATCTTGCTTTTAATTAGTAAATATTCATACTGTTAGTGTGAATATGTTTGTGAACGTAATTAGTGTGTGTTGTATAAGCTAAAAGTTACGGACATTGTCCCTTTAACTTTTTATATGAATATGAAATCCATAATATTCCAAAAAAAAAGATTAAGTAATTTTTTTTTTCTATTTTGTGTTCCTAAAATTATTTTGAGCAGTATATTGCCCTTTTATTCCAAAATTTTACGCCCCATCCCTTTCCCATTGGTTGGATTTAACATAAAATATGACAACGTTCATGAATTGTAACATCGTCTATTAATGTTGCATACTCACACAATCGACTTATCAGTTGAAACATAAAGGGCTTGAACATGAAATACTGAATAAACTTATAGAAACATATAAAGTTTGGTGAAAATCAACAACAGTTAAAAAGTCATCACAGTCACGCCGTGGCCGGGATAGTAAAGACGCTGCGTCTGAAGGTCTCACACCTCAATTAATTTTCCCATAGGGTTACTGTACAGCCTTTTCCAACATCTGAGCTTCAAAGCTGAGCAGCAGACATTGTTGTTGGTTTAATATCTTCAGTATAGCCAATACCAGTAATTTAAAACAATAAAATGCATAAGTTAGTCAGGTTGGGGTTTTTTCTAGCTCATGTTTATGTGACCCCTATGAAAATACAAAATGCATACACTATCTAGCTGAATATGTTGATGCTTAGGTCAAACACTTCTGAAATTTGACTGAAACTTCATATCACATGGGCTTTTCTGTATCATCTGTTTTTTACAATGCAGATGTATGCTAAAGCAAAGAAAAACATATTTTTCAAATTAAAAATTGCCTAAAATTAAGGTGGTGAAATAAAATTATTTTCTGTTTTCCTTTTGTCTCTAAGTCCGCGAGCTTTCAGGGGAGATAATAGAGATGTAAGACCTGAAACGTTCTCGCCTGTCACCGCTGCTGGTTCGAATCCCACTAGGAGCTTGACTCGTCAAGTGAGAAAGTGTCGATGCTTACGGATGACGGGAGATATACAGTACCGGTTCTACACAGGGAAAATGGGGTCGTCTGCCACTACCAAAAAAAATCGACCGTCTTATGTGGCCTACGATGTGCTAAAAATTACGTAAAACACAATTCAAACAAACATTCACGAATCGTTCAATATTACCAAGAGCAATAATTCTGTAACACATACATTGATTTAAGCTTATTGTAGAACTTGCTGAGTGTTTCTTTAAGCACATCTTTAAATATAATTGGGTGAAATCGTCTGTGTCAAACTTGTTTGAG
This sequence comes from Cyrtodaria siliqua, assembly GCA_037043455.1. Classification (NCBI taxonomy): domain Eukaryota; kingdom Metazoa; phylum Mollusca; class Bivalvia; order Adapedonta; family Hiatellidae; genus Cyrtodaria; species Cyrtodaria siliqua. The sequence goes on from JAWPHD010002611.1 coordinate 181,604, forward strand.
ACCTTATTGAATCTAACCTTTAAATAAAAATGTTGTGAGTCCTCTTTGTTGAACTCATCCAAGATCTTATTGAAACAAGCATGCACATAAAAGCGGGTGGGAATTAGAAGCTATTTACTAAACTATGCTCAGTTGCAAAAGAAACACTGGACACTTTGAACATTTTACTTTACACCCTATCCTCTTTATCAAGCGACAGTCCCTTAATGATTCGACCTATTGAAAAAACAAATGACAACATGATACTGGCAATGAAATGATAAAATCTTTTGTACGAAACATGGCATATTTAAAAAAAAACTTTTTATAATTAAATCTAAACAAAACTCAGTGTCCACTTTCTTTTGCAACCGAGTATATATTGCGTAAGCTACTAGCTAAAATTGTAATATTTTTCAATAACTAGGGGCAGTAACTCTGTAATTCGAGTGTCAATTTGCTCATTGTCAAACTCGTTCCGAGATATTATTAAATGAAACTACCAGTCAAATTTTGTGAAAATCGGAAAGCGTTAACTAAAAATATCGCGTAAAAAATGACCTAAAGGTTATACTAGCGTAAATGAGTCTCCATGCCACTTACATAGTAAAGTTAGAATGGTGACAACCTGTTAAAAAATATTAGAATTCTAGGAAACTTACTTTATCATGCAAATATACAAATAAACATGTCTGCTATTAAACAACAAAAAGGAAATCGGGGGTTGAATATCTTCTAAGAAACATTTCTTCAGCTGTATACTAACACCGGGTCAAAGGTCAAAGCTTTGTACCCTTGCAATTTCGTACCCTGTCTACTTTCACTTCTGAAATTTATATCAAAAAAATATCAAAAACTGTCAAAAACATGATAAGCTCTATTTTCAAATATCAACAGCATGTCCATAATACAGTTACAGACAAAAAAAATAACGGGAAACTGCACCAAAAAAAGTTTAAAGAAAAAAAAGATTAGCACTCGTTAATACAAAACTAATGTCGATGCACCAGGCGAGCACATCCGGCTGATTTAGTGTAATTAGACCTAAAGAAAAAAAGCACGACGGAGACAGACGACGAACATGGACGATCGCATTAGCTCGACTGAAATTTTACCAATAGAACCATAGACCTAAATAGTACTAAATAGTATTTAGGTCTGTTGTAGAACTAAATATTGGTGATTATCACTAAATACTAAAAATGGGACGATTTCTTAGCTCCGCTTTGTATTACTACGCGAATATCTACACGCGAACACCCATTTAAAAACACACATGACTGTTGAATACACTACCATATACAATTCAATAAAAACTGCTACTCAACTGACCTCTTTATTGGTGGCTTTTACTTTTTCGAAACTTGCGAAATATACAGTTAAACAATATGTAAATCGTTTGTCCAGAAGCTTTGCATATATGTCCTATACATCCAGTAATATACATCATATACATATAGAGCCAACACAATAATTATTGACAAATTGGAAGACGAATTTCATGTTATATTGGAATGAACACTATACTCAGTTGCAAAAGAAAGTGTATACTGAGTTTTGTTTAGATTTAAACTGTTTTTAGAATTAAATTGGCAAATTCCAAAATGAATATGCCATGTTTGGTACCAACGTTTTTATCATTCCATTGCCAATATCATGTTGTCATTTGTTTTTCAATAGCATAGGATACATATGTAAAGCTTCTGGACAAACGATTTACATATTGTTTAACTGTATATTTCGCAAGTTTAATTATTAAGGGACTGTCGCTTGATAAAGAGGATAGGGTGTCAAGTAAAAAATTCAAAGTGTACTCTTTCTTTCGCAACTGAGAATATATTTATAAACACATAATGGCTGACAGTTAATATAGTTTCTCAGTTTAATCCCCAGTTTAAACATATGTTGACATTGTTCTTGTGGTTGTTTCATTCTCACATGTATGCACGTTTTATTTGGAAACTCAGAAATAGCTATTTGGAACACTTGTCTAAACCCAGAAATAGATATTTGGAATATTTGTCTAAATCCAAAAATAGCGAATGTTATATCTGTTCTTAAATAGTAATTCTGAATGATGAGTCTTAACATTCATTTATATTGAAAATGCATGTGCATTCAAGCATGTTTTAGCTGTCACCTATATTGGGCAGCCACTTGCCTTGAGCAGACGTGTATTAGGTCCATGTTTATGTCTATTATCTGAAATTAATTTAAACTACATGTTGTAGGTGGCCACATGCTTTAAGAGGTCCTATTTGAACCTTCCCACTGAACTGTGGGGGAATGTAACTGTGGGGGAATGTGGGGTGGCTGTTTGCGACAGATGTTAGTGTTGCGAAAAAAACAATGCATGACATATTGTGAAGTATTTTGGCTACATGTTATAGTTTTGGTAGATAATTAAGTGGTGATAGTAATTAGTACTAATTTGTATTAGATAACACATGTTGGTAGAGGATAGCTTATTATAGCTTAATTTTATTCTGTGATTCATATTTTTCGAGTATACTATGTCAATAAACCTTATGGATATACTGCTGATGCATTCAAGCATGTTTTAGCTGTCACCTGTATTGGGCAGCCACTTGCCTTGAGCAGACGTGTATTAGGTCCATGTGCATGTCTATTATCTGAAACTTAATTTAAACTACATGTTTTAGGTGGCCACATGCTGAAGCAGAGTACACGTTAGGTGATATTAACTGTCAATTACATAAGTTCTTAAGGGCACTTGAGTAAGGCAGCATCTTTTAAGGTCTATTGCCTAATACTTCAAGTTACTTCATGTATATTTTATAAGTTGTTAAAGGGACACTGTCCGTAATTAAGCAGATATTGAGCATAACCAAATAACTGTCTGACTTTTATTCAGTGAAATGTGTACATGAAAACATGAGGATAGACCCTAAGAAGTATGTAGGAATACATTCGTGAGTCAGAAAAAAAAAGAGTTTTAATTATTATATGTAAATAAAGTGGGACCCACAATACATACCTTTTCTGCGATCACGTGACTTCCATTAGCGCATTAGGTTTTGACCATAGTATGTATTGCATAATATGTATAGCCCGCTTAGCTAGTCGGGAGCGGCGTCAGACTACTTTACGCTCACGCACACTATTATTACTGCGAGTGTAAAGAAAAGGTCATTTTAGTTTGGGCTGCGAGAAAGTGGATTTTCTTTTTTTTGTACCGCGATTGAATTCCGTTAAATAATCTTGCTCTTAATTAGTAAATATTGAATAATGTTTAGTGTGTAATGTTTGCGAACATAATTATTGTGTGTTTTATAAGCTAAAAGTTACGGACAGTGTCCCTTTAAGGTTAGTTTTGTAATGCTTTAAGGTATATTAGATAATGTTATGCAGAACACTTTCCTGATAAGAGGCTCTCCTAGGTACCTATTATATGAGATGGTATAAATTAACTGAGTTAGTCTTAATTGTTATTTTAGGTTTAAGGTATATTGTATATAATACTTTAGGTTAGTTAATGTAAACATTTCGGGTTTTAAGGTTAGTTACATAATTTGTTTAGGTATATCAGTATATATAGAGCTACACATTAGATAGAAGGGAGAACATGTGGAACATAGACAGGGGCGTAGCGTGGCCTGTTTTCAATATACTCCTAAAACGAGGGGCGAAGCTTAAATTGGTAATTTCCACCCTTACCCCTTTCACCCCTCTTATTTTTATTGCATTTTTCAATTATTATTATTATTAAAAGAAATTTCAAAGTTACTCCCAGGAGTAAGGGAGTATGCCACGCTACGCCCCTGATAGAGAACATCAAGAGTGAACATTAAGGTTTTGGTTTCTTGAATGTTAGTTTAGACCATTGGACATAATCTTTTTATCTTTCTAATCATACAGTTCTACTTTAAAACATGAAATTGCATTCTTAATAAATTCTAATTAAATAGTTTGATATGGAAATGAATATTTGTGGTGAAAATACTGTGTAACTAATAAAAGTGTATAAAAGAATTTCGCATATATTTATACTTCTTACAAGACCAACTTATACATATCTAAGCGGGGACTTGGCAATATTTGTGTAGATGTATCTTTAAACTAGAACCAATTCGACGGTGTCGGTTGATTGTTCTTTGATACTCGGAGTACAAAAGTACTATGTTATTCTGTATGTATGACACTGTAAAAGAATACACTATATTTAGGGTATTTTTAAACTTGAACTTTTGATCCCGTCAAAGAGTCCCAGGGGTGACCCTGGAAAGAATACTGTTTAATCCCATCATCACAACATTTAATTTGAGGAAAGAAAATTGAGACCCAAATGACCTCCCACCACACCATCCCTCCCTCACCCCTACCGCCACCCCCACAACCCCGCCACACCTTCCACCTGGACCTGGGACCCTAAGGTTGTATCTTTTATTGACGAGTATATATGCCAAGTTTTTTTAAAAGAAAACAGAGAAAAAGAAAAAAATGGCACTGCGATTAATTGTGTCATGGATATAAATACGTGTATGTAGGTCTATGATTTTGTGTATATTCAGGGAGTACGTTACGTTAAAACGTACTCCCTGGTATATTTGACCACAGACCTAATAACAATTAGATTGGACACAACAAACATTATCTAAATTGAACGTGGCATAGTGCGAAAATTTCACAAATTATTTCCCAACTTTAAACACACATACCATGAAAAGTTTTATAGATACAAGTTTCATTCATGCCAAATCCCATCACAAATTTAATTTTCTTTCCAATGGTAGTATTTTCCTTTCTCTTATATTTAGAGCAAAAAGGAGTTTGACGGAACCGTTGACTATGTCAAAACCTTGATTTTTAAGAGAAAGGCAAAAAATGATGACATTTTCATCTTTTTATACAATTTCTTATTTTCAAAATAAACATAAATTATTATAATCCCATTTTGCTATTCACTATGAATCTTTTGAATGTATTCTTATCAAAATCGGTGAATAATTGAGAGAGGAGATAGAAGGGAAGGTTAAGGTGCAACGAGATATTTTGGTTAATTCATTGGTTAAGATAATGTAGGATTTATTAATATGCCTGTGATTTGACCTTTTGGCGCCCTTTCCCCAAGATTCCAGGCCTGCCAAATCACCGGTTTTCATTTTTTGATCTCCGGATTCAAGTGCTCAATCATCTCCCAGGCGCGTGCCATACTCATTTACTCATTTACTCACTTTTTAAACGAAGGCTCAAAAAGTAAAAACTCGGAAAACTCGAAAAACGCAATAAAAAGGTGAGCCTAAGTGGGGTACATGCTGACCCTAAAATGCATCAAAAGTCACGAACGAGCGCTTATTTTTTTTAAAAATTCCCGTGGGGAAAAACCCCTTCCGCACCTACGCCAGAGAGTAATTGAGATTTTGGTCACGCTACGCCCCTGTCTCCACATTTTCCATCAATCTTACTTTTTCATGATTTCTGCAAATTTGGAAACAGGCAGGCCGAATGATCGGCAGTAGTCAGTAGCGGAACTAACGGGGATATTCAGGAGAGGGACGATTAGGTCTGTGGTTCCCTCTCCTTAAATGTTTAAACAAAATAAATAACAAATTTATTAAGAGCTTTTTATTTTTTTGTTGTTTTTGTTGTCAATTTATTTTCTTTAAAGCATGATTCTTCACCCCCCCCCCCCTCCCCCTCCCCACCCCAACCCCACCCAACCTCACCACCCACTCCCCTGCCTTCCTCCAATGAGATTTTAACAAAACACCAATAACATTGGGGAACAATCAATTGACACTAAAACCCAAGCTGAGAGTGAGAGTTAGTGTCAATTGACAGGGGCGTAGCGTGACCAAAATCTCAATTACCCACGGGGGTAGGTGCGGGAGGGGGTTATCCGCCGGTGGGGGCCCGGGAAATTTTACAAAAAATAAAAGAAAGCTCGTACGTGACTTCTGGTGCATTCTAGGGTCAGGATGATAGATTTAAATCCTGTCGAAAATACCATTATTCCTTAACATTTCCAGGGAGTCTCCCTGACATTTCAGACCCAGCATGTTACTTGTACCCCACTTAGGCTCACCTTTTTATTGCGTTTTTCGAGTTTTTCTGTTTTTATTTTTTTAGCCTTCGTTTGAAAAGTTTACTCGCGTGAGTAAAATAAGTTTGGCACGCTACGCGCCTGATTGATTGTTTTAAATGCTGGACCCCATAATCTCACATCCTGGATCCGACCAAGTATACCATTTCTCCCGCGGATACATAACCTTTGACCCCATCCGGAACACCTCGGAGCTTTCTATTCCATAAAATATGGCGACTTCGCAGCCTTACCGCACCGCTGAAAAATCCTCTATACATCATATATTCACTAGTTAGATTGTTTTTACATATTGTAATTCAAAAACGAAAAGAAATTTTGCATAAACTTACGTGTCTGAGCGCTTGAAATTTACGCAATTTTAGTGTTTTACATGTTGCGACGTGGTTTTCACTTCACTGGGTGGGGTAAATTTCAATTAATTTCACCATTTGTTTATATTTGATTTTTTCTTGTTTCCATGATTCTTTGATCAGTATGGTTTCCGACATAGTGACCTTATGTCATTTAATAAATCAGGACTCTCGTCATGTACAGTTTACCATTCTGACAGGCTGCATCATTTAAAAAAAGATTATTGAAAGCAGTAGACTTTCAGCCCATCATGTTTTTGAAACTTCTGAATTATTTGTTCTAGTCTTACAGAAATTAGACGCTTTGTCAACTTTCCAGTGCCATACTGTAATAATAATAATAGGGAATTAATTCATGTTTACAATGGCTTTGACTCGGTTAAACTTTTTTCGTACAGTTCGTCTTCTTCATTAAAAACATATATTTTTATCTTATATTAGTACTGTACTGTTTAAACTTAATAAATTTTGTTTAAAAGCAACCAATACTCGTCTAAAAATATGGGACCTTCATTAGTGGATTTTTTTTTGTGAGGGTGTACTTCCTAAAGGGATGCAGGATGAAGAATGCTGTGACCAAGGTTGCTCCAGCATGGTATTTGCACTTGTTGGAGGCAGGGTGTTTGTCCTCCATGATGAGATTGTTGGAACAACTGTCAAGATTTAATAACACTTTTATTGATTCAATATTTATGGTAACTTTTAAAGCCACGATGGTGTTGATGGCTACTGTTAAATGTCACTTGCCCACAAATGTTATATGTTTTCCAGGTAACCAAGACGTTTTAACTCAGTAAAACATGGCTGCCAAGAGGTCCCATATTGAGCTTGATCCTGACTACGAAGATGTGTCCGAGGAACAGAATAAACGGCGACGCGTCTTGGAAGAAGGGGGTTGGTGTTATGGCATACATTATTTGTAGTTGACATTTTATAGTTAAAGGTGGCGTTGTCCATCTGATGTGAAACATAAACCGAGCTGAAAAATATACCAAATAAGAAAATAAATGTTTCCAACTGAAAGCATAAAAATCGGCAGACATGCATTGTGACAGGTCTGTGCATGCAGGCGCGTAGCTGCCTATACGCGAGTACGCGGCTGAATCCACATGATTCTGACAAAAGCACCTCAGAACGCCCAGAATGCACCAGATTGCATCATTGTTTTCAAAATTTGCATGCCCCCCGGACCCCCCTAGCACAATTATGAATCCACATGAATAGAGGGCTAGCTACGCCCCTGGCATGTAGTACATGTATTCAGTCAATATGGTTTAATCTCAGCCATAGTAATGCTTACCATTTCTTTGTTTTCATTGCATCAGTAAACAAAGTTTGTTTTCTTATTCATGACTTCTATATTACATATACACGATTGTGTCAGACATGGGGAATAAATGTCTGTCATGGACAACTTATTCTCAAAATGTTTGTTTGCTCTACTTTATTGATTTACATCCTTAAGAATGAACTTACATGTAAACAACCATTTGATATCCTATTTTCAGCCAAAGAGGCGACCAAGCGTAAAATTGAGGCCATTATTCGAAAGCAGTTTGAAATAGAAATTGAAAACAAAGAAGCAGAAATACTGAATATAAGCGAGGTAGGAATTATGCATTTCGGTGTCATGGGTCTCCCACAGTAATTTTTAGCTGTACTGGCCAGGCAAGCTTATGCGATCACTTTTCGTCCGTCTGTTAGCAATTTTATAAAAATCGACATCTCCGCTGAAACCGCTTGAAGGATTTTGATGAAACTTCATCACAATGTTACTTGGGAGGGCCTCTCGCAGATTTGTGTTTTTCATGGCCGCCAGTCAGATGGCGGCCACGCCAAATCAAATCCCATAGAGTCCAATGCAATATTGTCCAAGCTTTCTAGTTAGCCATTTTTCAAAATCAAGTTCAAACTAAGATTCACTTACATGTTCTTAGTCATGAGACCTGCCTCTCTAGAAAACTGCTGAAAATAGTAGGGGTCATGTGGCATATAAGAAAATAAAATTTTGATCTTTGTTGAAACCGTGAACAAATTGCATTCATTCGGCACCTCTTAAATGTGTTCTACTTTCACTTTCAAAACTGTCAAGTTGATAAATAAAATCATCATACAACCATGCAAATGGTTTTTAGCTATCACAAACAAGTCAATAAAGTCATTTCAGCCAGAAAAACAGGCCTTAAATATTCAAAAATGTCTTTTATCACAAAAAAGTTAGGGATTATATATTTGGGAACTCCTTTCGACTACACCAGGCATACACCAGGCATGAATACCACAGTGATTTACTTCCTTGAAGGATTTTGATGAAACTTAAATCACAATGATCTTTGGGATAGTCCCTCTCAGATTTTGTTTGCGGCTGCCAGTAATCCAAGATGGCTGCCATGGCTAAAACTAGGTCAAATTTAAGGAAATTTCAAACGACATCTCCGAAACCATTTATTCCATTCTTGTGAAATATCATAAACATGATCCTTGGGTTAGCCTCTATCAAGTTTGTGTTTTTCGTTATCATTGAATAATCAAAATGGCCGCCACTGCTCTAGTGATTTGGGCAAGATGGCACCTGAAACAATGCAGGGGTCATGATGAAGACCTTTAATGCGCATGAACATGAATTTGGTGGCGGTGGTGTGTTCTTCCCCTCTGCCTACCCCTCTACCAGGATCTGCAGTGACCCTATTCTTTGCCTGGGAACCACAAAGCTTAACCACACCACATTACAAGAAGTAATAAATACTTAGATAACACTCATTAATATTTGGCTTTTTATAATGTTTTGAGAGTCCCTTTTAAAGGTAGTATCTTGATATTGCTTTAAAAGACAATGTGGTGAACCTGAAATTTATTAAACACGAAAAACAACACTGGGCTCAATGCTTAAATCCTTTCTTGATTCTGTGAAAATACATTTTTATCCTAAAGTTTAAATTTGAATTGGTTTATTCTAGAAATACAGGAATGTGATATTTCTTCCCAAACCCAATGGGTGCTGATGACATGGGTATTTGGGTTATTTTCTAGAAGTTTTCGGCTATTTACTCTGGGAAAAGTAGCAATTTTGAATAAATCATTCCAATCACAAGCAAAGCCCAGTTTTCTAATCACATTTTTTGACCAAACTATTGTTTTCTTTTTTAATATAATAACGGCAAAAATAAGCTTGACAGGGTTAAATTTTGTACGCCCATATGAACAAATGTATGTAATGTGTTTGCTTCGCTCTCTCCAACATATGGTTCTATAGTAACCGCGTACGGAGCTTATAAAATGTGTTTGCTAAGGTATTTTAAAACTATTGATATTAAACGAAACCTGTAACATATTTTCAGAAACTGGAGGTGTCACGAAATGTGATGGACAGATTACGGGCATGTATTGTTGCCAGTTACTATGGAAACGCTTCTCAAAAGAAAGCTCCAACAGTAAGTATAGTAAATTTTGTATGGCCCGCACCAAGCTTGTAGGTTTTCTGATTCCGCCTGAGGTGCACGATCGAACTGGTTATAACCTAAGAAATAATAATGACATTTCAGTTGTACCTGCGAGGACTAGTTTATACCGGGATTCTTTTCTCCCATCAGTTATTCGCAACTGGAACACTCTACACGAGGACATAAGGAACAGCGCCACCTTACAAATGTTCAAGTCATCCCTAAACTCTAACTTATCCAAACCCCCAACATACTATTATATTGGAGACCGCCAAGGACAAGTATTACATGCTAGACTTAGACTTGAATGTAGTTCCCTTGGTCAACATTTACACAAGCGTTCCCTTATAGACAATCCAAACTGCACCTGCGGTCTAATAGAAACAGCATATCACTATTTACTAATTTGTCCGAGATATATTGATCAAAGACGAACTTTCTTTACACACTTACCTTGTGTTTTATCTCAACAGAATTTACTGTTTGGGTCAAATAACCTTTCGGACCATTATAATGCCCACGTTTTCAAAAAAGTCCAGTCGTACATAATAGCAACGAAACGATTTACAAACTAGATAGCAACGTGTCGAGCCTATTCCTGGGGGGACTGATGTGACTGGTGAAATTATTCTTTTTGTACATTTTGCTTGTTTTCTTTTTTTCATGTTACTTATCGATCGGTCAGGTCCAAACGTATTACTAATCAGCTACACAATAATGGACAACATAATAATATGACAGGACCTGGTCTGTCGTGTACTATCTGTTTTATAATCACTATTTCTAATTGTTAAATTCCATCAAATGCTATTTTACATCATATGCTAATATTTATAACACATAAAATGTCAGCCGTATCTTATGCACTAATACGAATATTAAGGAGATGAATTTACATAAGTTTTCATCGAAAGCTTGTTTTCAAATCCTGTTCATGTACCATTGAAACATTGTTCATTACATTTCTTGAATAAATACTGTTTAAACCAAGGGCAGTTTCATCATTGTGTGTTTTGTTAGGTAATTTCTTTATTAATAAGAGACATAGCTGTCAAGATTTTTGTTTTTGGCCGATGTTTATGGAAATTTGTTGGCTTAATTTTATTTTAAATGTTACCTAAACAAATTGCCGGATTGCATTTATAAACAAATACTGGCTTGTGTTTGGCTGTCCATCTACGCATTTTAACAATTAAACTTTCTATTTTCCTCAGTTCTTTAAAAATATTCGGCCTTTTCTCTTTGCATTACTCGACTCAGTGTGCAAACAAGCAGTCTTGCATTTTACCAGAATTATCTCCCTTTTCTACTCAGGTTTTTAGCTCTACTAATAGAGATCCTATCAAATATTCACGTTGATCTGAAATCCAAGATGGCCACCAAATCTAAAAATAGATTTTTAAAAAACAAGTTTGTAGCGACTACTTCTTGAAAACTCTTAAGTGATATTGATATGGGACTTTTTCTATAATGACATGATGGTTGGTCCTTGTCGAAAATCGTTTTGATTAGATGTTAAACATGGCTGCCAGCGGCCATCTTTGTTTACATAAGAGTTATTTAGTAAAAACTTGTAGCGACTACTCCTCTGAAACTACTTGACGGATTTTCATGAAACTTCACACGAAAGTTGCTCTTGATGTCTAATTAATCCTAGCAAAACTTTAGGTCGGCCGGAAATTCAAGATGGCCACCACGGCTAAAAATAGATTTTCAAAAAAAAAGTTTGTAGCAAATACTTCTTGAAAATTAAGTGATATTGATACGGGACTTTTTCTAAAATAATCAGCATGACATGATGTTGGTCCTTGTCGGAAATCGTTTTGATTCGATGTTAAACATGGCTGTCAGCGGCCATCTTTGTTTACATAGAGTTATCTAGTAAAAACTTGTAGCGACTACTCCTCTGTAACTACTCAACGGATTTTCATGAAACTTCACAGGAATGTTGCTCTTGATGTCTAATTGATCCTAGCAAAATTTCAGGTAGGCCATGGCTAAAAATATAGATTTTCAAAATACAAGTTTTTAGCGACTACTTCTTGAAAACTATAAGTGATATTGATATGGGACTTTTTCTAAAATGATCAGTATGACATGATGTTGATCCTTGTCAAAAATTATTTTGATTTGACGTTAAACATGGCCGCCAGTGGCCATCTTTGTTTACATAGAGTTATATAATTAAAACTTGTAGCGACTACTCCTCTGAAACTTCTTGACGGATTTTCATGAAACTTCACAGGAATGTTGCTTTTGATGTCTAATTGATCCTAGCAAAATTTCAGGTCGGCCGGGTGGGGCGTCCGTGGTCGAGTGGTTAACGTCTCTGACTTGAAATCACTTGCCCCTCACCACTGTAGGTTCGATCCCTCAGGGGCCTAGGAATCTTTATGTGAGGAAGCTATCCAGCTGGCTTGCGGAACGTCGGTGGTTCTACCCAGGTGCCCGCCCGTGCACGAAAATTGCCCGGAGGGGCACCTGGGGTCTTCCTCCACCAATGAAAGCTGGAAAGTCGCCATATGACCTTAGCTGTTGGTGCGACTATAAAATCCAATTCAATCAATCAGGTCGGCCTTAAATTCAAGATGGCCGCCATGGCTAAAATAAATGTTCAAAAAACAAGTTTGTAGCGACTACTTCCCAGTCTTCGAAATAACCCACTTGCCCGAAGCCCTGGACAAGTAAAAATCCAGGCGGACAAGTTAGAATTATAACCTGTCTGCCCGATCGGGCAAGTGAAAAAAATGGTCGAAAATGATGAAATTCGGAAATTTAAATTGAAAATACATCAATAATATCTCGCGTCTGGCGGGCTACTGCAAATTTTCTTTTGAAGTAGCCCGGCAAAAAATCAAATTTTAGCTCTAATCCTTATCATAAAATCCTGTGTTCCCAGCTAATTAGATAAGATTACACCACCACGCGTCGATAATAACACCAATTAACAAAGTGTTTAGACACCACGGGTGATCGGACCAGATCGATTGACACATGCATAACTCATTAATATTCGTTAGTTGTTTTAATACTAGGGTACCCTTTGATTGGATAATAACGATGTTGCATCAATAATTTATTCACTCGGACATGACTGGAAAACATTTGATTGGATGGCCATGGGGCATTATGGGAGAAGATTGTGTCTCCTTTTCCTGAGGTGCAAATTAGTTTGCAAATTGCATGCAATAGAAATCTGGCGATTGACTAAAACAATTAAAGAAGTCAAAAATCAAATGATAATACAGATGGTACCACGCAGATTACGACAATTCCCACTCATCGCGGCAATTTCGTATTCCATCGCGATTATGGGGATACTTGGTTATATTTTACCAAACTTCGTCAATAATTATATCCAACAGAATCAAAAAGCGAATAACAATCCTGAACGGCGCTATTTTAAAAAAGCTGCATCGGGGTACCATACTCATTATGAGAATTTATGTTTCCTGAACTGAAGGCCCTGGTAAACAATAACAAAAAATATCGAGAAAAGTTGTTTATAAGTGAACTTTGAACTTGAATATCTCAACAACCAAGGAAAATTTAAATATTTTTGCATAATTTCTATAAATAGAAGAACTCTGTGGGATATAGTAAATACATTTTTATCAAGATGTCACGCGCTTTCTTAATTTGATTTTTGATGCAAAAAGTTTGTTCATAATTCAAAAACATGCGTACGCTCATCAATTAGTGTTGACCACCATATTAAAAACATCGCGTTTACAAATGTTTTGAACGTGCTTGTGTTATGTACATGTAACACAAACATGTGTAGTTTATGAACTCAGTACACGCTACGTCATCACATCACCTGGCCGTTTCTTTGAGTATTTGCCTGGTACAATGTACATGCATTTGTTTGCGCGTGTAGTCATCAACGTTAGCCTATGTATATTAGCATGTTTATTTCGTATATAAAAGCACAACTTTATTGTTTATTAACGCTAGCGTAAAAATGTAAGAAAAAATGTAACCTAAACTGTAGATTTTATTGTCGATTTTTTTTACACGTTGATGACGACTTTTAAGTACAAATGACTATCATCAAAAAAAACACAACATTATCCATTTCATTTCAATGATTAAGAGGCATTTTATAATAATTTTGCTTTAGCACCCAAATGATTTAAAATAATCTTCTTAAAATTTAGTTAAACCCTTAAAGCCTAGATTTGGATCTTTATAAAATGCCTCTAAATTACTTAAAAGGAAATTGATAATTTGTTTTATTTTTATATTGGTAAAACAACAAAGTCAAAAGTCATATATTATAGAAATAATTTTATTAGTAAATCCATTTACATACAAACGTGTTCAAAATCCATTTACATACAAACATGTTCAATAACAGTTCACCAATGTGAAAAATGTAAATGAGTCGCCTCGAGTCCGCCGCGCGCATGCCAGGCTACCAAGTTCAGTTTCTGGTAGCCCAGTGGGCTACCACAGATTTTAAAGATTTGTCGGACCCTGTAAATGAAACGAAGAAAATTCTTCAAGAACATTTTTTCTCTGTTATTTTCAAATAGAGAATAAAGATACAATAAGAAATAAAGTTTTTTAGTCATTTTTATTGATTTTTTTTTCGGGCAAGTTAAAATGGATTCGGGCAAGTTGAAATTCTATGTTGTCTGCCCGAAGGGGCAAGTGCTTAAAAAAAACTATTTCGAAGACTGACTTCCTGAAATCAAAATCAATCAGTAGAGCTTCAAGGTCATTGACCTCTTGTTTATTAAAGTTTTTTAGTTTTTTCATTTCTCAAAAAAAAATGACTGAAAGCTTTGAAACTTATCATCATTACACGAGTATGTGACAAGCACCATGACTGTCATGCATTTTTCCAGAATTATCCCCCTTTTCTGCTTAGATTTGGATATAAAAGTTAGCAATCCAGAATTTGCACCACTGTTGGTGCTTGTTTATAAATCAAGCTGAGCGTTGGATTAAAGGAAAGCGAAAGTTGTCAGGCCTTTTTCTACTATTCTCACGGGTCCGACTATCGGACCCGTTCCCAATGCTAATTATGGTTGTTTTTTCCCAATTCTGAAATAATATTCCCCTTCCTTTTGTAAAAAAAGCAACAAAAAAAACTTTTTTTTTTACAAAGTCAGGTCAAATATACAAATGTTTACAAGGAAATACTATAAAAATGACAATATTTAAATCATGTATCATGTATTGAAACCAGGCAATTAAAACAACCTGATATTTATGTACAACTAACTTATGAAAATTCCCAATTTGAGGCGTAAAGCGATTAAATTTTTTCCCAATTGGGCAAAATTTACGGCGTAAATTTTCCCAATTTGTCCAGGGTCTTTTTCCCAAAATGGGCAGAAAAAGGCCTGGTTGTTTTGGATAGAGCATTTCTATATACATGTATATCGAGTCATTGACCACTAGAAATTGGTATACTTGTGTAATCCCAAGGTTTAAAGTCCCTAGGTGGCATATGGGCAGGAACGTTAAACCTTAGAATTACACTCACAATAGAAAGAATGTTTCAATGTGTATACTTTGTCCTTGTCAGAACAAGATGCAGGAGCAGGCCCCCATGATTCACCCCTCAGTGAGGAAGTACATCGGAAAAGCCCCGCCTGGTACCCCTCTGCCGTCTTGTTCTGGAGATGTCAAACAGGAGGCACCTGAGGAGAAATCATCAGGACAAAGGACCATTGAGCTGGAATCTGAGAGGATTGGAAACCTGGAACCACAGGTTAGTCACCCAGTAGTGTCAACCCAGTAAAACAGTGTTTATAATATAAAGATGACAAAAAATAAAAAACTGAGAAAAGTGGCAGAGAAACGTTACGTTAATGTTTTAAAACTTTATTATTTAAACTATGGAAGCCCCGTTTCCATCAGTGTTCTGTTCATCTAACATTGTCCACAAACAATTCTCTCATTCTGGGTTTTGTTTGTGTTTTGTTGTTGTTTTTTCAAAAAATTGGGAAGAGGCCCAGGCCTGTCCATTTTGTAGGGGGTTTCAAAAAATTGGGAAGAGGCCTCTCCATTTTGGTGTGTGGGAGTGGGGACACGTGCTTATTTCTCATTTGGGAAATATGTAAGATTGAATCAGTGAATTAAATATGACAATATTATGCTTTATATATATTTTCATCCATTATTTATTTTAATTACTAACAGATAAAAACACATTGCAGAATTAATGTTTTTTTCTCAAATTCTGAGAGACTGCTGCTTTCTGAAACATTTCTGCCTCAGTTGGGGGGAAAAAGTCATGTTTTTAATTGGGAAGAGGCCTTTTATGAGCCTCTGTTATATAAGGTAAAAACGGTCTTGTCATTTCATCCATAAGTTGGCTGCCAGGTAGCAAAAATGGTGTATATTGTAACATTTACGGATATTTATTAAATGACTATGTACTTCTGAAGTCTGTAGTTAAAACTATTCTTCCAAGGGAATGACTGTTTACCAAGACAAAGTATCCTATCGTTTTATCCAACTCGTTTATTAAAGTCAATAACATTTGTTACAAAACTGATTTATATAAACATTTGTATTAAAGGTGTCGGAAAAAGCTCAAGCAGATGTCGTAGCCCCCCACACAGATACTGACCATACAGAAACGCGTACAGGCAGGTTCAGAGTAAAGAAGAGGGTTATTGTTGGCAACTTATCAAAGCAAGTATAGTAAACAGATAAATAGTGTCGGGGAATGGGTTTAAAATTCATGATAGATCATCAGAATTTTCAACCAACCGATGATTGATCATTTAATTAAACATAGCTTCCATATAAAACACAAGTGTAAACCTTTTTCAGACCATAATAAAGAACAGAAACACAGTTCAAGTATGTTCTGGTCGTTAAGCAATTGAATGAAACTGTCCAAACATTTAAGTTTAAATTGTGATACCCCTTCAATAGAGATATATGGTTTATACTTGTTTCAAAATTAAAGTACAAGAGAATAAAATAAGTAAACTCGGTCGTGAAAAATTGTAATTGAATAATCCAAAAAATTGCTCAACTGAACGACGCTCAATAAATGGATTAATCGGAACAGCACTATAAATCGATGTATTAGATAATTATGTATACTACCATTGATGCTGTGGGACTCCATCAGCCTTAGTAATAAACAGATTAATGTGTGAAATAAACAGTTGACGGAATGTGGACGGTATGTTTTTGTAATATAATTTCAATTTTGTATTTATAACCAGTAGATGGAATACATATATTTTGTATCAGTCACTTATCAGTTTGTGTAATATGAATATTTTGTGTATTATTTCATCAGTGGATAGTATGCGTATATATTTTTACTCACAATTGCCTTTAATAAGTATTCAAAGTGTTTTGTATTTATGAATACATGTACATCCGAACACTGGTTCAGTTTCTGTTTTATCACCTCCTGTATGTTGACGTTGTAGAAGCATCCCAGCGGACCAACGTGATGAGAATGACCAGGCTACACACAAGTGGATGGTGTATGTTAGAGGGCCGAAGGAACACCCAAGGATTGATGAATTTGTCAAGAAAGTCTGGTTCTTTCTACATCCCAGTTACAGACCTAATGATCTGGTGGAGGTCAGGTGAGGCGGGACACAAATACGGCATTCATTATTACCTTTGTATCTTTCAACCTGCATCTGTAAATTCAGAAATGCATTAAATTATTATAAAATGCACAATGAGGAACTTTTCACTTAATTCCAAAATCTTATAAGGGCCTAGATCGCTCAGTGGATAGGGCCTTAAAGACGAATGGCCACCCGTTTTGTAGTATTACCAATTAACAAATTTAACTCTTAAACATCATAATATTATGAACATTTTTCGATAGTCTCGGAGATAAACATATATTTAAATCCGCTACTAAGTTGTATGTAAAAATATGTATTTTTTGCATGACATAGATACTACTTTTTCCACTGCGTGACTGCACGGGGAAATGAGGTAAATCTGAATTGTATAGCTGCACAACTATTGACAGATAATTGATAAATACATTTACTTGTGGATTAATTTACCTGTTCAAAGTTTTCTATGTCATAAAATAAAATCTTATTCTCGCTTTTCACAGATATTGCAATGTGTGAATTGTAAATATCTATTGTTGTGTATTGATTTCGATTTAAATAAACATAAACATGTTCATGAAACAAAACATGGCCAGGGAACTTTAAAGCAACACAAGGTTCATACAGCCTTAAAAAAAGTCCTTAAATTTCAGAAGTAGCCTTTAAAAGTCCATAAATCCACTCCAGCCTTAGAAAGTCCTTAAATTCTGACAAAATATCGTTAAGGCCATAAAAAATTAATTACCTGGTTCTCAGGCCCGCCCGCATGTCTTTTTTTTGGTGCCGCATTGCAAATTTTATCTCGAAAGTAATAAAATAAAAAATTGGAAATGCGCTGCCGAAATTTCGAGAAAAAAGTTTCGCATCCAAGTTCGTTCCGGTTTTAACATGCAACTACCTCAGGGGAATCCCCTTGTGGGTAGACTGGTGCGCGGCCGACTATCTGCCGCTCTGCTCGCTAGCTTGTGAGTGTTGCAGTCGTACGGGCAGGGCTGTACAAATATTTTTTTTAGCCACTAGTCCGGGACTAGTCACCCTGTCAAAAGTGACTAGTCCCAAAAAAATTGTGAAAAGTCCCAAAAAAAGGACACAAGTCCTGAATTTTTTCGATTTTTCAATATGGTAAAACTGCGTCTTGCATACTCATTACAATTCATTACACACAGTAAAGGAAACAATCCTTATTTACTCTTCAGACAATTAATGTATGTTTCAGTGGTATAGATTGTAGACTGCCATTGGGTGAAACAGTAGCAATAGTAAGAATCACATCTGCATTTATAAATTTCAATATAGATATTGAGTTTCATATTACAGTTCAGATAATCATTTAATGGAAAGAAAAAAGTCATAACTTTAAATAGGTAAGGGGCTACAGATGAGATTCTTAACTTTATTACCATTTTACCTAATGCAAAAAAATAAATAACATGTGAATCAACATAAACATTTTATTTTTATGTTTTTGTCCACTACACTAGATGATTTTGACTTTTTGATTGGCTGTGTATCACATTCTACATTTTTCCTCTTTTTATTTTTACTTTCACATTTTCGCTTTCACTCTGAAAATTTTCCTTATTTTTAACACTAAAAATGTTCAACAAACTCATTTTTGAAATGTAAACGTTAGCACTGCCGAATATGAAATCAAACTGATTATGTGTATCAGTTCGTTTTGTTTTTATTTCATTTGTTTGACAGCTCAATTCTTCGAACGTAATTAGTACACTAACTATGCACAAACCGTTACCCCAGCCGCCTTTCAAGTCTGTTACAATTACGTTCAACAATACACTGAGAAACAATAAAAAATCACATCTACCGTTTCATATCAAACATGCTTCAATTATCAAACGTCCTGAGTTTCTTTACTCATCGAAAGATTGCCGACAAATCGGCCTGATTGCGAATTAATCAACGTGTTAGTGTTGTTGTTTCAGTGTATCGCCATTTTCAGCTCACCACGTGACAAACAGGTAATCACGTGACGAACATGTGATTTACATGTGGTAGTCGTTTTTTTTGGTTAGCGGTCTGGATTAAAATAGATCGGGTCAATTGATTGGATAATGTCGACAATGCCCACTGTCAATTTAAGTAATTTGGAGGCGGGACTTCCAGCATGGTTGATTGTTGATAGAATTGCCCGGGGTATTGGATGATCGCCGCTGTGGATGCTAATTGCATTACATTATAAGCGAGTGCAATTAAAGGATTACGTTGAAAGGTGTGCTGGGGTTGTTTTATGACAGGTGGCCGACATTGTAAATTTGACAAATCTGGGACTGAAATCTTTCAAACAGTGACACGCCCAACTTTCTCTATTTTAGCTCTACTGATCAGAGATCAGCAGAGCTTATGCCGTGGTGCGGCGTCCGTCGTCCGTCCGTCTGTCCGTTAACTTTTATTTGTAGCGACTACTCCTCTGAAACTACTGGATGGATATTCATAAAACTTTACAGAAATGTTGCACATGAAGTCTAGTTGATCCTAGCAAAAATTCATGTTGATGTGAAATCCAAGATGGCCGCCAGATGGCCATCTTTGTTTACATAGAGTTATATAATGAAAACTTGTAGCGACTACTCCTCTGAAACTACTTGACGGATTTTCATGAAACTTCACAGGAATGTTGCTCTTGATGTCTAAATGATCCTAGCAAAATTTCAGGTCGGCCGGAAATTCAAGATGGCCGCCACGGCTAAAAATAAATTTTCAAAATACAAGTTTGTAGCGACTACTTCTTGAAAACTATAAGTGATATTGATATGGGACTTTTTCTAAAATGATCAGCATGACATGATGTTGGTCCTTATCAAAAATCGTTTTGATTCGACATTAAACGTGGCTGACAGCGGCCATCTTTGTTTACATAGAGTTATATAGTAAAAACTTGTAGCGACTACTCCTCTAAACTACTAGGCGGATTTTCATGAAACTTTACAGGAATGTTGCTCTTAATGTCTAATTGATCCTAGCAAAATTTCAGATCGGCCAGAAATTCAAGATGGCTGCCACAGTTAAAAATAGATTTTTAAAAAATAAGTTTGTAGCGACTACTTCTTGAAAACTATAAGTGATATTGATATGGGACTTTTTCTAAAATGATCAGCATGACATGATGGTTATTCGAGTCGAACATTATTTTGATTCGACATAAAACATGGCTGCCAGTGGCCATCTTTGTTTACATAGAGTTATATAATGAAAACTTGTAGCGACTACTCCTCTGAAACTACTTGACGGATTTTCATGAAACTTCACAGAAATGTTGCTCTTGATGTCTAATTGATCCTAGCAAAATTTCAGGTCGGCCGGAAATTCAAGATGGCCACCATGGCTAAAAATAGATTTTCAAAATACAAGTTTGTAGCGACTACTTCTTGAAAACTATAAGTGATATTGATATGGGACTTTTTCTAAAATGATCAGCATGACATGATGGTTATCCGAGTCGAACATTATTTTGATTCGACGTTAAACATGGCTGCCAGTGGCCATCTTTGTTTACATAGAGTTATATAATGAAAACTTGTAGCGACTACTCCTCTGAAACTACTTGACGGATTTTCATGAAACTTCACAGCAATGCTGCTCTTGATGTCTAATTGATCCTAGCAAAATTTCAGGTCGGCCGGAAATTCAAGATGGCCACCATGGCTAAAAATAGATTTTCAAAATACAAGTTTGTAGCGACTACTTCTTGAAAACTATAAGTGATATTGATATGGGACTTTTTCTAAAATGATCAGCATGACATGATGGTTATCTGAGTCGAACATTTTTTTGATTCGACATTAAACATGGCTGCCAGTAGCCATCTTTGTTTACATAGAGTTATATAATGAAAACTTGTAGCGACTACTCCTCTGAAACTACTTAACGGATTTTCATGAAACTTCACAGAAATGTTGCTCTTGATGTCTTATTGATCCTAGCAAAATTTCAGGTCGGCCGGAAATTCAAGATGGCCGCCATGGCTAAAAATAGATTTTCAAAATGCAAGTTTGTAGCGACTACTTCTTGAAAACTATAAGTGATATTGATATGGGACTTTTTCTAAAATGATCAGCATAACATGATGTTGGTCCTTGTCAAAAATCATTTTGATTAGATGTTAAACATGGCTGTCAGCGGCCATCTTTGTTTACATAGAATTATATAATGAAAACTTGTAGCGACTACTCCTCTGAAACTACTTGACGGATTTTCATGAACTTCACAGGAATGTTGCTCTTGATGTCTAATTGATCCTAGCAAAATATCAGGTATGGCCGGAAATTCAAGATGGCCGCCACGGCTAAAAATAATTTTTCAAAAAACAAGTTTGTAGCGACTACTTCCTGAAATCAAAATCAATCAGTAGAGCTTCAAGGTCATTGACCTCTTGTTTAAAATTGGACTAGTCCGGAACTGAAATCTTTGAAAAAGTGACACGCCCGACTTTAGTTTTGGACTAGTCCCGGGCGTCGGGCTATAGGATTTGTACAGCCCTGATGGGTACCAATCTAGGAGAGTCAGACGCTTGAGACGCTTGGAACTAGTAGGTGCTACAGAACAGGCGATTTATTCAAGCGTCTAATTGACAAAGTCTCACAACAACATGCAATAATGGCGGTGTCATCGAGTCGATTGAAGTTCATGCGTGATCTAATACAAATATATGGACTTATTGTGATTGAAAGAAGCATAAGTCGGGAAGAAATGATAAGGTAATGATCAACAATAGAGATGAGCTGATCCAACTGGTTATTGCAGATGTATTTCGAGATATTTTGCATCAATACATGTATTGGAATTAAAAGTTTGGATAAAAAAAAATCGCCCGCGTGTCTGTTGACCACTGTAAAATTGTAAAAAAAAATGCGCTCGCCCGCATCTCTTCTCAGAAAAAGTGGCCTGAGAACCAGGTAATTAATTTTTTTGTGGCCTAAAGGTCCTTGATTTCATAATCAGTTTATGATACATTTATGAAACTTGTACAAGAGAGATAATATCTGATGTGGTTTTAAAAAAATTGCCGATAATGTTATAAGTTAAACCGGGCCTTAAAAATGGGTTATTAGGGCCTTAAAAGTCCTTAAAAAGTCCTTAAATTTCATAATGATAATTCTGTATGAACCATGCAACAGACCCCATTCTCGTGGGTTTGCTTCTTGGCGGAGGCATGTCTGGTGGGAAACTTCATCTCATCTCCCTTTATCCTGTCCTGTTAGAACCTGTCATAACAGCATGTAAAAAACCCATTTAATTTGTCCTTTCAGTCATCCTCCGTTCCACCTGACGAGACGCGGGTGGGGAGAGTTTCCAGTCAGGGTCCAGCTCCACTTCAAGGATGCTAGAAACAAGAGGCTGGATATTGTCCACAGTCTTAAGGTCAGATACTGGATATTGTCCACAGTCTTAAGGTCAGATACTGGATATTGTCCACAGTCTTAAGGTCAGATACTGGATATTGTCCACAATCTTAAGGTCAGATACTGGATATTGTCCACAGTCTTAAGGTCAGATACTGGATATTGTCCACAGTCTTAAGGTCAGATACTGGATATTGTCCACAATCTTAAGGTCAGATCCTGTTTATGGGTGATTTCAAAAATAATGAAGCATAAGTGTAATTTTTTGGTAAAATTTCAAATTACAGATGGGATTTTAATTATTAGTGCAATAGTTAGCCAATATGTTCAAGTTTATGTCATGAATACGGCCAATGGATAAGTTAACATGTTACAATAAAAATCTAAGTGTTTATATGAATTTTAATTAACTTTTTTGAAATAAATAACCAAATTGTGATTCATAAATTATCTCAATAATCATAATACTGTTTTTGCAGCATGTACATATAAAGTAACATGTTCAACAGTAATTTTTTAGTAAAAATATGTTCTGTAGTCCAAAATACAATTGAAAAATATAGGTTTTTATGCTTTTAAGTCCCATTATTTTATAAACACACACCTTAATGTCATTTTTATGCACCATTATCTTAAACTTTTGAAGAGTAAACTTTATGTTTTGCATAATTTAGGACATACTCGAGATATTTGCAAAGTTTCATAAGTGTAAATTAAAATTTGCCAAAAATATGAATACTTAAAAAAAGCCACATTGTCTTGCTTTTTTGTACACTTGGGACAATGCCTTGCATTATTAAAAATCAACATACATTTCTGATCTTAAAACAGAGTCTACTGGCTACAAAGTTAAGAACTTTTAAAATTTGCCCCATGACCTATGTGTTAAACAGGAATTTTATTTGTAATATTCTGTTTTAAGATTTAATAGTTACAGATTACAATTAATGTTTGCAGGTTTAGACCGTTCTATCTCAAATCATTTGGAGGGAAATGAACAATGAATGTAAATACAGCATCAAAATAAAACTTTAAACAATGATTCACTCATTTTCTTGGTTTCAATGATCTATGAATGCCCTTAAAGAGCTTAAAAGTTCTTCTTTTTTTTTGTTTTAAACATTAACCATAATTCTGTACACTTGGGACAATTTACTAACATCATCAATATGAAACACTTATAATGTTATTTCACAATAAAATTCCATACAATATAGAAAAATTAAATATTGCAAAGTGATTTCTTATTATTCTGAAAACAAGAGATCTTATCAGAATAAATAATGATTGAACAATCTCTTAGCATTAAGACAATATATTGTGGAATAATAAATCTTTGCTTTTGTTCTGGTAGACTCCCAAAAACTTACAATAAATATATTGATACCTCATAAATAAGAGTTAATTTATAGCATTTGATAAAAGATTTATAAATGTGTACACTTGGGACAAAACTATTGAACAAATTAAACTTTCTAAATTATCAAATGAATTACCAAGATTAACTTTCCGTAGGAATACCTATATTATTGTTATATTATTCAAACACTGAAAACAATTTACTTTAACAAACATCTATACAATTCAACTGATTATACATAACTTAACTCCTAACAAATGAAGTCATGTTAAATGCTTAAACATAATGGTCTGAAGTATTATATCCCAAGCCAGAACACAATTATTAAACTCATACCTGGACTCAGACACTTGTTCTTGTACCTCTGTACATGCAACAAAAGTGTACCAATACATTTATGTACATTGAAACAAGTGTACATATGTATGTACATTAAAACAAGCGTACTTTTCTACATTCAATGTACAGCCAAACAAATGTATCTCTGACCTGTACATGCAAACAATGTTGCCGTACCTTTCTACTTTCAAATAAGCTTACCTCTGTGCCTCTGTACATGCAAACAAGTGTACCTCCATACATCTTTACAGCAAAACAGCTGCACATATGTACATGCAAACAAGTGTACCTCTCTGTATCCAAACAGATGTATCTCTGTAAATCCAAAAAGGTGTACCTCTGTACATCTTAACGAGTGTACCCTTGTACACCCAAACATTTAGTGTACCTTTGTACATTCAAACATGTGTACCTTTATACCTCTGTACATCCTTACAAGTGTACCTCTTATATACATCCATACATGTGTAACTCTGTACATCCAACCAAATCTACATCTGTACATCTTAACATGTATCTGTCATCTATAAATCCAAACAAGTGTACCTATGCTCACATGTAGAAAAAAAATGTAAATCTATATCTCTGTATATCTTAACAAATGAACCTCTGTCCATCTGTACAGCCAAACAAGTGTACATAATAATGTACCTCTGGTACATGCAAACAAATGTACCTCTGGCACATGCAAACAATTGTATCTCGATACATTTGTACAGCCAAACAAGTGTACATAATAATGTACATCTGATACATGCAAAGAAATGTACCTCTACATCTGTACAGCCAAGCAAGTGTACTTCAGTACATCTGGTTTATAAATGCAAACAATGGTGCCTCTGTACATGCAAACAATGGTACCTCTTTACATCTAGACAAGTACTAGTACCTCTATACAGCTGTACCTCTGTATATCAGTGAACATGAGTACATCCAAACAAATGCACCTAAGCACATATACCTCTGTACATCCAAGCAAGTATTCCTCTGTACATCCAAACAACTGAATCTCTGTATATTCAAACAGAGGTACACCTTTTTGGATGTAAAAAGGTGTACCTCTGTACATCCAAGCCAGTTTATCTCTGTACCTAGACTGTACATCCAAACAAGTGTACCGGTACCTCAATTAATCTTCATTTGATATAATGGTCTCTGGCCTTCTAAAAAAAGGCCTTGAATATGTGTTTGAGTTGGAGTCACAACAGTTTTACTTCTTAAAGTGCCCTCAAAGGGAACTTTAATGACCAGAGTTGCCATCTTTAATGTATCAAATCATTTCCTGAAAACTTATTTGACATTTATCAAGTGTAATGAGCAAAACCAGTTTTTTATGTCCCAAGTGTACAATAACTATAGTTATATTTATGTGCAGTGTAAAATACTCATAGAGGCATTATCTATTAAACCTTATACAGCATATGTCAAGTAGAAGAATGTTGCCTTACTATGGAACAGAGAAAGAACAAATATAATTGTTAACAACAAAAATATATGATTTTACCTTTTTTTCTTGTAGGTTAATTTGGAATATTTACAAAATATCATGTTATTTTACCATTAGAACACTTCTCCAGACTATTTTCTATGGAAATTACACCTTTCTGCTTGCTGCCTTGTAATAGAATGAATTGTGGTATAATTTTCCTGGAACTGACACCTCTCAATCAAAATTGTCAAATTTCATGTACACTTGGGACAACACAAATATGCCAGAATTATTTTTACATGCTATCTTACCATCACAATGTTGTCATAGCTGATGCCTATTGGACATGTTCTTACTAAAAAAGTGCTTAGAGATTGAAAAGGCATGTGGACTTTAAAAATATCTATCATTTATGCTAAATTGTACACTTGGGACAGTTTTTGACTGGTTATTGTATATGGCTGTCAACAAGTTCAATGAACAAGATAATGTATAGAAATGTAGAAAAACTTAAAGAATACATATTTATGTGCTGAAATAGAAAACTTTTATTCACCTCATTATCAACACCTTTTCTACCAGCACCTCAGTACACCAATTCTGGTGAAAAAGTGTGTGCAAAAAGTCTTAGTACACTTCAACTTCAAACTCTTATGGAAAAATAAAACATGTTTGGAGACGGGTTACATGTTATGTAACCGATAGTGAATATGCCATGCTACTGTATAAAAAAGACCATTTGCTGATATGTCAGCTGGTTGCATAGTTATTCAAAACTAAAAATGGTGTTTTAGTTGAAATGTCACGCAAAACAGTACACTTGGGACACTTTTTGACATGTTTTTACAACATAACTTTTTAAGGAAGCAAGCTAATGTGATGAAACTTTGCATGAGTATCAACTACCACTAAACACATCTCCAGGACTTAAAAACTTAGTTATTTAGCTTTCTGGTAAATAGATATTGGAATGTTAATAAAAAGCTTCATTATTTTTGAAATCACCCTTATGTGTTTGGTTTACACCCCACAAGCGTTTATGTTCGTACATATTTGTGATTGCGTTCTCTTTATGCATGATTTTATCAATCAATGAAACGCCACTTCTCCCACACAAAACATGCCTTGTTATAAATAGTAACATATTTTATAACAAACCATGTGTTTATCTCTCCTTCTTCAACATCCATAATCAGCACACAGTGTCATTATGGATTATGGAAAATCAGCACAGTAGCAACAGACTGTTGCGTCAGTGCCATCAAGCACCAAAAACGTCATAGAGCGCAGGAGCGGACGTTAAAATCTCGACTGCAGTTTTCACTGCCCAGTAAATATTGTTTTCAAAGAAACGTTGAAACATCGAAATAAATCATTATAGTGACAGACTAGACGTGGTTTTTAAAAAACAGACAAGGCAGAAAACTGATTTTAAAGTAGTTTATTAATTTAACATACGCCTAATTCATTTATTTGCAAAACGATTGTTTGCACAAAACGATAGTTTGACATCTTATATGTTAAAATCGTACCGTTTTGTTCTTCTTCCTTATTTGTAGTAAGATATTTATTAAAAAGGCAAATATATGGCTGTGGTGTGCCTTTTTGATAATGGCATATCTGGTGCATGGCCCTCAGGCCATTAATAGGTGAGCTATTATCGACAGAAGGCACATCATGGCCGTATATTAACCTGTAATTATTGCAATTAAGGCCACCAGCCCATATTATTAACACAGTACAAATTACACCAAGAAAGAATTATTAGTGTTCACAAGTGAAATGATTTATATATTATATACTTAAACTATTTTGTCCCATGTATCACATTTTGGGATATAAACATGGTGATTCCATGTATAACATTTTGGAAATAAGCTGGGCAGCATTATGTATCACAGATGGGTACTTGCTGTATTTTTTTGCGACATATAATTGTATTGTTATTTTCTCTTTGCGGCACAGCTGGACAGAACATACACAGGATTGCAAACACTGGGAGCAGAGACGGTAAGTCATAACAGCCTAATCTGTAACATTTACTCTCGTAAAAAAATGTTTATTGCCGCCCTGTGTGGTTGGGGTGGGGGGCCCTGTTTGGTCATGGGGCAAAGAATAGGGCCACTGTAGATCCCTTTGGAGGGGTAGGCAGAGGGGTAGAATCCCCCCCAAATTCATGTTCATTTTATCATTTTTTGTTCATGTTCATTAAAGGTCTTCATCGTGATCCCTGCATAGTTTCAGGTGCCATCTCGCTCACATCAAAAGAGCAGTGGCAGAAAAACAATAAATGTGGCTATTGTACAATAACGCGCAAATGGAGTTTCTATGATAAAATTTGCAGCAACTCTCCAGTTCAGGGTGAGAAGGTTCTAGGCCCATTTTCTATATTTTATCTCGATGTACATGGAGGATGAGCCTGGCATGTTCATGCCTGTTAGCGCCATATAACCTTTCATGTGTTGGTGCGCCTTAAAACCCAATTCAATTCAATTTTTTGCCACAATATTTTTGAATGACAACCATTATGCAGTGGTGCAGTGGTTATATCACCAGTGCTGGGTGGTTATTAACATAGTAAAGCATTTAATACCACCCTTAAATAGAATGGCAGCACTTGAATCTTACTTTTAGGGGTTGGCAATAGTGGGGAACACTTGTACTCTATAATAATGATATCAAACTTATGAAATAAGTGTCCCCGGCAGCATTGCATTTTACAAAAAGGGCAGTGCTCAAAGAAAATTATTTTAAGAGACAGGCCCAGGGCTTGTTGCTTCTGAAAATGGACAGGCCCTGATTTAAAATGGACAGGCCCTGATTTAAAATGGAAAGGTCCAATATTTTTTCTTTGTGGAAATGTGTCTTTATTCACTTTTATAGAACACATTTGTTACGTATGTATTACTCAAACTCAGAACCTTCCCTGACTATATTTTTCTTTTTGTTACCACTTTATGCTCCCTAGTCAGCAGACTTATTTATTACTTTGTTAGAATAGAATATTACATTGAAATTTACTACCGATGCAAAGGAGAGTACTAGCACTTTTGCCAAACGATAATAATCAGAGCCGACTTGGTGAAACTGGAGCCGAACTTGGAGCCAAATTTTTAATCAGGTTTTATTAGACTATCAGGGCCTCCTCTGGCTATATTTATCATTTCGTCACCACTTTCTCCAAGTTAAAGAATTGGGAGCCTACAGTAAAAATCATTTAAAAGTAGGATTCCAGGAACTCCTTACACATGATGAAAGAAAGAATAATGGATTAAATATGAATAGAAATGTTTTTCTTATTGATTATGTAAAAAAAAATCAAAAAAAAATCCGAAATTATGTGCCATCCAAACTACTATGACACCGCACTTTTACGGCCCGAAAATTTCACAAACATTCAATCGAAATACCATCAATTAGTAACTTTTTTCATGCATTAATGTGTTTTGAGTGACAAAAATGGTATTACTTATCAAAGAGGAAAGAAAACACAACCCTAATAGCAGGATAATGTAGTTTTACGTCAGAAATTGTCGATCTCAAAGTTGTGACAAACTGCCGACACTATAGCGACACGACGCCAGGCAAAATATTCAAACTTCTTTTTGTTTCAGTTTGTGTGTAACACATTTTAATTACTTTATTGCAAGTGTTCTCATAGTTCAGAATACACATGGGAGTATTTTGTCTTGAGGATCTTGAAATCAAGTAAAAAATTAGACAGGCCCGATAGGCTCCTTGTATGCAAAATGAGACAGGCCTGGAATGGATTTCGAGGAGCCCCGGGCGTCGGGCTATCCTATTCTTGGAGCACTGAAGGGGTCGTTTATATTTTCTTTACAAATTTTACCTATAAGTGGTTGAGGGAACTAAACTAAACCTCATGTCATGAAGTCGGGCTATGCATTTTCTCTAAACTAGACATCATGATATTTAAAAAAAATATATATATATTTGCAAAATATTTTGTATATAAAAATAAAATAAAAAAATGTATCATAAACAACATTCCGCCACATTAAAAAAAAAAAGAAGAGGGGGTCGTTTATACAAGGGTATATGGTACATTAATAATAACAAGGGGAAGTGGAATAATCTACTACGAATGGCCTTTGATATTTGATAAGAGTTTGATTATTTGACTGATCTACAATTATAGATATAATGATATCATGTATTTTTAGGTTGTAGATATTGAGGTAGAGAGAGACCGGGCTGATATCAAGCGAGAGAACAGGGACAAAGATGTCCCCCTTTCAGCACACACTAGCAGATATCATGACAGCAGTTGTTCAGTTGAGGGGAGTACCTCAGTGGAAGTGAAGCAGGAGCCAGGGGTAGTGAACTCTGTTGACACCTCCCCAAACATTTCCGTAAGCCCGATATTGAGGCAGATTAAGACGGAGCCTGTGGATCATGACTACGGAGTGGCGGCCAGTGTGGGGATGGCCAGTACTCCAACAAGTTCTGCATTTTCCAATCTGCACAATGTAAAGATAAAAACTGAACCTGGCATAGGGGGTACCAACTTGCACAATGTAAGTTTGCAGGGTACCAGCAGCGCGACTGTTACTAGTCAATTACAGAGTATAGTGAGCACGAGCATCATAACAACACAGGCGCAGACTCCATTATTGTTCAGAGTTGAACCCGTCACGCCAACAAAGAAAAATCTTGTCAGAGTAGAGCAGGGGACTCCAAATTCTGTTAAAATTTCTGGAATTCAGCCATCGCCAAGAAATGTGGTTTTACAAAGTTTTGGATCAGTGTCATCTGCAACTCTGTCAGACAGTAAAACTCTAGCACAAAAGCAATCTAACACAATCATCACCCCAAGTATTAACTTGGCCCAGCCTCTACTGCAAACACGATTGGCTGGGAACCAACTGCTTGTTCAGACTGCTTTAGAGACCACCAAAGCTCAGTCTGTGTTGCAAAACAAATCTCCAGGGAACCAGTCTCCAGCCTCTGGACTGGTTTTCCTTAAATGTACAGACAATCAGGGAAAAACTTATCTCATACCTCATCAAATTTGTACTAGTGTATCTCCATCTAAGGGAAATAATCCAGTAAATTTAGTCCGAGTTGCTTCCCCTAACACCCAACCAGTTCTACTCACAAGCACTCCTTCGCGAAATCAAACTAACATTCGGATACCATTCACTCTTAATTCTAGTCTTATTTCACAAAGTCCACATACATTATTGCCAACAAATATGAACAAAGCCCTGAATGTTGGTATCAACTTAAAACTGCCGTTGCAAAAAGAGCCAACTTTGTTCATAAAGCCAGACTGTAATGTGAGTAAGACCTCACAAAACATGGTGCAGACAAAATCTGTGCCGGTATCATTAAATAACCTGGTGAAAGTGACTTCGGCTACAGGTTTACAGTTATTAAGAAATACCACACCTCAGTTCAACACAAACAGTCCAAGTGTTAAAAATGTGAATCAGTCTGCTAACAATATAAAAAATGTGAACCAGTCTGCTACCAATGTAAAAAGTGCAAACCAGTCTGCTAACAATATGAAGAATTTGACTACCAATGCTAGCAATGTCAAAATTGTGAATCCAGCTACTAATGTGGATAACCTGCCAGTTGGAAAAGGTCAGTTAAAAGTTACATCTCAGGGACTTATTCATATAGAACGTTCGCCTTCTAGAAACGTTGTTTTGAACAAAAGTGATCTATCTAGCGGAAACATTATCATGAACGGAGGTATTTCTCCTACTAGCCCACCTATAAAGCAAAAACAGCCTGTTGTTTTGGTACCGAACAACAACAAACTGACTCTAGTCACCGGAAAAGGTACTTCTCTTCTCAATCATCCAGTGTTACAAAGTATATCAGTGCCTCAGTCTAACGGTAATATCATGTTAAACCAGTCCAACTCTTTGTTAGGAAAAGTAGGCGTGACTTCATCAACCATGTCAGTCAATCAGAACAAAATAGCCAGTGGACAGACCTGTAAAACGAAACAATCCAGGTCAATTGTTAATGCACCCAATCACCTTGTGATTATACCTGTGACCTCTGAACAAAGTGTTGCCATGACTACATCATCTCAAAGTGGTTGCCAGGCAACAGTGGTGGTTTCATCTCAGTCGGCAAAGAATAGAAGTGTGGAAAAGAAAGCTGGTGATAAAAGCACTATGTTTATAGTGATGCAGAATGATAAGACAAAGGGGATAACCTTGAGCACAGCAAATTCTAAATCTGAAGGTCAAAGGTCAGGGCTAAGTTTACTGGGGTCAAGGTCACTTAATTCAACACAGTCTCCATCAGTGTCATTGTCAACTGATTTCTGTGAAACAACAGTCACAGTGTCGTCGGGCGGCAGCAAAGAAAAACAAATCATAGTTGTTAACAAAGGGGATCGCATCCTAGAATCCAGCAGGGCTTTGTGGGGTAGAGAGAAGAAACTTATTGATCTAAAGAAGAAAAGAGTCAAACTGCCAGAAACAACAGAAACAGTTTCTCCATTGAGGTATTAAAATAAAATATTTTGTAGAATCTGCAAAGTTTAAATATTAAAGAATTACCAATCTTGTTCTTCTCGTAACAGATATAGTAAATTAAAAAGATATTGAAGAACAGTAACATGTACATTTAATAAACAGTTTTTTCTCAAGAATAATCTGCCATTTCACTGAATAATCATTCCCACTCTTTTGGGATCCTACAAATGGCAAAAATGTATTCTTTTTTTTGTGTCAAGGACAAGGACCTGTAATCAACTTGTAGGCTGAGTAATAATTTGGTTGATCCTCTTTCTGACATTTATCATGCTTGCTCCCCTATTTAAATATATTAAGTGAACTTCAAACTTAGTACTAATTTAATTAGCTAGTCATTTTCAGAAAGGCATTTTGGTGCTTCCGTTCCCATTCGGAAATACTTCGGCTCCATTCCAAAGTGGAAGAAATTATACGCTGCATTTTGTTGATCTTAAAAGATTAAACTATGAATTAGACTCAGTTTATTTGACAACCATTTTGGTGTGTGGTGTATTTCAGGTTGGGCGACTACCCGGACATGGTGTCCCTGGTGCGAGCCTCGGTTCTCCGTCACCCAGTAGTGTCTGCAACAGCAGGTGGGTATGATGCATGTTTGTCCTGAGTTTTTTCGGATAGTATACAACTAACTCATTAGCAGAAAAACGCTATGGCACCAGACTGCATGCACCGCCAAAAAAAGATGTGGCTTGTGGAGAGCTTTTCTGAAGGCAATTAACGACACATAAGATTTGTTTGAAGGTTTATAAAGGGCACAATAGGGTGTGCAGTCACTGCGTACTATAATGATGATTGTTTGATTTAGCTCTGCTTTTCAATATGAAACTTCTGCACACCATCATCTTGGGTTTTAAATTCATAATTCTCTCATGACCTTATCTATTGATTATGTAGCAGCATTAATTTGTTACCACCCTGAAAAGCAAGTTTGTGGTCTAAGGTGGTAGTGTTTTGAGCTCTACTGGCCAAAGACCCTGCAAGCCTGTGCAGTGATTCATTGACTCGTCCATTACCCATTCTGGTTTACAAGATAACTAGATTCACTAAATTTGATTTGAAGTTTTGTTTCAGTAAGATCTCGGACTAGTTCAACAATGAGAAAAATAGATTTGTACATTACATAGTTATCATTGATTATTGGAAACTTCCAGCTTATGAAGGTTATAAATTAACCCTTACCCGCTACATATATATACTGGACTGTTCCTTCTTTGAATTAAGACCATTCCATTCCAGGGGTGTTTTGGGGGAAATGACTGATCAGCAGCCAAACATTGTCGGCACTCTAGCACTTTCATTTTGCATCTGATTTTTAACAAACTTTGCCAGAGTCTAGTAAATTGCATATTCCATGAAACTCTTGAGCGTTTTATGGTAATCAAATCTTATATTCCATGAAACTCGTGAGCGCTTTATTTAGCATAAAGCGCTCATGAGTTTCATGGTAAATATGCTATTCACTATCGTTTTTTAAAAACGCATGAATTTCGAAGAAATGAGAATCAGTTCTTATTTACATGAATATTCTCCCATCGCTATATCTTAAACAATAATAACACATGTTTAATAAATAAGACACGACTATTTCAGGTAGACAGTTACATCCATATTGTAGCAGGTCGAGGGATGAATGGCTGTCATGGAATGTGGGTAAACGGCGATCTTCTGAGGTATCTACTATCTGTTTTCCAGCATATCTAAAAGTATAAAATTCCAAGGTTATGTACAAGCGTCAGTTATAGTGTCGCCTGCGTAGCATGGCAGACACTTAGGGATCACTTTGTCCGTCATCGTCGTCGGTCACACCCTAACTTGCAACATAACCTTGGCCATAACTTGAAAAGTATCTGACCTGCGTTCATGAAACTTCACACACATCTTCCATCTAAACCCAATGAATGTTGTTACACGTGTCCAATAACTTTTGACTTTCATTTTGGCAGAGTTACGCCCTTTTTATAAGACTTTAACCTGCAGCCTAACCAAGCTGAAATAAGCACACAAGTGTTGTATGGAACATCCTCCTAGTTAAGACTTGATATCTTAAATTGAATTGAGTGTGGGTGGTGGTCCAGTGGATAGCTTTGTAGACTGAATCTAGAGGGCATGTGCACTGGGTTACTTCACTGTCGTCTCCCAGCCTTGTCGTCAGATTGAGACCTAACTGGACAGTCCTTTATATTGGAGTCCACCCTCTGAGCATGTGATTGTGAAAGAACCACAGGAATTTATTTGATAGTACGACTAGAGTACAGTTGTAAATTTAAAAGTATCATTCCCATACCATACCCTTATACAATGACTGCTTCAACTGTGCTCTATAAATTGAGATATTTATGGCAGAACAAATAGAGATTATTTAACTGCTAGGATCGATATAGGGAAATCATTCACAAAATGGTAGACAGGTTGTTCTTTTCACGAACGAGTGAAGGATTTCCCTATAATCGAATGCAGCAGTTAAATAATCTATTTATTACATTTTAAATCAGTTCATGTATATCAAGTTTAACCTAAATTATTCACTTAGTTGAAAGTTATCACAGATGATGTCAACATCAGTAACTCTTTATTGACGTCATAACTCAACGTCACGGGTTGTTTTTTTGTGGTCGGAGTTTAGTAATATTTAGTGATTTTGAATATTCTTTCACTGAGAAATCCCAATCTTTTACCCATAGAAATGTCATAAATACAAAATAACTACTATGTATTTATATGTTCATTAAACTAATAAATATTGTACATAGTGGCAAAGAGCATCCAGCATTCGAAAGTTCATCATGTCATATCTAGACGGCGGAATTACATACAAGGGCGAGTCACTCTGGACCACCAAACAGATCCTGGCGTGGTGTCGTCTCCATGCATACAGTCCTCATTATCTAGGTATGTTTTGTCAGTTGTTATCAATTTTAGTACACATTTGTCGTAGTCCATGTAGACATTCTTGTTGCGTTTAAACCTGTCACTGAAACTTTTAGAGCTACACTATAACAAAATACATTAGCATTTTAGATATACATGTATACCTTTTCTTCCCTTAACTTAATATAAAAACTGAAAATTGGTGTTTCAATAAGGGCTGTTCCAGAAAAACATTCATAGGGTGGGGGTGGGGTGAGTAGGATCTACCTATAGAATCGTTTTAAAGATCAACGGTTCCCCCAGTAGAAATATAACCGATGGTATGAATCTAGTTGAGTACGAAATTTCGTAGGAGTTGTCGTTCTTGAATTCATTCTATTTTTAGAAGCATTGACAACAAGTAGTCCCAGCCTGCCAAAGCCGTATCATGCATATGTCTTACTTGCAAATATCGGTCTGGGCAGATTAGCCAATTAAAGTGCCCAGGCCCTGGTTCTAATTGTAACGAAGAAATCAGAAGCGGGCCAGGTGACTAAGGCTATGACAGCAAGCTGCTTTCCGAAGATTTATCAACACTTTTTTTTTTATGCCGCCAAAGGGTGGCATATAGTAGTCGCATTGTCTGTCCATTCGTCTGTACAATCGTGTCCGCTTAATAACTCTGACAGTAATGGACGGATTTTCAAATAACTTCGCACAATTGCTCACCACAACAAGACAACGTGTCGCGCACAAAATCCAGGTCCGTGGCTCCAAGGTCAAGGTCACACTTAGAGGTCAGAGTTGTCCGTTCGTCTGTACAATCGTGTCCGCTTAACAGTTGTTTTTATTTCTTTTTATACGCGATTTAAATATTCAATAAGAGCCGGCCACAACCAGACGACATGTCGCACATAAAATCCAGGTCAGTCACTCCAAGGTCAAGGTCACACTTACAGGTCAAAGGTCATTCTGGGGGCATTTGTCACTGACATTTCTTGTTTATTTTATTTGGGTTAGATTTTAATTAAATGAAAATTACCTCTAGATATAATTTTGATTGTTGAATGCATGATTGGACTTCACAAAGTGAGGTGGGGGCTATATAAGAAATGCACTCTCCCTAACATCCTGTCGCGCAACAATTGTTTTGTCCCATCGTGTAACAATTTTATTACTTGCATTCCTCAAACAGTTTTGAAATCCTCCGTGGTGCCACTGAATTTCGTCGGTGTGTTCTTGGGCAAGACACTTTCCCTCAGCCTCGTCCGTCGGATGGGGACGTAAACCGGGCGGACTCGTGTATCGGTCTATCCTCCGAGCGCGTTAAAGAACCATAGGAATCTATTCGATAATAAGAGTAGGGCACGGTTCCCGGGTTCCTATGTATTCTTCTCCTCTCTCTGAGGCGGCTCTAAATAACCTATACTGTGTTGATGAGCCGTTAAACAACATTCAATTCAATTCAAACAGTTTTGAATGGGTTGTTCCCAAACTTCATATACACATAACAACTGATCAAAAAGCGGGCGTATTCATCACCTTCAGTGATAGTTCTAGTTTAAATTGTTACCAGTTATTGTGGAATCCGGGTTTAACACAGTTCCAAATATTAGAGGTACAACAGTAGCTTATGTAGTGGTGCGGCGTCTGTCGTCTGTGTAAACATTTTTTGCGGCGACTACTTTATCATTTTTTGTTCATGTTCATTAAAGGTCTTCATCATGTTCCCTGCATTGTTTCAGGTGCTATCTCACTCGCATCAAAAGAGCAGTGGCAGAAAAACAATAATGTGGCTCCAGCATAAATGCAGTTCAGAGTGAGAAGGTTCTAGGCCCATTTTCCATATTTTATCTCGATGTACATGGAAGATGAGCCTGGCATGTTCATGCCTGTTAGGCGCCATATAACCTTTTCATGTGTTGGTGTGCCTTAAAACCCAATGCAATTCAATTCTTGTCCTGTATAATTTTGTTTTTGCTCCAAATATAGCCAACAATTTCCTTATCTATGAAATACAACTGTGATGAGGTTGGGGGATTAGTTTGCCTTGGGCTTTAGTTCCAATTTGTGCTACAACTCCAGACTTACTGGGTAGATTTTTACAAACATCACAGGAACATTCGTCAGGATGTGTAGGCATCGTAACTAAAATCAATCAAAAATCAAACTTGAAATTTAAAAAAAATATTTTGTCAGAAACTGAAAGTGATTGTCATGACATATTGCTGGTCCTAAATGAAATTTGTATCATAAAATCAGCCATCTTCGTTTTATTTATACTTATATAGGAAAATCCTGTGATCGCTACACTTGTAAACTTTTAATTCGGATTTTCATGAAACTTTCTGTTTATAGTCCTAAATGAAATTGAATTCTTGCAATATCAGAGATGGCACCACAGCTAAAAATAGACACAAAAATCAAAGTGTTGGTTGTAACTGCTCTAGAAACTTCATTGGAACATTGCAGGACATGTCTAGTTGGTCTTAAAGGGAATGTAGCCACACAGCCGAACAGTCTTTATTATTGAGAGTTCTGAAACACTTGGAAAAGGGTGAAAGAATTATCAAAATTGGCTGATAAATAAAGAAGATATAATCATTTGAAGGTTCTGTCGAAATGTATATGGAAGCCGCCATTTTGAAAACTATGACATCACAGTTCTATTTATAGGAAAAAATAACAGCAGCTGTATGAAAAATATGTATACCATATGGTAATAATGCTTTATATGAACAGTAAAGGTGTTTGCATCCATTTGCAGTGATTTTCTTTGCTTTAAATGATATCAGTATGTCGTATATGATAATTTGGAACTATGATGTCATAGTTCTCAAAATGGTAGCTCCCATACCCGTTTTACAACAACCTTCAAATGGTCATATATTTTTTGTTTACCATCCGATTTTGATAATTCTTCCACCCTTTTCCAAGTTTTTCAGAACTCTCAATAATAAAGATTGGTTGGCTGTGTGGCTACATCCTTTTAATGAAATCAGGCTTCCAGCCAAATGCAAGATGGCCACCAATGTTTAAAATATACTAAAAAGGCTGCATTTAAGAATGCAGACTATTATTATTCAAGAAATGAGTAAAGTATTGGACTTTGTACAGATCACTTTATTACAGTTGTCCTGGTAAATTAAATTTCGAGGGTTCAGTGCAAGACTATTGTATCTCCTTCTTTATGCATATGTAGTTACAATAGTTTTGCACTGACCCGTCATAATAAGCTCGAATTTAACTTCAAATTATTATTAAAGAAAGGAATGTTATAATCATTTCGATTTTTGTTTCTTTTATTTGTTGTCATTGTATATACATACTTAAGTTGTACATATAATTTGTAAAACATGTTTAAACCAAATTATGATTGTTTAAGCATTTGATATTAAGTCCCAAGCCGGTGATCCACACCAGCCTAAAGTTTTATAACCCTTGTGTTCCATGCATTTGTAGAAAAGCCACTTCACCCTACAGCCATAGATCTTCAAGCAGAAACGTCATTACCTTCTGGGAAACATCATGTGAAGTTTACGTCAGTATCCAGTAGCGACCCGGTTGTACAGGAAGTGACATCATTGAAGCAGCTGATGACATCATCAGACTGCAGCAGTGATGATGAGATCGATATCGTCCATGTTGGTAAGACGAGTTATGGTGACCAAAAGTCGTATGAGATGCGATAAAAAGATTGGTATTTGACAGATTGTCTCGCATATAGTTTTGTAATACTGCAATTCTGCATGGTCATCTCACACCTTCAGTGCAAAGAAACAAAATGGATAGCTCTACTAAATTGTTGTGGAATCTTTATGGCTATTAACTTTTGCCTTACATGCAAACCTCCTCAAGAGACGACCGGTTTTAAGAGACAATTCATAACATCATGTGCACAATTTCGGGTCGCTGTGACCTGCTTTGGACAAAATATCTGTCACATCTTTTTTCCGCAACGACATAGTAGTATCTTGCTTCTTCCTGCAGAATTTTCACCAAACTTCACCAGAATGTTCATTTTATGCATCTAACATCATGTGCAAATTTTCAGGTCGCTGTGACCTACTATCAACGAAATATAGGTCACATCCGGTCTCCGCTGCTTAATGTTTTGTTTTAATTGCTTGTTCGTAATTTAAACATCAAAGTTTCCAATATTTCTTCTGAGTGGTAATGGTAGGTGATAGATAGATAGATTTATTTCGGCAAATATACAGATGTACATACATGGTTATAAAAAACAACACAATGCATAAAAAAAAAAAAATGCATGCATGACATATAAACCATGCTTTGCACATCAAAGCCAAGGATAACACAAAAAATGGGGAAATATTTTGCCATTATTTCCATTGTGATGTAAAAGAAACAATATAATAGAACATAAGGAAACTATTCATAACCTTTTGTTTATTAAAATCAGGTCCAAGCAGAGTAAAGATGAAGACAGAGATAAAGGAGGAAGTGATAGCAGATGCGATGGAGTTTCTACCTATCACGGAGGGGGCCGTCTTTGTAGAAGATACTGCTAAAAAGGTAAACTTTATTATGCTGCCTGCAAAGCATATAGTTGTCGTAAGTCTACCAGTCCAACTTCTTGCCTCACCTGTTACTGTTTAAGAAGATATCCAATCAAAAATTAGTGGGTATATGTAAAATCAATTGATTGTGTTTGTGTCTTGAAGTTGTCCAACCGGGATTATGCCAGGATTCTTCTGCCTACACAACCAATCTTGTGTCGTATGAAAATCGTAAAAAAAGGACTGCATATGATTTTCATAGATATCTATAGATGAAAATCAAGTTAAGCCCCTTTCATATGAAGATTATTAGCCAGATTGCATAAAAATCTAAACAGTTTGGTGTTTTCTGACTGCGCGTTTTGGCGCTTTTGTTTTTCCTCATTTCTCTTTGAGAAATGTTGCAATGCTTTGAAACTTGGCACAAATGTTATATGACAACGATGATCACGTACAACATGCTGGATCGCGAGTGATAACCAGCGACATTGTACGAATAATGCCAGAGTTATGGCCCTTTCATTTTTGAAAATTGATGATTTTAGTGGTTTCTGCTCAATAATTTTAATAGTCAATTTTCAATGATTTCAGTCAAGTTCAATAACCAGTCACATTGCACCTATTATGCCGTAGTTATGGCCCTTTGATTTTTGAACAGTGACACTCTTGTTCAGTTAAAGTGTTGAATTTTCAATCCGGCGTTTGCACCACTGTTGGTGCTTTACTTGTTGTCGAGGGGCGTCCGTGGCCGAGTGGTTAGAGTCTCTGACTTGCAATCACTTGCCCCTCACCGCTGTAGGTTCGATCCCTCAGAGGCCTAGGAATCTTTATGTCAGAAAGCTATCCAGCTGGCTTGCGTGAACGTCGGTGGTTCTACCCAGGTGCCCGCCCGTGCACGAAAATTGCCTGGAGGGGCACCTGGGGTCTTCCTCCACCAGTGGAAGCTGGAAAGTCGCCATATGACATTAGCTGTTGGTGCGACTATAAAATCCAATTCAATTCAATTCACTTGTTGTCGTATGTTATGTACACTTCTCAAAACTGCTAACTACACCGCTACGTTTTGGGTTATATATATCGATGGGTTGAATGTTTTTCAATAAAATAAAATAAAAAGATTTCAATCATTTTTACATCATTTCATTTTATTTTTTTCATGGGCAATGCTAGAACTAAACCACAATAAGCAATTACAAACGACCCATGTAAACACTAAAGTCACACTTTTCATTTCTTGTTCATAAAAGTGTGACTTTAGTGTTTACATGGGTCGTTTGTAATTGCTTATTGTGGTTTAGTTCTAGCATTGCCCATGAAAAAAATAAAATGAAATGATGTAAAAATGATTGAATTGGTATTTCCTTTTTATTTTATTGAAAAACATTCAACCCATCGATATATATAACCCAAAACGTGAGCGGTGTAGTTAGCAGTTTTGAGAAGTGTATATAGGATTTTCATAAGAAACTTCTGTTCTATGTCCTTTCTCATATAGACGGTGCTGTGTATCGAAGTCTATTCTCCAAATATGTTACAGAACCATAGGAATTAATTCATTAAGTAAGACTAGAGCAAGTTCCTGAATTCCTATATATCCTTCCCTTCTCTCTGGAGTGGCTCTAAATAACCTATAATGTGTTGATGAGCAGTTCACTTTTGCCAGAATTCTACAGTGAGACCATCTGGAGGCTAAATGATAAATCAACTCTCGTTCCTCCCCTCCAGGAATTAAATACCTGTTTTGAAACCGGTTAAAACCTGTTCTGTGTTGTGTCTATTGCAGATTGGAGTGAAACTAGAACCTACAGAAGTGGAGCCCGGTTGTTATGGTACATTGACCCACGGCATTGTTTATAAGGTAGGCATACCGTACAGTTGACTGAAGTAAGATCTTTGCAATGTGTTAATAGGTCATATTTTATTTTGATATGGGATTTTGATAATTCTTTCGACGTTTACCAGGTTTTGTGTAGAGTTGTGTTGGTGTGTTACGTGTAAATAAATTTCAAATAAACAGTTTAGATCTTTTAAATTTACGACAATATTATTGTGATCAACCATTCAGATCTATTTATATGTATATTTTCAGGCTATGGAATCATTCATGGGTGATCTTTTACGTGAGACATTTTCCCTGCAAGTCAACATGGGCCGGTAAGTGCCGAATCGATGTAATGTCGTTATGATTGACTCTTTTTAGTGCACTTTTAATCTGCACTCGAGAAATAAATGTGTTATTCTCTACTTCTAGCATATCAAATTCTAGCATCTATAAAAACTAAATCTGACATTAGCATTTTATTTCCTCATTTCTTCAATGATATCACCCTTGAAATCTATAAACTACCTTATTTTTAATTGGCAGGTACCCTGATGCACTGGGCGTCGCTGACGTCTACTCCGCCTTGACCAGTCTACCAATCACAGACTTTCTTACAAACAAATACCTCGGTGTTGAAGAAACAGAAAGTATTCCAAATACCAACAGATGACGCACAACATTTCAGACGTTAAAGAAACTAGCAATAATAAATGTGATTTTGTTATATTTATTTGTTACTGATACTATAGAAGTTCAGCAAGCCAGTACTTCTGTTTTATTTGCATCTTACAGTTAATATTTTGCTTAGAATCTCAAATACGTATTTGTAGCTGCATGCTAGAACTGCACATGGCCACAAAGCTATATCAAGTGACGATATATTGATATATTTGATCAATTCAGTTTTACTCACAATCAAATGATTTATCATGTCAGATTGATTATTAAAGTCAAATATCGATATTAAAAATAAAATGTAACAATTTAAAAATAGCTTTTAAAAGTTGTTAATCTGTGTTAAAAGTCGCAGATGTCGATCTCGTTACAGTTAAGACCCTATATTGTGCTATGATACTCTCTTCTGTTAGGTCTTTCAATTAGCCAATCAGAGTTCAGCATACAAAATCATTCAGCATATGTTACCATTCTTAACATCGTCATTCCTATTGGTGAAACGTGTATAGCAATAATAATCAAGCAGTCCGAATAATCCAAATAATAATTTATTTATTTTAAGAAATTAAATTCTGTCCGTATGGTGCAGTTCGGAGCTTGTGCTGAAATAAGAAATTTGTACTATTGTGTGTTAACTTGACATGAGTTTCTCCTGAATTCATCACGGACGCTTATACATCTACAATGTCTGTGTTGTCAGCGATTATGTTAAAGGGACACGCAGCAATCTTGAAGATTTTATCAACTTTTGTAATTGGCCTCTAACATTATTAATCCAGTCACATATTGACTTTAATGCATGCATATAATTAATGTTTTTTGAGTTTTCATTTTTCCAACAGTAAAACAATAAACTTGGCTCCAGTGTAATTGGTGTGTCTACAATAGAATTTGCAGCAACTCTGCAGTTCTGCACTTGGAAGGTTCTAGGCCCATTCTCCATATTTTATCTCGATGTACATGGAGGAAGAGCCTGGCATGTTCATTCCTGTTAGGCGCCATATAACCGTTCATGTGTTGGTGCGCCTTAAAACCCCAATTCAGTTCAATTATTCTAGCATAGGTTTAAAT
This sequence comes from Cyrtodaria siliqua, assembly GCA_037043455.1. NCBI lineage: Eukaryota > Metazoa > Mollusca > Bivalvia > Adapedonta > Hiatellidae > Cyrtodaria > Cyrtodaria siliqua. The sequence goes on from JAWPHD010002611.1 coordinate 224,946, forward strand.
ATATTATTGGTGAAATATAATCAACAGTTAGAAATATATGCAAAATCAGTTTGCTTTATACTATTCTTGTTAATATTGATGATTAAACAAATGCAAGTTATGTGAAAAGCTAATTGGACACCACGAGTTTTTAAAAAAAACAAGATTGCCATGTGTCCCTTCAAAACAAAAAGTTCATTGCTAAACATTACAAACTTCTTAAATGTCCAACGATGAACAACTGCTGTGATAAATGCTAAACATTACAAACTTCTTAAATGTCCAACGGTGAACAACTGCTGTGATAAATGCTTAACATTACAAACTTCTTAAATGTCCAACGGTGAATAACTGCTGTGATAAATGCTAAACATTACAGACTTCTTAAATGTCCAACGGTGAACAACTGCTGTGATAAATGCTTACCAGAATGGTCTGGCTTGGTCCGTACTCCCTAGTGCCCTACCAGTAGGTGGAACTGTAACCTTAAGGTATACATACCTACACGCACACATGATGGAGACTAGGCATCAGAGAAGCAACACACCCGTCCTAATATGAAAACTTGTTTAAATATCCTCAGCACAGGTGTGCCTTTTTATGCCCCGAGCACCGAATGGTGTGGGGGCATATAGCATTAGACATGACCGTCCGGGTATCTGTCTGTCCCAAAAGGTTTATGTGTCTATCTCCTCCCACAGTTTTCAAAACTTTACAGGATGCTTATCTTGTCTATCTTCACCGACAGTTAAAGCCCATTCCTTCAAATTTTACGTTAAAATAGTTTGTGTGTCTATCTCCTTCCACAGTTTTCAACTGATTGTTTCGAAACTACAGGATGCGTACCTGTTTCGAAACTACAGGATGCGTACCTATGATGTCAAGATGTGCATATCGAATTGTTGCCAAAATCGACCTTGTATTACCGGAGTTGTGACCTTTTTAACTTTTGTGTCTATCTGCTTCCACAGTTTTCAGCTGATTGTTTCGAAACTTTACAGGATGCGTACCTATGATGTCATGCCATGTCAAGATGTGCATATCGAATCGTTGCCAAAATCGACCTTGTCTTACTGGAGTTGTGGCCCTTTTTACCATCAAATTTTACGTTGTTATGTCCCCAAAGGGCGGCATATAGTAATCGCACTGTCTGTCCATCAGTCCTTACAATGGTGTCCGGTCAATAACTCTGGCATTCCTGGACTGATTTTCAAATAACTTGGCACAATTGCTCACCACAACAAGACGACGTGTCGCGCACAAAATCCAGGTCCATGGCTTCAAGGTCAAGGTCACACTTAGAGGTCAAAGGTCAAAACCACATATGGGCATTTATCACTTAGTGACATTTCTTGTCTGCTGATTGTTTTCAGTGGGGGCATCTGTGTCCCATGAACACATTCCTAGTTTAAAACTTGATATTGATTGCTTTCAGTGGAGGCATCCGTGTCCCATGAACACATTCCTAGTTTAAAACAATATTGCCAATTAAGTCAGTAACTTTCATTGCCTTTACACTTCCTATTTAATATAAAGCAGGATGTATATGGGTGTTTATTTGCTTTATTTATTGGTTTAAGCATGAATTGAATGCAAAGAAGAAAGCAGATAATTATGTCACAAAAACTACTACAAAACGTGTGTTATGCAATCACTTTCCAATTATGGTATCTGTTATATACACCGAGTATGAACGATTAGTTTGTATCTGACAAAAAACACACTGACATCATATTAACACAAGCAAGGTGCCGAGAGAAAATAGCATTATATCTGGTTTGGAACTAGGAACAAAGTTTTAAATAATAACCGATCAAGTCAGGAGTGTTTAAACAATATTGAAAAAAAATAATGTCAGAAAGACATAAACACGTCACGACCATTTTTAGCTCTACTGATCAGAGATCAGCAGAGCTTATGCCGTGGTGCGGCGTCCGTCGTCCGTCTGTCCGTCTGTCCGTCCGTCTGTCCGTTAACTTTTATTTGTAGCGACTACTCCTCTGAAACTACTGGATGGATATTCATAAAACTTTACAGAAATGTTGCCCATGAAGTCTAGTTGATCCTAGCAAAAATTCATGTTGATGTGAAATCCAAGATGGCCGCCAAAGCTAAAAATAGATTTTTTAAATTCAAGTTTGTAGAGACTACTTCTTGAAAACTATAAGTGATATTGATATGGAACTTTTTCTAAAATGATCAGCATGACATGATGTTGGTCCTTGTCGAAAATCGTTTTGATTCGACGTTAAACGTGGCTGCCAGCGGCCATCTTTGTTTACATAGAGTTATATAGTAAAAACTTGTAGCGACTACTCCTCTGAAACTACTTGGCGGATTTTCATGAAACTTCACAGGAATGTTGCTCTTGATGTCTAAATGATCCTAGCAAAATTTCAGGTCGGCCGGAAATTCAAGATGGCCGCCACGGCTAAAAATAAATTTTCAAAATACAAGTTTGTAGCGACTATTTCTTGAAAACTATAAGTGATATTGATATGGGACTTTTTCTAAAATGATCAGCATGACATGATGTTGGTCCTTATCAAAAATGGTTTTGATTCGACGTTAAACGTGGCTGCCAGCGGCTATCTTTGTTTACATAGAGTTATATAGTAAAAACTTGTAGCAACTACTCCTCTGAAACTACTTGGCGGATTTTCATGAAACTTTACAGGAATGTTGCTCTTAATGTCTAATTGATCCTAGCAAAATTTCAGATCGGCCAGAAATTCAAGATGGCTGCCACAGTTAAAAATAGATTTTTAAAAAATAAGTTTGTAGCGACTACTTCTTGAAAACTATAAGTGATATTGATATGGGACTTTTTGTAAAATGATCAGCATGACATGATGGTTATCCGAGTCGAACATTATTTTGATTCGACATTAAACATGGCTGCCAGTGGCCATCTTTGTTTACATAGAGTTATATAATGAAAACTTGTAACGACTACTCCTCTGAAACTACTTGACGGATTTTCATGAAACTTCACAGAAATGTTGCTCTTGATGTCTAATTGATCCTAGCAAAATTTCAGGTCGGCGGAAATTCAAGATGGCCGCCATGGCTAAAAATAGATTTTCAAATTACAAGTTTGTAGCGACTACTTCTTGAAAACTATAAGTGATATTGATATGGGACTTTTTCTAAAGACATGATGTTGGTCCTTGTCGAAAATCGTTTTGATTCGACGTTAAACATGGCTGCCAGCGGCCATCTTTGTTTACATAGAGTTATATAATGAAAACTTGTAGCGACTACTCCTCTGAAACTACTTGACGGATTTTCATGAAACTTCACACGAATGTTGCTCTTGATGTCTAATTGATCCTAGCAAAATTTCAGGTCGGCCGGAAATTTAAGATGGCCGCCACGGCTAAAAATAGATTTTTAAAAAATAAGTTTGTAGCGACTACTTCTTGAAAACTATAAGTGATATTGATATGGGACTTTTTCTAAAATGATCAGCATGCCATGATTGTTATCCGAGTTAAACATTATTTTGATTCGACATTAAACATGGCTGCCAGTGGCCATCTTTGTTTACATAGAGTTATATAATGAAAACTTGTAGCGACTACTCCTCTGAAACTACTTTACGGACTTTCATAAAACTTCATAGGAATGTTGCTCTTGATGTCTTATTGATCCTAGCAAAATTTCAGGTCGGCCGGAAAATCAAGATGGCCGCCACGGCTAAAAATAGATTTAAAAAAAATAAGATTGTAGCGACGACTTCTTGAAAACTTTAAGAGATATTGATATGGGACTTTTTCTAAAATGATCAGCATGACATGATGGTTATCCGAGTTGAACATTATTTTGATTCGACGTTAAACATGGCTGCCAGTGGCCATCTTTGTTTACATAGAGTTATATAATGAAAACTTGTAGCGACTACTCCTCTGAAAGTACTTGACGGATTTTCATGAAACTTCACATAAATGTTGCTCTTGATGTCTAATTGATCCTAGCAAAATTTCAGGTCGGCCGGGAATTCAAGATGGCCGCCACGGCTAAAAATAGATTTTCAAAAATCAAGTTTGTAGTCACTACTTCCTGAAATCAAAATCAATCAGTAGAGCTTCAAGGTCATTGACCTCTTGTTTCTTACCAATTTTTGCCATCAGTAACTGTTCTTCCTAACAAACATTTTAAATCAAGGTGGACAACCTGGCTTCGCTCTGGTCAAATCACATATTCATCTTTGTAGCACGACATGCTAGAAGTACACATCAGCACAGAAATACAGGTGTTCACATGTAAGTGATGCGTGTGCGTTAGCTGTGCATTACAATACAAAAACTTTTCACTGCTACCATGTGTAATAAGATTGCGTTATCATAGTGAAAAACTCGAAACTGTTCATTGCTACCTTCCCATGTGCAATTATGAAAACCATAAAAGAGTCGTCGCCGTTCCGTCAGCGAATTACATCGAGATTATTTATCTGCTGCGTTTGATTATAAGGAAATCCCAATGCATGTTGTTCTAGATAGATTTATCTACAAGAGAGATATCAGTTGTCCATCTGTTCAATTTTTGCATAGTTTTATTATAAATATTTCGTCCAATGGTAGCCGTTATAGTTTACATCAATTATACTATTGTTGATTATGTACAGATTAAAATGAATTTATTACCTGTATCTACCAGTTATAAGTGGTATTGTGACACTGGAGTAGATTGTTATGATTTCAACATGAATTAAACGAGTATAAGTAACATGTGCTCCCCTGTGTGTTGTATTGATTCCATCATCACCCAAGTCATATTACAAAGGGAAGTATAGAGTGTCCCAAAACAATGGATATGCTAGAGGGCCACTGTGACCCAGTCGATAACTCGATGGACTTTAAACTAGAGGACCTGGGTTTATGCCTCACCAGCACCACTGAATTTCCTGTTCTGCCTTGTAAACACTAGCACGTTCATTTTGTATTTTGATATATTTATCGAACTTCGGCAGATTGTTGAGATTATTTGACAAGTTTGAAATCAAGCTATATCGGACCAGGAACAAGTTATGGCCCCTTGAATTATTGAAAAATGCCATATTCAGCCTTGTGATAACTCTAGTACCTTCATTTTGGCCGAGGGTTTAGCGATGTTGCGATGTGAACCATGCCTCCCAGCGCCGCGGGTTTGAATCCCACTCGGAGCTCAACTTGTTAGAGTGTCGATTCTTACAGACGGCGGGAGGTATACAGTACTGGTTCTACCCAAGAATGAGTAGGTGGTTAGCCTCCACCACAAAAGATTGACCGTCGTACATATAGCCTAACATGTGCTGAAAATGATGTTAAACACCAAACATGATTTTTTAGCTCTACTGGCCAGGCGAGCTTATGGGATCACTTTTCGTCCGTCGTCTGTCTGTCTGTCCGTCTGTTGGCAATTTTATAAAATCGACATCTCCTCTGAAACCGCTTGAAGGATTTTGATGAAACTTCATCTCAATGTTACTTAGGAGGTCTCCTCTCAGATTATGTTTTTCATGGTCACCAATGATCCAAGATGGCCGCCATGGCTAAAACTAGGTCAAATTTAAGGAATTTTCAAACGACATCTCCGATGAAACCACTTATTCCATTATTGTGAAATACCATAAACATGTTTCTTGGGTTGGCCCCTATCAAGTTTGTGTTTTTCGTTATCGTCGAATAATCAAAATGGCCACCACGGCGACTCAAAGTTTACTTAAGAGTTAAATAGGAAAAGGCTAAAAATGACATCTTTGAAACCGCTTAAATGATTTTGATGAAACTTCATTCCAATGATCTTTAGGACCCCCTCAGATCTGTGTTTTTCGCGGCCACCAGTCATCCAAGCCCTGGCTAAAATTAGGCCAAATTTAAGGAAATTTCAAACGACATCTCCAAAACCACATTCCATTCTTGTGAAATATCATAAACATGTTCCTTGGGTTGGCCTCGATCAAGTTTGTGTTTCCGTTATCGTCGAATAATCAAAATGGCCACCACAGCGACCCAAAATTGACATAAGAGTTATAGGAAAACATTAAAAATGACATCTCTAAAACCACTTGAAGAATTTTGATGAAACTTAATCACCATGATATTGGGGAAAGTCCCTCTCAATTTTTTTTTTTTACACGGCCGCCAGTCATCCAAGATGGCCACCATGGCTAAAATTAGGTCAAATTTAAGGAAATGTCAAACGACATCTCCAAAACCACATTCCATTCTTGCGAAGTATCAACTTTTCCTTGGGTTGGCCTCGATCAAGGTCGTGTTTTCGTTATCGTCGAATAATCAAAATGGCCGTCACAGCGACCCAAAGTTTACATAGAGTTATATAGGAAAAGGCTAAATATAACATCTCTGAAACCGCTTAAAGGATTTTGATGAAAGTTCTTTACAGTGATCTTTAGGATAGTCCCCCTCAGAATTGTGTTTGCTGCCAGTCATCCAAGATGGCCGCCATGGCTAAAATTAGGTCAAATTTAATGAAATTTCAAACAGCATCTCCGAAACCACTTATTCCATTCTTGTGAAATATCATAAACATGTTCCTTGGATTAGCCTCTATCAAGTTTGTGTTTTTCGTTATTGTCGAATAATCAAAATGACCGCCACAGCGACCCAAAGTTTACATAGAGTTATATAGGAAAATGTTAAGAATGACATCTCTGAATTTTGATGAAACTTAATCACAATGATCTTTGGGTTAGTCTCCCTCAGATTTGTGTTTTGGGGCATCCAGTCATCCATGATGGACACCGTGGCTAAACTTAAGTCAAATTTAAGGACATTTATCAAACGACATCTTCCACTTATTCCATTTTAGTTAAATATCATATACATGTTCCTGTTGTTGGCCTCTGTCAAGTTTGTGTATTTCGTTGTCGTCAAATATTCAAAATGACCGCCACGATAAGTTTACATATAGATATATAGGAAACATGTTTCTTAGGTTGGCCTCTATCATGTTTATGTTTTTGAATCACATCATACCAGTAGAGCGTCTACAGGCCCACTTGGGCCTCTTGTTATTTGATCTTTACAAAACTTGGTCAGATTGTTGATCTTAATGAAAGGTCAGACAAGTTCGAAAAACGGCTATATCGGACCAGGAACACCAGAGTTATGGCCCTTGCTTTACTGAAAAATGCCATAATCAGCGCTGTGAACACTTGCACCTTCATTTTGTATTTGATCTTTACCAAACTTGGCCCGATTGTTGATATAATGAAAGCTCGAACAATTTTAAAATCCACCTATATGGGAAAAGTAACACTAGAGTTGTGGCCCTTGGCTTTACTGAAAAATGCCATATTCAGTCTCGTGAATACTAGCTCCTTCATTTTGTATTTGATCTTTACCAAACTTGGCCTGATTGTTGACATTATTCAAAGCTTTGACGAGTTCGAAAAACAGCTATATCTGACCAGAAGCGCTTGAGTTATGGCCTCTCGTTGATTGAAAAATGCCATATTCAGGCTTGTGAACACTCTAGCACCTTCATTTTCTATTTGATCTTTACCAAACTTGGCCAGCTTGTTTGATATTAATGAAAGGTCGGATAAGTTTCTGCTGATTACCAGATATATCGGATTAGTAACACCAGAGTTATGACCCTTGGTTTATTGAAAAATGCCATATTCTCCGTTGGGAACACATTTGGTATTTGCTCTTTACCAAACTTTGCCAGATTTTTGATACCAATGAAAGTTTGAACGAGTTTGAAAACCAGCTATAATAGATTGGTAACACCAGAGTCATGGCCATTGATTTATTGAAAAATGTCATTGTGCACACTCCAGCAACTTCATTTTGTACCCTATCTTTACCAAACTTGGCAAAATATATTAACGAAAGCTCTGACAAGTTTGGGAACCAGCTGTATCAAGTTAGTAACACCAGCGTTATGGCCCTTGAATTATTTAAAATGTTATATTTTGCTTCATTATCGCCCCATCACCTTCATTTTTCATCTGATCTTTACAATACTTGGCAAGATTGTTGATATCAATAATAGCGCGGACGCGCTTGAATTCGAGTCAGATCAGTTTAGTAACACCAGAGTAATGGCCATAGACATGCCCTTTTGCGCCTCTTGTTTTAAGACCTCGAATGAGTTCGACAATAAGCCAAATGTATACATGCGTTGCGAAGTTCCTGATCCTGTCAAATAATAACTTAGATGAGTAAATAGAGTTTCTCTTTAAATGCATGTACACATAGTGTGACACAAAAGCTTTGGTTTCAATTGGAAGTGATTTAAAGATGAATGACCATACTTTTTGAAGTATTATCAATTAATTAACATTGTTGAAGTAATACGGGAAATAATTCCCGAGTGAGAAATATTCTTGCGATATAGAAACGAATGCGTTTTCGCACGAGTTTCTATATCGCAAGAATATTTCTCACGAGTGAATTATTTTCCGTATCACGACAAAAATATTAAACTCTAGCAAAATCAAACATTTGCACTGCGGAGTTATTGCCGTTGATTCTGTTGAACGAAAGGAATTTTAGATTGTCAGGGGCGTAGCCAGCGATACGCACTTACGCATGTGCGTAACATCGATTTGAAAAGTGAAAAAATAATTATGGCTAAAAATGGCATAAAAATCGAAGGCTAACTTAACTCCTGACATATGTTTTTTTCATTTTTAAAGAAATTATTTTACCCTATAAGGCCGCCAAAATGTGAACAAAAAAAACACCAGAGGCTGCCAAAGGATGTCTATATTTTAAAATATAGACCCCCTCCCGCACCTACCCCGCTACGCGCCAAGGGTAATGCCTTCGGCATGGCTACGCCTCTGATTGTACATCTAAATGCGATAACTTCAGTAAACCGTTTCGGATTTTGTGCAGATTAATTATTCAGGTTTTCTACTTCAATGTCTGGGTGATGCAATTTTGTTCCTTATCTAGGCATATAAACACACTGCGTATTCATAACTCCGGCACTGGTTGAGATAGGACGAAAGTTGATTGCAGATGTATCATCAAAATACGGTGTGTCGCACTCCAAATAACACGTGATAAATGTTTGCATTCAGTCCCGCAGTTAAGCGTGGGGAAATGTTTTGGACTGAAAGGTACAGTTAATTACCAAGGGAAAATTGAATTGAAAGTTGTTTGTCTTGCCAACACCTATGTTAAAAGACAAAGAACAGGATTTTCTCTGAGACTGCGTAACAAATAATAATTTAGCATCAAATAGGGAGAATTCATGTATTGCGATAATTGCCACGTTAGCAGGTAGAGCGTCCTCATGCCTTCTTGGGACCCTGGTTATCAATTTATTAAAAAAAATATATAATAATAAAAAAAAGATAAGACATGAAATATCCATCGACATTCAAGTTTAAAGTTTAATGATTTATTGGGCGTTATCTGCGGTTGACACATTTCACGTTTTGTTGAAGATAACCATTTTCCGAGATATTGCAGACGACTTGACTCGAGTGAGGCGCGCCCAGGATTAACCGTCTAATGCAACAAGTGTTCATTCATGGTACTCGGCTTGACAAGCATGTTATATGGAGACTCATTAAAAAGATAACACCTATAAAACAAAGCGTCCTAACATACAATTTATTCAAATATATTGACATCACCTCTCAGATGTCCTTTATATACATAATTACGTCGTTTATCAAAAATGTAAAATGAAAAAACAAACATGGAATGTATAATAAATGCGTTTTAGTCGATGTAATTATAAAACGACGTTAACTATTATATACAGATTTTAAATGAAACTTAAAGGCACACACGGCAATCATGATTTTTTTTTTAAAAATCCCGACGTCCTGTTAGTTTTTCTACATAACTTGTATTTGTTCAATCAGTAATATTAATTATAAGAATAGTTGAAAGCAAACTGTTCGTGCAACGTATTGCACCAATAATATATTTAAACCTCTGGTAAAATGAGATGGAAAAAAAAAGGCAACTCAACATTTTATTATATCCAAGCAGGTTTAAAGTCATGATACTGGATAAAAAAAAATAGACGCTAATTTCAACGCTTGATAAACGCTTGGTTGCCGTATGTCCCTTTAAAGGGTGTTGATTACTTAAGATGTTGGTGCGCCGTGTAAAACCGAGTTCAATTCAAAATGAATAACGCGGATATAGGTTGATTCTTATGCAATTGCCCTATACCCTTCTTGTTACAAGATGCATGTGACAGTAAGTTAATCTATATTTCCGGTAATATATCCCGAGATAGTTAACCCTTTAACCCGCTAAGCACGACTTTAGCCTTTACGTCCATTGTAAACCCAGATCAGCCTACGAGTAAGAGTAACTCGCATATGCTGATCAGGTTTACAGTGTCCAGGTGCTTGTCAGTCATTTCCCTAAAACACCCCTTTGTCACATAAATGGAATGGTCTTAATTCAAAGAAAGAACAGTCCATTGTATATATGTAGCGGGTTAACGAAATGAGGGGCGTCCGTGGCCGAGTGGTTAGAGTCTCTGACTTGCAATCACTTGCCCCTCACCGCTGTAGGTTCGATCCCTCAGGGGCCTAGGAATCTTTATGTGAGGAAGCTATCCAGCTGGCTTGCAGAATGTCGGTGGTTCTACCCAGGTGCCCGCCCGTGCACGAAAATTGCCCGGAGGGGCACCTGGGGTCTTCCTCCACCAGTGGAAGCTGGAAAGTCGCCATATGACCTTAACTGTTGGTGCGACTATAAAATCCAATTCAATTCAAGTTAACGAAATGCAGATTGTTGACAGGTCGTGTAAAACACGATATTTTCTAGACTCAAAAGGTCAAAACAGAATGAATGAGCCTTGATAAGACGTCTTATTTACACGAACATGTGCTATCCTGGGGTACGCACCAGGGTTATTTAAAACCCGATTTTACTCAAAAGCTTGCGCTCCCTCGTCAGCAGACGATTCCTATTCATTTAAATCTCCATATTATACAGTAATTTATGACCGATATGGCCCCGATATGATACAAGTACATCATCATTATTGAATTTATTAAACGAGTTGGCAACATGATATAATGGGAGGCTCTTGTCGAGCATTATATCATTTTTGCTAACGAGTTCAATAAATTCAATTGTTAGATTCTATTTATCACATAACTCAACTATCATTTTGCCTGTCGCATACTAGGCTTATTTGCGTACTTATATAACTAGTGGCATATCGAAAATATAGAATGGTGTTATTCCACTCCCACACCGTAAGTTGTGATAATATCAAATATATGGTGAACAAATCAACATGGTACTGACATATAGCACAATGTATTGCTATCATATAGCACACTATGTTATTGAAAAGTACTGAACCACACAAGACAAGATCACACTGAAGGGGAAAAACTAATTTATTCAAAGTATGTCATCTGATTAGGACATGATTTTAGAGTGAAATTTAATTAAATTGAAGCTGAGGCCCGTTGCACACACAATAAGCCCATGTCCTTTGCCTGTTGCATGGACCGACGACGCGTGTATGTATGTTAACAGTTAAAGTTAAGATTTGATTAGCTTGATACAAGCGACAATCAAATTGGTAAATTAACATGAGCACATATAAAATGTAATGATATTTATAAGATAATGAAACGCGTGAAATTTGTTAATGAAATAAATATATAACAGATCGACTTTAAAAACGTTGATTTACAAAATGAAAATACCAAACAAAAATAGGCACGAGGAATTGAAACCACATACACAATCATCACACAACAATATTTGTTGATATTTATAAAATATTGGACTACGACTGAAAGAAAAAAAAGAGAAAACAGTCGTTCATTTATAGGGAAGCATCAAACCACAAGTAATTAGGTACTTGAGTACACTGATACGCAAAAGAAACGCAACACGGGAATTTCCGCTATATGTTGTATATACTGCACACATAATTCCACATAATATTCCAAAGAAATCTACAGATGTTTTGTAAAAAAAAAAGTTGCAGTTAATTAGAGAAAGGACACAACTGTGATGTTATAGACGTTTTAATCCCACTACACTTTGTAACAAGAAATGTATAAATGTTGAAGTTCCTCTTTGGAAAACTGAGCAAGTTCAGTACTGTATTTAACGTAAAGAGTTTTCAAACTGTTGCATCCTAAGTTTGCTCACATGCTTGAGCCAAACGCGTACTCTGTCAATAATGAAACTTTGAAGGAATACTATTATTGCTGTATAAGATGTTTTAGTATATTTTGTTTCGTAAAGAAAGGTCTTACGTAGCCATGTACCATTCGATTAACAGCAGCATATTGTACATACAATATATAGCGGAAAAATCCCGTGTTGCGTTTCTTTTGCGTTTCAGTATATGTCCCCGAGTCGGGCAGATTTATATTAAAGTGGATATCTGAAAATATCAGTTTCGTTTAGCATTTGTAGAATGCATATCATTTATATATCTCAAATTAAAAGACGAATACAGTGACGCAACAGGGTCTTATACCACAAAACGTGTTCGTTTAAATAGAAACAAAATGGGTATGGGGTAGTAAAAACGGAATGGACAAAAATAACCTCGTTTAGAATGTCTTCATGTTCATGTTTCAAATAGGAGTGTCACTATCGTTATTGCATGCGCGATATTAACAAAGCATGTTCATCAGTACATCAGTCAACATGACTGTCCTTGACCTAATTAATGTACTATGTATGTCACCATGACCTTGATCTACTTAACGGACTTGTTCCATTATATTTATTTCTCTTCGCTCCTCCTGTTTGCCAACACAGACATATCAGAGCAATTATTTTGCCTTTATCTCAGTCATGTTGCTAGTGTTTGTTTGTTTGTTTTTAAACTAAAACAACGGATACATCTTTGCCAACTTATTTATAATATTTACTTCACTCCCGCAACGATACGTCAGTTTCTTGTCAACCTGATTCTACTGATGAGTTCAAGATACTTTTTCTTGTTTACATGCTTGTCCTCCATCATCTTCCCTTTCATATTCGTTTCTAGTTCTTCTTCGGTGAGGTGTCTGCCCGACATGGTCTGGACTGTCGCGAGGAAGTCCCACGTTTTCGATATGTCCAAGTTGCCGGTACCGTCTTCTTCCAGTTCCTTGAACTGTTCCAGGTATTTGTTAATACTGCAAGACAGTAAAACAAATGATGACGATATTTATTTTCGCTTTGAACAACTATAGGTTTAATCATTGATTTCGAAAAGCGGATATGACAATTACTCAGCCTATGGATATGAAGCCGAGCGTTATTGTTGATGGGATGGAAACTGGAAAAACTGTGGAAACCGATGCACCAGGACAGGTGACGAATAAGTATTGTTGTTAGTTTAATAAAAAAAGAAATGAAATGGGGCGTTTACGTCCCATTAACACATCGTATTAGTTTATATTGGGACAGCAATCTAAGAGGGAGGTTTGATGAAGGATGGTATCCCACCAATCACGCCTCGGCTTGGTATGCAGTATAGTAAGATCCAGCGAGTAAGATCCAGTATAGCAAGATCCTGCGCTAATTGGACAGGACACTTAACTTGGAACTTTTGTTCTCCGTCGAACACTTCCAATTTGACTTGAATTTCAACCGTACATGACCCACCACTACAGATACGATGCTAGCAAGGTTTAATCTACCACATCTACATCAAGTCGAAGCACCACCATGAGCTAAGATGTGTAGATATAGTATATGCTTTGCCCTAAGGGATGGAACGCTTTCTCTATGTCTTGAACAAATAAGATTTGTTTTCCTCATTTCTTCAAATGTAATCCGTTTTGATCGAATCTGACTCCAGTACATACATAAAACTCGTATTCTATATAAATAAGTTTACTGCAGCTTTAGGGCACTTGTAACAAATCATTCAAGAGTTGTTACCCATAATCAACGATGTACCACCCGGTACCACCTCAAACGCGTTTTTCTTGTTATAAATATACCCAACGTTTTCGACTATTATATGTCTTATAAATTGCTCTTATTTGGTCCCTGCTTTGAGGGCATCATTAATACAATTTTGGGATAAATGTCCGGGATGAGATATTCAAGAGCCTGTTCAGGTCTACTCTCATTTCTCAAACTGTGCTGATTTAATTGTCGAGTCATTTGGAGTGTTTGTAAGGTAGGTTGACACGGAGAGGGTCATCCAGACCTCATTTGTCTTGTTTAAGACAGGTATTCGTATTACAAATATGCGTTTTAACATCGATGTAGGCTGCCATTACGGGTAGTTGATAATGTCCATATATGGCAAGCATGAATGTAATATTTCAAATATTACGAGAAAAGTTACAAGTTAATATTGTGGTAGGAAGAAGGAAATGGGGAGCACTTGATACACACGAGCAGGACAGGTGACGAATAGGCTTGTTATAAACAGTTTCATAACAAGCCTATAAAAAGAATTGCGGTTTGTATTGCATTTGTCAAACCGGACAATAGTATAACATAATATAATACTTATTTTGCTTTCAATGACGGATTTAGCGCCTGACAAGCTTTATTAACTTAAAAGAGATACAACTCATATACCCTTCCTGGCCTTGTTAGAAACATAGCAGCTTTTTTCATAACTTAACGACATAGACACTTTTGAGATGAAACTCGTATTCTTACTCTGAACCGAACTATACATAGCAGAGAAAGAACGACATATATTGGTTAATTCTATCCTTGTCGGGGCAACATCTGTATTCCCATTAAAAATGATGGAACTATAAAGATGCGATGCTCCTCTTTCAGACTCGTAGAGTAACTCATAACATAACGATTATTACAGTTCAGTCTGGTAGAGTTACTCATAACATAATGATTATTACAGTTCATACTAGTAGAGTTACTCATAACATAACGATTATTAGATTTCAGACTTGCAGAGTTACTCATAACATAACGATTATTACAATTCAGACTCGTAGAGTTACTCATAACATAACGATTATTACAGTTCAGACTGGTAGAGTTACTCAAAACATAACGATTGTTAGAGTTCAGAATAGTAGAGTTACTCATAACATAACGATTATTACAATTCAGACTGGTAGAGTTACTCATAACATAATGATTATTACAGTTCAGACTGGTAGAGTTACTAAAACATAACGAGTATTACTGTCCAGACTGGTAGAGTTACTCATAACATAACGAGTATTACAGTTCAGACTGGTAGAGTTACTCATAACCAAACGTTTATTAGAGTTCAGGATCGTAGAGTTACTCATAACAGAACGATTATTGGAGTTTAGACCCGATTATTAGAGTTTAGGATCGGAGAATTACTCATAACAGAACGATTATTGGATTTAAGACCCGTAGAGTTACTCATAAACAAACGATTATTGGATTTCAGACCCGTAGAGTTACTCATAAACAAACGATTATGGATTTCAGACCAGTAGAGTTACTCATAGCCAAACGACTAGTATTATTATAGTACAGACTCATTATAGTTACTGGCGTGGCGCAATCGGTAGCGCGGCGGATTTGTAGCCGGAGGCCTCGGGTTCAATCCTCCGTGGTGCCACTGAGTTTCGTCAGTGTGTTCTTGGGTAAGACACTTTCCCTTATGGGACGTAAACCGGGCGGTCCCGCGTATCGGTCTATACTCCGAGCACGTTAAAGAACCATAGGAATATATTCGATAATAAGAGTAGGGCACGGTTCCCGAATTCCGGATGTATCATCATTCCCTCTATCTGGGGCGGCTCTAAATAACCCATACCGTGTTGATGAGCCGTTAAACAACATTCAATTATTCAATTATCATATAGTTACTCATAATCGAACAATTATTAGAGTTCATACTCATATAGTTACCAAACGATTCACACTCTTGGAGTTACTAACAACATAATGATTATTAGAGATTGCAGACTCGCAGATTTACTCATAACCGAGTGGGTGTTCTCCCAGATAGTGGAGTGCGTGGTCCAGTGGTAGAGCGCCGAACTCAGAATCGAGAGATCGTGGGTTCGATCCACGCTGTGGCTTTGTTATTTATCCTTGAGCAAGATAATGAATCCATATTGCTTAGCACTGGTTCTACCCAGGAAGCGATCGAAAGTGATTAATTTAAGTTGCAATAACTTGTTCGCAATCGATGTAAAATAAATGTGTTTAAACTAAAACTAAGATATTGGATATTGAGCAGGGCTCATATTTAATTAAACTGACGAACTAGAAAATGCAAGTGACATATTCAGAATGCCTCTTAACTTTTCATGTACTGGCAAAAAAATGCAAAGGCATCAAAATACCTTACGCGTTTAAGTTAGAATAACATGTGTGATTTTGTTTTAATATGTGCTTTCATATCAATGGTGTTTTAATATGTTTAAGATTTCCTGATATGTCTTTGTATTTGTATGACACATATGGAATCTAGCATGTTTGATAATGATGAATGATCTTGTGCTTTTAACTTATTTGTTACATAATTGTACTTACACACACAACCGTAGAAATTGAAAGTAACTTTTTCGTTTTGCCAGTTAAAAAAATGCTACTGGCGAAATGTTGCCAGTTCAAATTGTCGCTAAATTTGAGCCCTGATTGAGTACTATACTATTATTGTTTAATTGTGTCACTGGCATACTCACAACTGATTTGTACAGAATGCCAGTTATACTCACAACTGATTTGATTTGTACAGAATGCCAGTTATACTCACAACTGATTTGTACAGAATGCCAGTTATACTCACAACTGATTTGTACAGAATGCCAGTCATGTACATTGCATTGAGGCAAAGGTCTTAGTCCAAACATATGTTTTGTTTCCCCAATCAGCTCTAAACTGTTTTCTGTTCTAAATCTTCCGGTTTACATATTAAGTGATTAATTGTAACAGATCGGCGATGATACAATGTATCTATTTATTTTTTCTTTGTCTAAACGTAGGATCGTGAACTCACGCAAACGGAAACACACCAAATGTATTTTGTTTTGCCTTATACTTGCAGATTTATGACTATCGATCCATGTTTGTTTTGTATCATGAAGAGAAAACATGTATAGGAACGAAATCTTCACCATTAAGAAAGCGAAAGGGAGGGAGCGTAGTGACCCACCGCGGTTTCTTAATACTGAAGATTTTCTCTTAATAGACCCTATCCGACTTAGTGTTTACCGTAGGTTTATCGATAGTCTTTATATAGATGACGCTCTAACCTGCGAAGAGCGCTGGTAGTAAATTATTCATGAATAAATGTAGCCAGTATTTGAAATTCTGATTGGTTTCAAAAGTAGGGTAAACGCTAAAACCTGTTGTCAATTCTCGACAATAAAACAAAACAGAGATATGCACTTGTGTCTCTGCACTATAGAGAATGTAACTCATAAATCACTCGCTAAATACAAGTGTTTTAACGGAGCTGTTTTGCCTGTCTTGCATTGTCGATAAAGGCTGCATAGACAGTTTTTGCCATACGCATGTATTCTCATATGGATCCCATATCGTTATCATATAAAACGTTATATATGGTATTTATTTAACAGGAGTGTCATGTAATTTCCATTTGATGATATTACAAGATTCGCTTTTAAAACACAAAAACATCCCCCATTCTTATATGATACTTATGTATAACCCGCTACGGGTTCGAATGCCACTGGGAGCTCAACTTGTAAGTGCGAAATATTCTTACGGGTGGCGGGAGATATACAGTACTGGTTCTACCCAGGAAATATGGTGTGGTCTGCCTCTACTACAAAAAAAATATATCGACCGTCATATATGGCCTAAAATGTGCTAAAATGACGTAAAACATCATTCAAACAAACAAACAAACATTATATAAAATGTCTTATACCGCTCCTTCTATATAAGTACCGTTTAGTAGGTATCATATGCGAGTCATATAAGAATCATATGACGTTTATAATTGGCAACATTGTTCGTGTACTTACTCATAGCCGAATGATGCGTAGAAGTGATTGAACTCCCAGATACTGAGGATGTTGTTTTTGTCATTGTCGAACATCTCGAACATGAGCTCTGACGTTTCCTCGTCCATCTTGAACTCGGTCTGGAACATATCTTTGGCCTTGTCCTTGTTCAGCCGCCGCACAAAGTTCGGCGTGTACTTGTCAAACACCTTCTGTACCTCATCACTGCAAAATAAATAAATAAAACGTGGAGTTATGTCCCGTTTACATATTTTTAATATTAAGAGTTCAGAAAAACTTGCATAAGGGTGAAAGAATTATCAGAATTTGACGATAAACAAAGACGATATGATCATTTGAACGTTCTATTGAAACGGATATAGAAGTCGCCATTTTGAGAGCTTTACAGTTCTAAATGACTATAGAAATGTAATATTTATAAATATGAAAATTTACTGGTTTATAGGGAGAAAAAGACAGCAACTGTATGAAAAATATGTATACTTAATGGCAATAAACCGTTATATGACCAGTAAAGGAGTTTGTATTAGTTGTAGTGATTTTCTTTACTTTAAATGATATTCATCCATATTCCATATGTTGTAATTTGGAACTATGACGTCATATTTCTCAAAATGGCGGCACCTCTACCAACAACCTTAAAACAACCTTGAAATGATCATATATTTTCTGTTTAGAATCCAATTTGGATGAATCTTTAACTTTTTTCCAAGCTCTTCAGAACTCTCAATAATATTACATATTTTGCTGTGTCGCTAACTCGCTTTAAGTTATGTAGATAGTATAGTACAATGAGCAGATCTGTAAGCAGACCAACTATAATCTGTTCTATTTCAGTTGAACCATAGAATAAAATTCACTTAAAACCTACACATGTACATGAATTAGCAATCTATATTACTATATACACTATCGCCGTTATATAACAGCAGCCTTAGAGGGAGATAAGTTTCCCTTCGAACATGCCTCCGCGAGGGAGCGAACCTCCGCGGGTCAGCTGTATGTTGCTCTAAAGCCAAGGCCTTATCCACTGAGCTACCGAGGCCACGTCAACAGAGAAAGAGAACACCATAACTCACAGTTATCACATGACCCCTGTCAACAGCATTGCATACAAGGGAGTGAAATGAACGATTGAAATGGGGTTTCACGCCCCGTTAACACGTCATATTGGGTTACATTTGGACAGTAACCTCAAAGCGAAATGAGACGTAGAATGAAGTTTTCCGTCAGATATGACTCCACCAGTGAGGACGAAAAACACGCAGACTTCTAAAGCACAATGCCAATTCCACTTCTTGTATAACCCACAGCTGCCAGATGGCATCGCAGTTGTCGTATAGTTATGGCATACATGTGTCATATGTAGGATCCGTTGTCAGACGACGTCAAAGTTATCATATGTAACCCACAGTTGTCTCATAGTTGTCATATATAACCCATACATGTTACATGGCATCTCGTTGTCTAATGGCATCACGATTTTCATATGTAACTCACAGTTTCTTTTATTGACACGTGCCCCTTGTGGTTCCCGGGCAAGCATGCGGTCGCTGCTTATCCAGACAGAGATCCATCAGGGGCGTAGCCAGAGCCTTTTGGAGAATACGCCTTGGGGGAGGGTGCGGGAGGGGTGTGAGTGCAATTTCGGAGGTTTGTGGCTTCATTTGAGAGAGATTTTGGAGGCTCTCGCCTCAATTTTTAATAGTACCTCACCCCCTACCCGCTTCAATTTTTATTGCTGATTTTAACAAATAAGCACTTTTATTTTTTCACCTTCGATTTTCTAGAGTAAGCCCGGGCGTACAGGAGTATGCCTAAATACGTCCCTGTTCATACAAATTCATAATTATTTTGTCCTCTTTTGTCGTATTTATTATCGTATTGTTCATGTTTCAGGTGATACTCGAGTAGTGGCAGAAAACAATGACAGTGACTCCATCAAAAAGTATTTTAAAAAATGTGTTTACAACCTAATTTGCATCCACTCTGAATTTCTACAGGTGGAAAGGTTCTATATTATACTTTATCACATAACTTACGGTGTGGGAGTGGAATAACACCATTCTATATTTTCGATATACCACTAGTTATATAAGTATGCAAATTAGCCTAGTATGCGCTGTTAAAAAATCCTATTCCCACGGTTTATGTCGGTTTCGGGGGTTAAAGCAACAGGCAAAATGCAATAAGAGTCGATATGTGAGTTATGTGATAAATAGAAACTAACATTCGTTCTCATTCATTATTGAATGTATTAAACTCGCATTATATCCTTTTGCCAACTCGTTTAATAAATTCAATAATGAATGAGTACTCATGTAGGATCCTCTATGTATTTTGATTGATTCGATGTAAATGGAGGGCGGGTTTGGAATGTTCATTCATGTTGGCGCCATATCACCATTTTGTGTCGGTAGGCCGTAGATACTTGTTATGTATGTCGGTTAACATATAGATTTATGCTTTCAAACAAAAAAGGTATATGGAGATGAATTTATGATATAGGTTTCATTAAATGCTTGTTTTCCATGTATTTGTTGTTGTTTTTTTTGGTTTATCTTCAATAAATAATCCTAATATAAATAGATCTGTAATTATTGTATAAAACTGAAAGTGTTGCCCTGGTTAGGTGAACAGCGACGCAATTCCTGGGTAACTCAAAGTTTAAATATCGACAGTGGACATAAACGTCTAATAATAAAGTGGGTTGTAATAAAGCGGATCAAAAGCGGATGTTATTAAACTGCAGCTTTGCAACCATCCTCAAACGCTAATCCGTCTGCATTTTGGCGCGTCACCCACGCATGGGACCATGTGGCGCCCGTTTTTAGAAGCGTTGTCGGGCATTCAACAGAAGAGTATAATTTTCCTCTTCAAACGTGACATAAATTATCCAAAACACAGCATGGTTTTTGACAAGAATGGCGATCAGCGACAACATTAAGTGTACCATTACGACAAAGCATGTGGAGCGAATCGTAAAGATTTCCCCCCAATTTAGTCTTAGCTGAACATGAGTATATTCGCGTGTGCTATATGCATGTACATGATAGTGTGTTCTCCATTCTCCATTACATGATAGAGTGTTCTCAAATTGCATTAATATTCTATTTCAAATTTACTTAAACTTAAGTGCTTGTATACGTTTTTGTTTTGGTTGTTGTTGTTTTGCGTTTGTTTATTTGCTGCTTAATCGTTGACGCAAATTGTTGAATCAAACTTAAATGTAATCGTCCTTAAGTAACGCATCATTTACCGTACGCAACAGCTGTTAGGCGCCATTGGCAATCTGACTAAATATAGAACGAGTTAGCTTTATTAAAGTGAAATTAAACTTTGTCAATAGTATTCACCACTTATTCATACAAAATAACATTTGCATATGAGATCAAGGTCATTCTCCGCTTCAATTAATAGTGCGTATGCGTTTCACCTTCTTACACGCCGGATTCGGGCCGTTTGTGTTTTTGTTCTCTTTAGAGAATTTGAGATACTGGTCACTTTGGAAAGTGTCAATGACTACATACATGTACAAAGTTTGATGAAGAAATATAAATGAATTTAGCTATGAAACAACTAAAAGACACAGACTTGCCCTTTTTATATTGATAAAAAGTCGAAAACATTGTGTCAGTGAGTTTTTACATATGCAAAAGATGATGAAACGTACCAAGAAAGAGTATAGGATATAAAACAAATGCGTTAAGTTTTCGGTTGAAATGTTTAACCATTAATTACGGTGACTTTGACATTTGTCATATTGGTATTGTTAGTCAACTGTTGGCATTGATTGAACATATGCAAAGTTTGATAACGATTTGAAAAGTATGTATCCCATGAACGCTGCGCTTACATAATACAAGTAGCTTGCAGGGACATAACACATGTGTTGTATATTTAAACATAGAGATGAGGGTATTTACACATTAGTTGTTTCAGATATGGCCTAAAACACATGTGGCAACATTGTTCGTGTACTTACTCATAAATATTATGTATTTCAATTAACGTCTGGGAACATGCAAACTTGGTCTAGGAACATGCAAACTTGACACCAGTATACACTAATGCTCGCCTTACAAAGTTTGTAATTAACTAAGTGACACGCACAACTAGCTATAATATTATATTTTCATTTGTTTTGTTAATACATAGTTTGAATGATTTATTTATCTGCTTCAATGAACCAGTTGAGATGATTTAATTAAACAAATTGCCCTTAAGCAAATGATGACCTACTGAAAACGAAAACATTTTTTTTTTAAAAATAGGACATGTCAATAAAGAAAGTGTGTGAACAAAGATAAACAGAAATGCAGCTTGTGTACTGAAGAAACTCGCTGCAGCTGTAAAAAAATGCTATAAATTCAAAACATTTCTGAACAGACAGCAATTTTTTTGTTTTTAAACTCGCGGCGTCCATTTCTTTTTTCTACATGACTTGCATATTGGCACAGTATCGTTAATACGTATTTGTATATGTTTCAAAGCTAATTATTTTTGCAT
The DNA here is from genome assembly GCA_037043455.1 of Cyrtodaria siliqua. Classification (NCBI taxonomy): domain Eukaryota; kingdom Metazoa; phylum Mollusca; class Bivalvia; order Adapedonta; family Hiatellidae; genus Cyrtodaria; species Cyrtodaria siliqua. The sequence continues at coordinate 247,306 of JAWPHD010002611.1, forward strand.
ACCAAGTTACTATGATAATTTTACTTTACATCATAATATACTTAAAGGGGCTGATGCACTATTTTAAGGTTTATTTAAAAGGGCTCTGAAATACTTGAAAAAGGCTGAAAGATATACCAAAATGTCATGAAAAATAAAGGAGATATGACCTATAGAAAATATGCAAAGAAACATAAATGGAGGCGGCCATCTTGGAACGATGACGTCATAGCGCCTTTTTACCATACATGGCATATTGACATAGAAAATCACTGCAAATGAAAAAATAAGATATTGACAAAGAAAATCACTGCAAATGAAAAAATAAATTATTTATATTTGTATATTTACTTTTAAAACATATTCTGTCAATATGCCATATATGGTTACTATGTCGTCATCGTTGCAAGATGGCCGCCTCCATTTATGTTTCTTTGCAAATTTTCGATAGGTCATATCTCCTTTATTTTTCATGGTATTTTGATAATTCTTTCAGCTTTTTCAAGTTTTTCTGTGCCCTTTTAAATACATGGTGTTTGAAAATAGTGCATCAACTCCTTTAAATCTATGGTAGAAAAAAATTACACGTGCAATACACATTTTACGACCTTTTATTTAATTTTACGCAAGCATGTTTAAAGTCAAAATGATATGATAAAACAAGCGAGGTCCTAATGTTAATGCTTGATAAATAGATTCCTTTAACTGACGTGTTTAACTAACGTGTTTGTGTTTCCTAACTCAGCACAACTTCATCATGTATTTAGGTTAGCTGATATATTTAATTCAATTATTTCATTAAGTCTGCTTTGTGCAATTAACCTCCCATGTGTTATCTCCTTTCGATCTAATTCTTGTATATGGTCGTATACCACCACTGCATTTCCCATACGCCTACATTATAGCCGTTTGGACTTCAACCCCTATTTCTAAATTCCACTGGCTGAAAAAGCTAACTCTTCCTAAAGAACTATCTTAGATACACTCAAAAATTACCAGTAAATTAGTGATTATGTATTGCTTTCAGCCTCTAATATTTCACTGAGGTGGACACCCTCAGAATGACAGTAAATAAATGCTGCTTTTTTTTGCAAATATGCATTGGCCTCAGTATAATTGTATCAATAAAAATGCAATTTTAGCCAAAATATCCTACATGAACTTGTTTTATGATGGAAATATAATATGCTGATGTTTTATTGGGATTTATTATGATTTGGGTAATTTCATCCAATCAGAATCTAACTTACAATCTGACTACATGCCCTAACTCAGTAGTGGTATCTGACCATATGCAATGGATTGCTGTAAGATCAGAACAGAACAGTCTGCAGTAGTTTCGTGCATTGGTGGTTTAAAACTCATTGCATTGAAGAGTGTAGTTTTTTAAATTGACAAATTCCAAAATGAATATGCCATGTTTGGTACCAACGTTTTTATCATCCCATTGCCAATATCATGTTGTCATTTGTTTTTGCAATAGGTTGAATCATTAAGGGACTGTCGCTTGATAAAGAGGATAGGACGTAAAG
>JAWPHD010002612.1:0-248771 GCA_037043455.1 Cyrtodaria siliqua
AGGCCTTTAAAGATTTCACGATGAGCCACGATGTCTTTGTGATTTGAATCTGAACTTGCCGGCAACACCTAACCCGACATTAAACGTCATTTCGAGTTTATTTTCTGTGCAAAATTCAGGTAATTACAACAGTAGAACTATAACGTTTGATTAAAGAATTTTCAATTAGGTTGATTTGAGTAGGTCGTCCATCTTTGCTTTAAAACATCGTTGTTGTACCAAGTATCTATGAGTTTGATTTTTACGCCGGCAACACCCGTAATTCGGACAGAAAACGCACGTTCAAATGTAAGGCTGTACATATTCATTACTACTGCATAGAACAAAAACTGCGATAAACAATCTCAAGTGGTGTGGTATTACTAGGCTGGCCATCATGCTTTAATATCCAGTGAGTCTGCATGTTTATGATGTGGATCTGCCACGCTCCGCAACACTCGTTATCCGACGACCAGTAGTGTTTTTGACTACTTTCGAACTACCAATCACACAGCAGTTGAATCAAAATTGTGAAAAACGGTCTCAAATGATGTGATGTTAGTAGCACTACCAAAAGGCCTTTAAAAAAAAAACGCTGCGCCAGAGTGTCTATGATGTGATCTTCCCTCCGACAACACTCGTTATCCGACGACCAGACGTGTTTTTGACTACTTTCGAACTTTCAGTCATACTGCAGTAAAACCAAAATTGTGATAAACGGTCTCAAATGGTGTGATTTTAGTAGCACTACCAAAGGCTTTAAAAAAACGCTAGCGTCACCGTGTCTAAGATGTTGATCTGCCCGCGGCAATACTCATTATCCGACGATCAGAAGTGTTTTTGACTACTTTTGAACTTTCAATCTTACACGCAGTAGAACAAAAATTGTGACAAACGGTCTCAAATGGTGTGATCTTTAGTAGCACTACCAAAAGGCTTTAAAAAAACGCTGCACCAGCGTTTCTATGATGTTGATATGCCCGCCCGGCAACCACTCGTTATCCGACGACCAGACGTCTTTTTGACTACTTTCGAACTTACAATCATACAGCAGTAGAACCAAAATTGTTATAAACGTCTCAAATGGTGTGACTTTAGTAGCATTACCAAAAGGCTTTAAAAAGACGCTGCGCCAGCGTGTCTATGATGTTGATCTGTCCGCCGGCAACATTCGTTATCCGACGACCAGAACATGTTTTTGACTACTTTCGAACTTTCAATCATACCAGCAGTAGAACCATATTGTGATAAACGGTCTGAAAGGTGTGATTTTAGTAGCACTGCCCAAAAGGTTTTAAAAAAAGCTGTGGTTGATCTGCCCGCCAGCAACACTCGTTATCCGACGACCAGACGTGTTTTTGACTACTTTGGACTTTTCAATCATACAGCAGTAGAACCAAAATTGTGATAAACGGTCTCAAATGATGTGATTTTAGTAGCACTAAAAAAAACGCAAGCGGCGGGGCGGACGGCCACAAAGGAACCACTAAGGACCAGTAAGTGACCACTAAGGACAACTGAATGACCACTAAGGACAAGTAAGACACTTCTAAGGAGGAATAAGTATATTAAAATCCAGTGAGACTGCATGTCTATGATTTTGATTTGCCCGCCGGCAACACTCGTTATCCGACGACCAGACATGTTTTTGACTACTTTCGAAATTTCAACCAAACAGCAGTAGAACTAAATTTGTGATAAAACGGTCTCAAATGGTGTGATTTTAGTAGCACTACCAAAAGGCTTTAAAAAAAATGCTGCGCCAGCGTGTCTATGATGTTGATCTGCCCGCCGGCAACACTCCTTATCCGAAGACCAGACGTGTTTTGACTACTTTCAAACTTTCAGTCATACAGCAGTAGAACCAAAATTGTGATAAACGGTCTCAAATGGTGTGATTTTAGTAGCACTGCTAAAAGGCTTTTAAAAAAGACGCTTCACCAGCGTGTCTATTGGGTTGCCCGCCGACAACACCCGAAACCCGACAAAAACGCCATTTCTAGTCTATTTCAGTGCAAACTTCAGTAACACAGCAGTAGAACTAAAACGTTGACAAAGAATTTTAAATTGATTTTAGTAGGTCGGCCATCTTGCTTAAAAAATCGCTCAAGACCACGTATCTATGTGTTTGATTTTCCCCGCCCGCAACACCCGTAATCGGACAGGAAAACGCACGTTCAAATGTAGCGCTGTACACACTTCAGTACTACAGCAGTAGAACAAAAACTGCGAAAAACAATCTCACGTAGGGTGGTCATCATGCTTTTAATATCCAGAGAGACTGCATGTCTATGATGTTGATCTGCCCACCGGCGACACTCGTTACCCGACAACAAGACCTATTTTTTGTTTAATAAGTTTCAACTATAACGGTTGAGAACGAAGTGCGAAAGAGGTTGTCTATAAAACATGATTGTTAGAAATGGAAAGAAGAAACAACAATAGATGTTGATGATAGTGCTTCTACTGCTCTACTGCATCTACTGCTAGAAGTATATACTTCTACTGCTACTGATACTACTTGTAGTATTTACTGCTACTGCTCCTACGTCTAGCAGTAACTAAAACGTCACAGCATTAAAGGTAGGGAAACCTTGACTGCGAACATAACCTACATCCAAGAATATTGACTGCCAACATAACTACAGCCAAGAACCTTGACTGCCAACATAACTTACAGCCAAGAATATTGACTGCCAACATAACCTACAGTCAAGAACATTGACTGCCAACATAACCTACAGCCAAGAATCTTGACTGCCAACATAACCTACAGTCAAGAACATTGACTGCAAACATAACTACAGTCAAGAACATTGACTGCCAACATAACCTACAGCCAAGAACCTTGACTGCCAGCATAATCTACAGCCAAGAATCTTGACTGCCAACATAACCTACAGCCAAGAACCTTGACTGCCAACATAACCTACAGTCAAGAACCTTGACTGCCAACATAACCTACAGTCAAGAACCTTGACTGCCAACATAACCTACAGTCAAGAACCTTGACTGCCAACATAACCTACAGTCAAGAATATTGACTGCCAACATAACATACAGACAAGAACCTTGACTGCCAACATAACATACAGTCAAGAACCTTGACTGCCAACATAACCTACAGTCAAGAACCTTGACTGCCAACATAACCTACAGTCAAGAACATTGACTGCCAACATAACATACAGACAAGAACCTTGACTGCCAACATAACCTACTGCCAAGAAACCTTGACTGCCAACATAACTTACATGCAAGTCTTTACTTTTTAGAACGCATCATATCAGGAATCGGTTAAAATCTACAGCAAACACGGCCCGGGCAACTGTAGGAAGGACAGGTGTTAAATGTTCATGTTTTAATTCAGACTAAAGTCTATTGCATCGGTGAATACCTACAACACACACGTGTGAATTCTTGTCATAAGCATTATTTAACGGTTATTAAGGAGGGTCTGCTTAATTTTAAAAAAGTTCTTTCTGATACAATACGGTCAGCACAAAAACATATATATAATGATGACAGGATATGTAACATAATATCCTCATAATAGCATATATCTAAATGACTTTGCCACTGACCGTTCCAATGCGGTAGCCCTATTGTCAACCCTTTTGTGTTTGTGATGTCATTTGCATTTATTATTACTTTTGCCTTCTTGTTTGTCTGTTTGCGTGTTTTTTTCTGTGTTTTGTGGTTGACTGTCCTCCTTGAATGCTACTTTCCTTGTCCGATCTTGTTATATTTCTTTGTTAGATGATTATATCCAATGTTCAGTACAATAAGCAATATAAAGCATCAGAGTACAATGGACTCGTACATGGCTGACACGATCCTGTATCAGACTTAGAAGCATTTTTGTTATTTTAGTATGGGTTTAAATATATGTATATTAAATGTGTTACATTGTGTAGGAACACGTGGCAATCTCAACATGGTCTCACCTAGATGGAGATATAACTCGTACTACCTCATACGGGGTGTTTTTCTCCCAGCTCATTCTATTTGTAGAGCGTGTAATGATGTTATAGACTTCAATGATCGAAATCAAGTTATTACAAGTAAACTTCTTCAGCAGGGTTTTCGTTATCACAAACTACGTAGATCTTTCTCTAAATTCTACGGCCGCAACGAGGGCCAACTGGAAAAGTACAACACCAACCTTAAAACACTTCTCCGACTAGGCATATCACAGCCCTCATTTTATGGGGATGTGGTCTATAAACGAAAGTTAAAGGGGTCTGACGGGTTTCCTGACCGCTTTACAAATTTAATCAGAAAGTTCGTCAGAAAAGGATATAACCCTTTGGTTTTACAGCGTACTGCATGTTTAGTGATTGACCCCTCTACAGTCAGTCATTACGCTTCACTTTTCACTTGTGCGATGACTGGACTACCTCTTGGGACTCTATGATTGTACCTACTGAAACCCCAATTAAGGGAGGCGGGTTCATGAGCTTTCGTCCCTCGGGTTTTCTGGTCGGACCCTAGATTGGTTTTCTCTTTAGCTGCAACTACTATGGTTGTTCAGTACGATTCTGGATACATCCTGAGATGTTTATTATTTTGTATGTGTTTCATTAGTTAGTTTCTCTGGATGTTGACTTTATTGTTAGAGAATTCCTTTTGATGGGATGTAGTATTGTTTAAACTGTCTTGTCTATTTGGGCGCTGAAGACAGGATAATAGCGAGGATTGTGGGCATATAAAATCAATTCAAGCTAACAAGTAGGCCTTATTGCCTACTGACCGTTCCAAGTCGGTAACCCTGTCTTCACCACCCTTTCTGTTGTTTTTTGTCTCTTTCATTGTATTATCAAATCCTTGTTTACAGTACAGGGTTGACCTACGATGCCATCTATATCTCATTTTTGTAAGCTTTCGTTACACACACCTTAATTCATATTAACAACCGTTTGATTATTTCAAATAAAACTGATTTTGCATATTATCAATTTCGTCCGAAAAAAATAAAATCTGTTAAAAGTAACTAGGAAAATACAACTCTATGCAAATGAACTTTATTTAACAAAATTTAAAATGTTAAGTTTTAACATAGTTTGTGAATACAATCAAGTGTCCTTCTCAACCACACGGCAATGTTATATTTAAATTCACTACTATGACGTATATATATCAATTATTGACTATTTAAAACAGTGATGTCATTACTAACTTCAGTAACAGTAACTAAGTTACATCACAAACTCATATACGTTTTCTACGATTTTGAGGTATATACACCTGCTTTTGGTATACACAATGCAAATTTGAGGATGTAACATAAAGTACATTCTTGTGCTTTATTATACGTTTTCATTTTTACTTTAGAGTTTATTTTTTAAAGCCATTGAATGCCAACATAACCTTCAGCCAAATACCTTGACTGCAAACATAACCTACAGCCAAGAATCTTGACTGCCAAAATAACCTACAGCCAAGTATCTTGACTGCCAACCTAACATACAGTCTAGAATGTTCACTGTAAATATAACATGCAGCCAAGAACCTTGACTGCCAACATAACCTACAGCCAATAACCTTGACTGCCAACATAACCTACAGCCAAGAATCTTGACTGCCAACATAACCTGCAGCCAAGAACCTTGACTGCCAACATAACCTACAGCCAAGAACCTTGACTGCCAACATAACCTATAGCCAAGAATCTTAACTGCCAACATAACCTGCAGCCAAGAACCTTGACTACCAACAAAACCTACAGCCAAGAAACTTGACTGCCAACATTAACTACAGCCAAGAATCTTGACTGTAAATATAACTTCAGCAAACTTAACATTGAATGTCAACATTACCTACAGCCAAGAACCTTGAATGCAAGCATAACCTACAACCAAGAACCTTGACTGCCAACATAACTTCAGCAAACTTAACTTTGAATGCCATCATTACCTACAGCCAATAACATGGACTGCCAACATAACTTCAGCAAACTTAACATTGAATGCCAACATTACCTACAGCCAGGAACCTTGACTGCCAACATAACCTAAAGCCAAGAACCTTGACTGACAACATAACTTCAGCAAACTTAACATTGAATGCCATCATTACCTATAGCCAAGAACCTTGAATGCCAACTGAACTTCAGCAAACTTAGCATTGCATGTCATCATTACCTACAGCCAAGAACCTTGGCTACCAACATAACTTCAGCAAACTTAACATTGACTGCCAACGTAACCTAAAGACAAGATCCGTGACTGCCAACATAACTTACAGCCAAGAACCTTGACTTCCAACATAACATACAGCCAAGAACGTTTACAACTTGCTGAGTATTCACTGCCAACATAACCTTCAACAGACTAAATATTGCCTGCCAATATAGCCTTCAGCACATATAAAATTGTCTGCCAACATAGCCTTCAACACAGTTAACATTTTTTGCAAACATAACCTTCAACACACTTTACATTGCCTGCCAACAAATCCTTCAGCACATTGAACATTCAATAGCACCATATAATTCAGCAGACTTAACAATTACTGTCAACATAGGATTCAGCACACAGAACCTTGACTGTCTATATGATTTTCAACACATTTAACATTGACAACAAACAAAGCCTTCAGCAAACTTAAAATTGAGTGCCAACATAGAATTCACTTAGCATCGAATGTCAACATAGGATTCAGCGCAGAGAACTTAACCTACCTATATTATATTCAGCACACTTAACAATGACAGCCAATATAGATTCCAGCAAACTTAACATTGACAACCAACATAGTTTTCAGCAAACTTAAAATCTGAGTCGCAACATAGCCTTCATCACTCAATACATGGACAAACAAAACATAGCCTTCGGCTCACTTTATATTATCTGCCAAAATAACCTTCAGCACGTTGAATATTGACAGCCAACATGGCTCTCAGCTCATATAACATTGTCCTTCAACAAAACCTTCAGCACGCTGAATACAGACAGCCAACATTGCTCTCAGCTCACTTAACATTCTCTGCCAACATAACCTTCAGCATGTTGAATATTGACAGACAACAAAGCTCTCAGCTCACTTAACATTGTCCGTAAACATAGCCTTCAGCAAGCTGAATATTGACAGCCAACATTGAATGACAACATAAATTTCAGCACAGGTAATACTGACAATCAACAGAGCCATCGGCGAACATAAAATTGTCTGCCAAAATATCATTCGCACGCTGAATATTGACTGGCAACCTAGCCTTAAGCACGTCGGTACTTTTATGCCAACATAGCCTTTAGCGTAACTAACATTTACTGTCAACATAGCCTCCAGCACACTTAATATTGACTTGTAACATAACTCTCAGCACACTTAACATTGACTGGTATCATAGCCTGCAGCAACTTAATATAACTGGCAACACAGTATTCAGCACAATTAATAATTACTGGCAACATAGCCTTCAGCACACTTAGCATTGACTGATAACATCGCCTTCAGCACACTTAATATTGACTGGTAATATAACCTTAAGCACGCTTAACATTGCCTAGTACAATAAGTTTCTGCACACTTAATATTGACTGGTAACATAGCCTTCAGCTCTTAATATTGATTTGTAACCGAGCCGTCATACCTCTTAACATTGCCTGGCAACTTGACATTCAGAACATTTAATATTGACTGTCAACATAGCCTCCAGCTCACTTAATATTGACTTGTAACATAAATCTCAGCACACTTAACATTGACTGGTAACATAGCCTGCTGCAACTTAATATTAACTGGCAACACAGTATTCAGCACAATTAATAATTACTGTCAATAATGCCTTCAGCACACTTAACATTGACTGATAACATCGCCTTCAGCACACTTAATATTGACTGGTAATATAACCTTAAGCACTCTTAACATTGCCTGGTACAATAAGTTTCTGCACACTTAACATTGACTGGTAACATAGCCTTCAGCTCTTAATATTGATTTGTAACCGAGCCTTCATACCTCTTAACATTGCCTGGCAAATTGACATTCAGAACATTTAATATTAACTATCAACATATCCCCCAGCACACTTAACATTTACTGTCAACATAGCCTTCCGCACAATTTACACATAACCTTTAGCACACTTAACATTGCTTGACAACATAACCTTCAGCACACTTAACATTCCTTGACAACATAGCCTTCAGCACATTTGACATTACTTGTCAACATAACCTTCAGCACACTTAACATTGCTTGACAAAATATCCTTCAGCACACTTAACATTGCCTGGCAACATAGCCATCAGCAGACTTAACATTACTTAGCAACATAGCATTCAGCACACTTAACATTGACTGGAAACATATGTAAACATTTCTACTGTGTGTAAACTTATATTTCATTAAATACAAGTCGAGTATTAGCAATAAGTGTGTAGCAGAATCGGTACATTTGGCATGTGTGTAGATTGTACTAGATCTGGTATAATTAGTACTCAGAGTAATCGAGTACAAGTCAGTACTATCACTATTGAGTAGTAGAATCGTTACACTTGACATGTTTGTAGATTGTACCAGATCTAGTATAATTAGTAATTAGAGTAATCGAGTACAAGTCAGTACTATCAGTATTGAGTAGCAGAATCGTTACACTTGAAATGTTTGTAGATTGTTCAAGATCTAGTATAATTAGTACTCAGAGTAATCGAGTACAAGTCAGTACTATCATTATTGAGTAGCAGAATCGTTACACCTGACATGTGTGTAGATTGTACTAAATCTAGTATAATTAGCACTCACAGTAATCGAGTACAAGTCAGTATTATCATTATTGAGTAGCAGAATCGTTACACTGACATGTGTGTAGATTGTACTAAATCTAGTATAATTAGCACTCACAGTAATCGAGTACAAGTCAGTACTATCATTATTGAGTAGCAGAATTGTTACACTGACATGTGTGTAGATTGTACTAAATCTAGTATAATTAGCACTCACAGTAATCGAGTACAAGTCAGTACTATCATTATTGAGTAGCAGAATCGTTACACCTGACATGTGTGTAGATTGTACTAGATCTAGTATAATAAGTACTCACAGTAATCGAGTACATGTTAGTATAATGCTACATAATTCGTAACTACTTAGCTTAATGGAGTACAAGAGAGTACTATTATTACTGAGAAGTCGATGCATTGTTTGCAGCAGGTACTTTGTTTTATATAATGGCAAAACAATTGACCAAAAATAAATACCGGGTTCAATGTGTGTTACATTTTATTTCGAAACGTATTACATCAACATATTTAAGATATTAGCGTGTAGTAAAAGCATATACAACATAATTAGTAAAGCTGGTTTGGGAAGAATAAATATCAGATGGATTACTTATTTTCTTATCGTATTTGATTTCAGTTGTAAAATAAAACCATATATACTGAAGGGATAAAGAAACGCAGGGTAAACGTTGAAGATGATTCTAGGTAAGATGTCGAGTATAATGTTCAATATTTTTAAGTAAGAATGAAGATTAATGCATGCAGAACAAACTTCAAAAACAATGATTTGCGTCTGGTAAGTGATTTAGGAGTAATTGAAGGGAATTGAAGGGGACCCCCTGTAATGTGAAATCGAAATAGACTGATGCTGGGAACTGGCTCGTCAATACCGTGTATGTCCCCCGTTCGTAAGTAAGAATGAAGATTAATGCATGCAGAACAAACTTCAAAAACAATTTTGTGTCTGGTAAGTGATTTAGGAGTAATTGAAGGGAATTGAAGGGGACACCCTGTAATGTGAAATCGAAATGGACTGATGCTGGGAACTGGCTCGTCAATACCGGGTATTGACGAGAAGTCATTCTTACTTAAAAATATTGAACATTATACTCGACATCTTACCTAGAATCATCTTCAAAGTTTACCCTGCGTTTCTTTATCCCTTCAGTATATTAGCTTATTTAGGTTATTTATATGAGCTCTTATTATCATTTTTGGTTTTTGTTTGAAATGTTTTATTAATAACTATCCGATTTGAGTGTATGCATTCATATTGTCCAAGTTATTTGTAATGAACTAATTGTGACCTAGTCTACGATACTGAACCTCGAAAATGCACATTGGTAAGGCATTACTTCCAACTGCATGTAAATAAACAGAAAACACGCCTAATGCTGAAAAAAACGTTCAGAAATTTAACACTCATTAGCGAATTCTCATATATTTTCTACAATCGCTTGATATGTTTGGTGAAATATAACATTTCTATGGGTTAAATATCAGGATTTCTCAGTGTAAGAATATTCATTATTTTAATAACTTCTTCCGAAAATAGAGATGATTTAAATGCTGGGATCGATTACATTGAACACTTTCAGTCGATGGGAGGTGTGTGATTCGTTTCACGAACGAGCGAAAGAGAATGAGTGAAAAACAAAACACGCCTAACAAAGGATTCCCCTATAATCAAACCCAGCAGTTAACTAACATATTTTTTACATTTTAAATTACTGTATGTTTGACAACCGAAATGTTTTGTTTTGCTGAACTTATTCGACGTGTAACGACGGACGACGTCGACGTCAACATCTCTTTATGTACGTCATGACTCAACGTCGCAGTTAGTTACAGTAACTTTTATGTCCGGGAATTTTAATATTTAGCGATTATGAATGTTCTTTTAATGCGATTATTTAACTGTTGGATTTTATTATAGGGAATCTTTCACTAGATGAGAGGCGTGTAGTTATTTTCACGAATGAGCGAAAAAGAGTGAGTAAACAACTAAACACGCCTACCATCGAGTGAAGAATGTCCATACAATCTAACCCAGAAATTAAATAATCTATTTATTACATTTTAGATCACTTAGTGCATGATTTTAACCGATTTTGTTTTGTTTTATTGAACGTTATCGGCGGATGACGTCGACGCCTCAGCAACACTTTACTGACATCATGCCTTAACGTCACAGTTGGTTATTTTTATGTTCGAAATTAATTATTAATATTAAGCGATTATGAATAGTTTTTCACTGGAAAATCCCATCTTTCACCCATAGAAATTTAATAAACAGAGATTATTTAACTGCTGGGATCGATTGTATGGAAATCCTTCACGAGATGGTAGACGTATGGTTCTTTTCGCGAAAGATCGTATGCGAGCTAGTAAAAACAAAACACTCCTACCATCGAGTGAAGGATTTCCTTATAAACGTACACAGCAGTTAAATAATCTATTTATTACATCTTAAATCAGTTTATGCATGATTTTAACCGGAATTATTCGCTGTATTGAACATTTTCAGCAGGTGACGTCGACGTCAGCAACACTTTTTTGACGTCGTAACTCAACGTCACAGTTAGTTATTTTTCTGTTCGGAGTTAGTTATTAATATTTAGCGATTATGATTACGCTTTCACTGAGAAATCCCAGTCTTCCACCAATAAAATTGTAATAAACAGAAATAACTAACTGTGACGTACAGCCATGACGTCAATAAAGTGTTGAAAACTTCGACGAGATTTGAACGTTCAACGAAGATAAATATTTTGGTTAAACACATTCACAACTGATTTAAAATTTAATAAATAGGCCTAGATTAAGAGTACAAACATGCTGGGCTGATAAGGATGTCCTTCACGTCATGGTAGGCGTGTTTTGTTTCTTCCACTCGCTCTCATTTATATGTTCTTTGGCGAAAATAATCTCTATGTTCTCTCAAAAGAACAATATTTAAAGGGGCATAGCGCAATCTTTGAGATAAAACGAGGACAAATAGAGTCATTGAACATTTTCACAATATTTTTTGCATAACATTACATTTATTGAAAACAGCAATTAATTTTCGATTGCATGTATGCATTTATCACATAACTTATTGTGTGGGAGTGGAATACCACCATTCTATATTTTCGATATATAACTAGTTATATAAGTATGCAAATGAGCCTAGTACGTGCTGTCAAAATTTTTGATAATGACTATGATCCAATTCCCACGGGTTATGTCGGTTTCGCTTGCTAAAGCGACAGGCAAAATGCAATAAAAGTCGATATGTGAGTTATGTGATAAATAGAATCTAACATTCGTTCTCATTCATAATTGAATTTATTAAACTCGTTAGCAAAAATGATATAATGCTCGGCAAGATCCTCGCATTATATCCTTTGGCCAACTCGTTTAATAAATTTAATAATGAATGAGTACTCATGTAAGATCCTCTATATATCTTTCAAAACATACACAAACAATTGTACTCATCATTCGTCTTTTTCCTTTAAAGCAACAGAAATGGACTGTACCCCACCCACTGTTTTACAACAAGATTAATTCAAGATAAAAGAACAGGTATGTTCTAATGCTCAACTTTTTTAAAACTTGTATATGACATTTCTTTCAAAACAAGTAAAAAACTATCTAGGTCATCAGGCTTCTAATGATATATGTTGTTGTTGTTTTTAAGTTACACACATTTTGACATTTTCACTGTAAAATACTGGATTAACAAATCGAGGCGCTAATTTTAATGCTTTATACAAACTTCAAGATTGCCGTGTGTCCCTTTAATATAGAACATTCTTTATGATCCGTTTATTGTCACATCATATGTAGTTTGGACATGCAGTTTGTATTCAACGTGTATAAAACGTTATATTCCTACCATATCCGCTATCATCACACTCCACCAAATAAAATCTCGAGCATGATTTGATGTAGTGCCTAACCTTCTTCATTGATGCTTTGTCCATATATTTAAGTTCAACATTTACCGGGTGTGGTGTATATGGTATACTGGCAATGAAGCCAATACATGATTCACTTGTCATGGTAACACCGTACAATGTTACACGTTTCAGGTTCACCATCTCAGGAGATAGTTTCAGGTCAAGTTTACCCAAATCTACCATCTCAATGACAATATCCTGTAGATGTACTAGGGTAACCAGAGTTGACACAACAAGTGCTGCATCTCGTCCACTAGATCCACCTATTATCAGGTGTTGTAGTTTTGGAGCCGCCTGGAGACACCCCAGTACAGAGTCAACAGCACCAGGTCTATATAACCACGAGGCATGGCAATACTGTAGCTGTGCGTTAAGCAGATTCAAGCCGTCCACACCTAACATATATAAACTAAGGTGTTGTAGTTGATGCAGGCGGGCTAAATTTATCTGATAACCACAGTAGCCTTGTAGGTGATGCAGGAGGGATAAATTTAACTGGTTACCAGAGTCGTCATCATGGGTACTACAGTATATACTATCTAGGCCTATCTTCTTCATCAGTGTGGCCTGTGACAGGTATGACATCAAGCCTTCTATCCGTTCGTGTGTCAGAGTGATACAACTCAGGCTGATGGCACTCAGGTGGTCAACATCGTATAGAATGGTAGGTAATGGCTTGGGTATAACGTAACCTGGAGATGATGGTGATGACAATTCTATTGTGGTTAAAGTACTCTTGCACTTGGACACCAGAGTAGACATAATGCCTACATCATCCTCATCGCGCATCTTAATCCTTAGTTTTCTAAGACAATCTGCGTGCATAAAATGATCATCGACTTCTCTGGGTAACCTACATTCCGTGCATATGCTACTGATGTTGATGTTTGAGCAAATTAAGCGTTGCACATCCTTTCCTGTATCTGTGATAAAAACATGCTCAAACTGGGGTCTTATATGTTCAAAGCCATTGTCGGAACTTTCCTTCACACAGTCAAGAATGGTATCCTGTATCTGCATTAAAGCCTTCCCTGCTGCTTCGGAAGGATCGGCTGCTCTGTAGGAATAAATGTTAGTTGATGTATTAATACTCTGTATGTATTCTTCTGAAAGAGGATCCTGGGAGGTGACATCGCGAATGTGTTTGCATAGTCTTTGTGCAGCTTCGGGATTCATGCCACTGACAAAAACAAACACTTTTGACATCTCTAGAACATGGTCTACTGAGTTGCAGATGCTAAATAACTCTTTAATGATTGCGTCAAACTCTTCAGAATTCAGTGAAACAAACATTGCAGCTAGAAATTCCTGGAACGTTTTATGCAAAAATGACAGGCTCTTCATTCGTGAAGTGCAGTCTATGGTTACTTTGCTCTGTGTCAAGATTCCCATTTTGAGACAAATGCCTATATCAATCGATAGCAATCCATACATCTCGGCAACTGAACTTTCGAACACGAGTGAGGACGCTGGGTCAACGTTGAACAGTGTTTTAAATGCCAGACGGCCCAGAGAATGCAAGAGTGGTCTGAACTGTTGACACGCTGCTTTTTCATTGAAACATTTAGGTAGCTGTATATTAGACTCAGACCATACTTGTTTTAATTTGGGAATGTCCTCATTATCTGCTAGCTTCTGTTCGGCTAGCTCAAACAGTAGACTGATCATCCCACTGTAAGTAATACACTGGGACTCTCCCAGAGGTTTGTTGTCGTACCACAAACATACGAGTTGCTTCAATATTACAGGAACAGTCATGACTTCCGTTAAGTTTTTCTTCTCTAACTCCCGCATAAAATCCATAGCAGACTTGTTTTGTCGTGTTTTTTTATTTAAAATTAAAACCATTGAACGCACAAGTTCAACAGACGATTTGTAACCAATACCAGACAATTTAATCTGCTGATCCACTTCTGATGACTTCAGTCTCAGGACTTCCAGTTTCCATGGTCTGGTTGTTGTTACAATTGTGCAATTGTTTATCTTTCTGCCCGGAAGTCCGTCAGTGACGAATGGTGAGGGCTGGTAGTGTGCTGGCGAGGACCATTCATCCAGGCCATCCAAGATGATGAGACACTTTTCGCTTTCGTTCTGTAACATGAAGGACAGTACGTCAGCGTGACTTTCCTTTTGCGGCAACAAATTTAAAATCATTTCTTCTATGCTCCCATACGATGTGGCATTTCTTAAAGGAATGTAACATAACAGTTCAAATTTCAGCATGACATCTTCATTTTCTGATCTGTTTTTTCGAAACTTGGAAATGACTTTCTGAAACATTGAACTTTCGCGATATCTTGTGTGACACATACACCATACTGAAATTATTTGTTGACACAATGCGCTTTTTCCAAGTCCAGCATCACCGCTGATATAAATGTTTCTGCACGGCTTTGTTCTGTTGTAGAATATGTCGTTGTAAGTATCAATTGCTATTTCTTCTGCATCATCACGGCTTGATTTTTGCCACGAGTCGACTCGAGTTGTGTTTAGCTTGGTTTGTTCTAGATTCAGTTTTTTCATACAAGGTTTGACATAAATATCGTTTATAACTGTAATTGCTTCTTCCTGCAGGAGATCATTTTCGGGTACCTTGATAAACGTTCTCTCGTATAGCCTGATAAGGTCTGTCTGCAGCTCTGGTAATATATAAAAATACGTATACATTAGTACTCCAATAAACTCTACTGCTCAAAAGTTTATAAGGAAATCTATTACCTACTTCATATCAAGATAACATCCGAAATGGAAAAAATCTGTGCTAAACCGCAAATAATACTTGAGGTTGCTTTAGTAAAAACAGATGTCTCCCCCCACTGTGGAAAAGGGCAATACATTCACCAAAAATCATTTGACTGGAACATGATGAAGATATGCGCAACTAGGCTTGGTAGTGACCATCCCTATTAAATTTCGTTGAAAATCGGCCAGGAGTTCAGTAGAACTATTCGACAAAGTTTGTGTATTCAAACCTTTAAAGAGCCATAACTTTGTCAAAATCATTCAACGGAAACACAATGATGTGTGCAACTAGCTTGGTACTGATCATCCATGCGAAGTTTCGCTGAAATCCGCAAAGTGGTCTAGGAGAACAATGTTTGTGTTTTAAAATCGTTAAAGGGCTACGAATCCTCCAAAAATCACGGTGATGACATGCGCAACTAAACTTGGTACTGATCGCCAGATGACAGACAGACGACAGATGACAGACAGACAAAAGACAGACAGCACGAAAACAATGCCACCTCATCCACTTCGTGAGGGAGACATCAATATTAGTATTATTAAAAAGGAATTCTGTATTTAAATGATGGTAACTCAATTACAACAACTGTACTCCTTTGAGGTCATGATATGAAAACAACATGTAACATACACACATATTTATATACAGACAATACTATACAATTGTGAAAGGTAGTATGTTATAATACATGCAACAAATCTCCCTATAACATTACGGACAACACCAAGTGCTTTGTTTGTTTGTTTGTTTGATTGTTTGTTTGTTTATCTGTTTGTTTATTTGTTTGTATGGCGTTTTACGTAATTTACAACCAATCTCATGTTATATATGACGTACGATTTTTTTTTTTGGTTGGGTGTGTGTGGGTCGAGGGAGACATATCACCCACTTTTCGTGGGTAAAACCAGTACTGTACAGCTTCCGCGATCCGTAAAAATCGACACTTCCTCACTTACAAGTCGAGCTCCTAGTGGGATTCGAACCCGCAGCGGTGAGAGGCGAGAAGGTTTACAAGCAACGTCGTTAACCAGTCGGCCACGGAGAGGCCTTAACACCAAATGCAAGCAGAATAGAGCTCAACATGAAAGTCAACGGGTATAACTTAAAGACACACACGGCAATCTTTAAGTATACTTATCAAGCATTAAAATTAGCACCTCAATCAACGGGTATAACTTAAAGGCACACACGGCAATCTCTAAGTATAATTATCAAGCATTACAATTAGCACCTCAGTCAACGGGTATAACTTAAAGGCACACACGGCAATCTCTAAGTATACTTACCAAGCATTACAATTAGCACCTCAGTCAACGGGTATAACTTAAAGGCACACACGGCAATCTCTAAGTATAATTATCAAGCATTACAATTAGCACCTCAGTCAACGGGTATAACTTGAAAGGCACACACGGCAATCTCTAAGTATACTTACCAAGCATTACAATTAGCACCTCAGTCAACGGGTATAACTTAAAGGCACACACGGCAATCTCTAAGTATACTTATCAAGCATTACAATTAGCACCTCAGTCAACGGGTATAACTTAAAGGCACACACGGCCATCTCTAAGTATAAGTATCAAGCATTACAATTAGCACCTCAGTCAACGGGTATAACTTAAAGGCACACACGGCCATCTCTAAGTATAATTATCAAGCATTACAATTAGCACCTCAGTCAACGGATATAACTTAAAGGCACACACGGCAATCTCTAAGTATACTTATCAAGCATTACAATTAGCACCTCAGTCAACGGGTATAACTTAAAGGCACACACGGCCATCTCTAAGTATAATTATCAAGCATTACAATTAGCACCTCAGTCAACGGATATAACTTAAAGGCACACACGGCAATCTCTAAGTATACTTATCAAGCATTACAATTAGCACCTCAGTCAACGGGTATAACTTAAAGGCACACATGGCAATCTCTAAGTATAATTATCAAGCATTACAATTAGCACCTCAATCAACGGGTATAACTTAAAGGCACACACGGCAATCTCTAAGTATAATTATCAAGCATTACAATTAGCACCTCAGTCAACGGGTATAACTTAAAGGCACGCACGGCCATCTCTAAGTATAATTATCAAGCATTACAATTAGCACCTCAGTCAACGGATATAACTTAAAGGCACACACGGCAATCTCTAAGTATACTTATCAAGCATTACAATTAGCACCTCAGTCAACGGATATAACTTAAAGGCACACACGGCAATCTCTAAGTATACTTATCAAGCATTACAATTAGCAACTCAGTCAACGGGTATAACTTAAAGGCACACACGGCAATCTCTAAGTATAATTATCAAGCATTAAAATTAGCACCTCAGTCAACGGGTATAACTTACAGGCACACACGGCAATCTCTAAGTATACTTACCAAGCATTACAATTAGCACCTCAATCAACGGGTATAACTTAAAGGCACACACGGCAATCTCTAAGTATAATTATCAAGCATTACAATTAGCACCTCAGTCAACGGGTATAACTTAAAGGCACACACGGCAATCTCTAAGTATACTTACCAAGCATTACAATTAGCACCTAAGTCAACGGGTATAACTTAAAGGCACACACGGCAATCTCTAAGTATAATTATCAAGCATTACAATTAGCACCTCAGTCAACGGGTATAACTTAAAGGCACACACGGCAATCTCTAAGTATACTTACCAAGCATTACAATTAGCACCTCAGTCAACGGGTATAACTTAAAGGCACACACGGCAATCTCTAAGTATAAGTATCAAGCATTACAATTAGCACCTCAATCAACGGGTATAACTTAAAGGCACACACGGCAATCTCTAAGTATACTTATCAAGCATTACAATTAGCACCTCAGTCAACGGATATAACTTAAAGGCACACACGGCAATCTCTAAGTATAATTATCAAGCATTACAATTAGCACCTCAGTCAACGGATATAACTTAAAGGCACACACGGCAATCTCTAAGTATAATTATCAAGCATTACAATTAGCACCTCAGTCAACGGGTATAACTTAAAGGCACGCACGGCCATCTCTAAGTATAATTATCAAGCATTACAATTAGCACCTCAGTCAACGGATATAACTTAAAGGCACACACGGCAATCTCTAAGTATACTTATCAAGCATTACAATTAGCAACTCAGTCAACGGGTATAACTTAAAGGCACACACGGCAATCTCTAAGTATAATTATCAAGCATTACAATTAGCACCTCAATCAACGGGTATAACTTAAAGACACACACGGCAATCTCTAAGTATAATTATCAAGCATTACAATTAGCACCTCAGTCAACGGATATAACTTAAAGGCACGCACGGCCATCTCTAAGTATACTTATCAAGCATTACAATTAGCACCTCAGTCAACGGGTATAACTTAAAGGCACACACGGCAATCTCTTAGTATACTTATCAAGCATTAAAATTAACACCTCAGTCAACGGGTATAACTTAAAGGCACACACGGCAATCTCGAAGTATACTTATCAAGCATTAAAATTAGCACCTCAGTCAACGGGTATAACTTAAAGGCACACACGGCAATCTCTAAGTATACTTATCAAGCATTACAATTAGCACCTCAGTCAACGGGTATAACTTAAAGGCACACACGGCCATCTCTAAGTATAATTATCAAGCATTACCATTAGCACCTCAGTCAACGGGTATAACTTAAAGGCACACACGGCAATCTCTAAGTATAATTATCAAGCATTACCATTAGCACCTCAGTCAACGGGTATAACTTAAAGGCACACACGGCAATCTCTAAGTATACGTATCAAGCATTACAATTAGCACCTCAGTCAACGGGTATAACTTACAGGCACACACGGCAATCTCTAAGTATACTTACCAAGCATTACAATTAGCACCTCAATTCAACGGGTATAACTTAAAGGCACACACGGCAATCTCTAAGTATAATTATCAAGCATTACAATTAGCACCTCAGTCAACGGGTATAACTTAAAGGCACACACGGCAATCTCTAAGTATACTTACCAAGCATTACAATTAGCACCTCAGTCAACGGGTATAACTTAAAGGCACACACGGCAATCTCTAAGTATAATTATCAAGCATTACAATTAGCACCTCAGTCAACGGGTATAACTTAAAGGCACACACGGCAATCTCTAAGTATACTTACCAAGCATTACAATTAGCACCTCAGTCAACGGGTATAACTTAAAGGCACACACGGCAATCTCTAAGTATAATTATCAAGCATTACAATTAGCACCTCAATCAACGGGTATAACTTAAAGACACACACGGCAATCTCTAAGTATACTTATCAAGCATTACAATTAGCACCTCAGTCAACGGGTATAACTTAAAGGCACACATGGCAATCTCTAAGTATAATTATCAAGCATTACAATTAGCACCTCAATCAACGGGTATAACTTAAAGACACACACGGCAATCTCTAAGTATACTTATCAAGCATTACAATTAGCAACTCAGTCAACGGGTATAACTTAAAGGCACGCACGGCCATCTCTAAGTATACTTATCAAGCATTACAATTAGCACCTCAGTCAACGGGTATAACTTAAAGGCACACACGGCAATCTCTAAGTATAATTATCAAGCATTACAATTAGCACCTCAGTCAACGGGTATAACTTAAAGGCACACACGGCAATCTCTAAGTATACTTATCAAGCATTACAATTAGCAACTCAGTCAACGGGTATAACTTAAAGGCACGCACGGCCATCTCTAAGTATACTTATCAAGCATTACAATTAGCACCTCAGTCAACGGGTATAACTTAAAGCCACACACGGCAATCTCTAAGTATACTTATCAAGCATTACAATTAGCACCTCAGTCAACGGGTATAACTTAAAGGCACACACGGCAATCTCTAAGTATACTTATCAAGCATTACAATTAGCAACTCAGTCAACGGGTATAACTTAAAGGCACGCACGGCCATCTCTAAGTATACTTATCAAGCATTACAATTAGCACCTCAGTCAACGGGTATAACTTAAAGGCACACACGGCAATCTCTAAGTATACTTATCAAGCATTACAATTAGCACCTCAGTCAACGGGTATAACTTAAAGGCACACACGGCAATCTCTAAGTATAATTATCAAGCATTACAATTATCACCTCAGTCAACGGGTATAACTTAAAGGCACACACGGCAATCTCTAAGTATAATTATCAAGCATTACAATTAGCACCTCAGTCAACGGGTATAACTTAAAGGCACGCACGGCCATCTCTAAGTATACTTATCAAGCATTACAATTAGCACCTCAGTCAACGGGTATAACTTAAAGGCACACACGGCAATCTCTAAGTATACTTATCAAGCATTACAATTAGCACCTCAGTCAACAGGTATAACTTAAAGGCACACACGGCAATCTCTAAGTATAATTATCAAGCATTACAATTAGCAACTCAGTCAACGGGTATAACTTAAAGGCACACACGGCAATCTCTAAGTATACTTATCAAGCATTACAATTAGCAACTCAGTCAACGGGTATAACTTAAAGGCACGCACGGCCATCTCTAAGTATACTTATCAAGCATTACAATTAGCAACTCAGTCAACGGGTATAACTTAAAGGCACACACGGCAATCTCTAAGTATACTTATCAAGCATTACAATTAGCAACTCAGTCAACGGGTATAACTTAAAGGCACGCACGGCCATCTCTAAGTATACTTATCAAGCATTACAATTAGCACCTCAGTCAACGGGTATAACTTAAAGGCACACACGGCAATCTCTAAGTATAATTATCAAGCATTACAATTAGCAACTCAGTCAACGGGTATAACTTAAAGGCACACACGGCAATCTCTAAGTATAATTATCAAGCATTACAATTAGCAACTCAGTCAACGGGTATAACTTAAAGGCACACACGGCAATCTCTAAGTATACTTATCAAGCATTACAATTAGCAACTCAGTCAACGGGTATAACTTAAAGGCACGCACGGCCATCTCTAAGTATACTTATCAAGCATTACAATTAGCAACTCAGTCAACGGGTATAACTTAAAGGCACACACGGCAATCTCTAAGTATACTTATCAAGCATTACAATTAGCAACTCAGTCAACGGGTATAACTTAAAGGCACGCACGGCCATCTCTAAGTATACTTATCAAGCATTACAATTAGCACCTCAGTCAACGGGTATAACTTAAAGGCACACACGGCAATCTCTAAGTATACTTATCAAGCATTACAATTAGCAACTCAGTCAACGGGTATAACTTAAAGGCACGCACGGCCATCTCTAAGTATACTTATCAAGCATTACAATTAGCACCTCAGTCAACGGGTATAACTTAAAGGCACACACGGCAATCTCTAAGTATACTTATCAAGCATTACAATTAGCAACTCAGTCAACGGGTATAACTTAAAGGCACACACGGCAATCTCTAAGTATAATTATCAAGCATTACAATTAGCACCTCAGTCAACGGGTATAACTTAAAGGCACACACGGCAATCTCTAAGTATAATTATCAAGCATTACAATTAGCACCTCAGTCAACGGGTATAACTTAAAGGCACACACGGCAATCTCTAAGTATACTTATCAAGCATTACAATTAGCAACTCAGTCAACGGGTATAACTTAAAGGCACGCACGGCAATCTCTAAGTATACTTATCAAGCATTACAATTAGCAACTCAGTCAACGGGTATAACTTAAAGGCACGCACGGCCATCTCTAAGTATACTTATCAAGCATTACAATTAGCAACTCAGTCAACGGGTATAACTTAAAGGCACACACGGCAATCTCTAAGTATACTTATCAAGCATTACAATTAGCAACTCAGTCAACGGGTATAACTTAAAGGCACGCACGGCCATCTCTAAGTATACTTATCAAGCATTACAATTAGCAACTCAGTCAACGGGTATAACTTAAAGGCACACACGGCAATCTCTAAGTATACTTATCAAGCATTACAATTAGCAACTCAGTCAACGGGTATAACTTAAAGGCACACACGGCAATCTCTAAGTATACTTATCAAGCATTACAATTAGCAACTCAGTCAACGGGTATAACTTAAAGGCACGCACGGCCATCTCTAAGTATACTTATCAAGCATTACAATTAGCACCTCTGTCAACGGGTATAACTTAAAGACACACACGGCAATCTTTAAGTATACTTATCAAGCATTACAATTAGCAACTCAGTCAACGGGTATAACTTAAAGGCACACACGGCAATCTCTAAGTATACTTATCAAGCATTACAATTAGCAACTCAGTCAACGGGTATAACTTAAAGGCACACACGGCAAACTCTAAGTATAATTATCAATCATTATAGCAATGTAACATGTTGTACTTTTTATATGTTTATATGACAGCACAAATCATAATAATAAGCGCCTCGTTTTCTGTACCGCTCGTATCGTCTTTCCAATCGTGGGCTCAGCTATATCGAACCAGGGCTCCATTTTATCGAGCCTGTCATCGTCTTCGAGTATCGGTTCGTGGTCATCATAGGATTGAGTCTCAAGGACACATATGGAGACAAGCAAAACTCATCTATCTGTGTGCTATGATATGGCAAGTATCAACTCGCCAAACACATCACATTATTATTAACGTGAAAAATGGGGACAGAGAGCATAACTCTCAGAAACCCGCAAATGTATTCCCTTATAATTATTTAGATGTTAAATTCATATAATATGAGTATACACAGCAGGGTATTGATCAACAGACCAGCACTAATTGGTAATGCAATCTCTCAATCACTACATGCAATTATTTTAAATAAAGTTATTGCTTTTTGGAGTATAGGCAGAGCCTACCCAAAACCCGTAAATTCCTTATTATTGAACCATGTTATTGAATCAAGTAAAAGGCAGCATCAGCAGAACTGCATGCACACTTAATGCTTATTAAATGGGAAACAGAGCATAACTCTGCATATCCCAAAACCTTAAAGTCTCATCTTTATTTCTTTGATTAAAAAGTGAAGTGAAAGCAGAACTTTCGCATAACCCATACTCCTTAATCCATTAAATTAAATTATGCAAGATTGATGTATACTAGCCAGAATTACTAGCTCACGTTCCCTTAATGGTACTTTTTTTATAAGGAAAAGTGAACAAACAAATCCAACAAAACCATAACTAAACTTCATGTTTCTTTATCATTTCAGGACGCTGGACATCTGAAGCTGTACGAGGACCCGCTGTTTAAACGTGTGATTTTAACGTAATGAAAATAACCAGTCTAAAAATAGTAAGACATCGTCGCGCTCTGACCTCGAATGCTGGTTGCTGTTATAGTCTGTTTCTACAAACGGTACCAAATCTACCGGGCGGTGGACTGAAAAATAACTTTGAACAACAAAATAAAGTGAACTTACAAACTAACGATTAATAAACTCGATAAACTTCTGCAACTTAGCTGTTTAACCAAACATAGGCCTCCATCCTTACGTTTCTCTCGTACTGTTCACTTGGAAATCACTTGTAAGCAGTGGATGCATATTCAGAACTTGAAGCTTGACTTCTTGAAGATCTAACTGAGCTTGCGTGGCTTTCCTCTCGATATGTTGTGGCAGAAGACTTTGAATAGCCCGCTTCCAGCGCTTATATATGGGCGTTATTGGAATTTGTCGGAGAACAGTGGAATTTGCAGGATTTCATGACGTGACAAAAAGCTGTTACATTTTACTCCCACAGAGTGTAAGGACGTTTACAAGCAAAATAATCGACGTCATCAGCAGGTGCACGAGATGATCATCCGTAACGACTCGGTAAGTAAACACACGCATTTCAGCTCTAATTCTCAGTCCATAAAGATATAATTGTGCCTAAAGTACTTAGCGAATTGAGAGCAGAATCAAAGGAAGCTAAAAATGAAAAGACTCCGCTGAGAATCATCAGGGAGTAAGTATACGTATAATTACTCCCTGAAATCATCTCGCTAAAATAACTTTCTTTGATTCTGCTCTCAATTCGCTAAGTATTATCAGAAGTGAATATTAACCGAGTCTTTTTACCATTGATTGTGATACTTTAGGCATAATTATATCTTTATGGACTGAGAATTAAAGCTGAAATGCGTGTGTTTACTTACCGAGTCGAGACAAATCTTCGTTACGGATGACCATCTCGCCTGCTGATGACGTCGATTACTGGGCTTGGCTTAGTATGCTAAAAATGATAAAGGACTACGCCGATATACTTCAAATCAAATATTTGGCATTGCTATGTTAATATTAAATTGACTGTATTATTGTTAAATAAAAATTAAAACATTTAAGTAATAATTTTGTATCTTTACCCCGTAATCCCAACTGATGGAATAGCCGTTCCCCTCAATTTCCGATTCAACATGAAGACCATGATGCGCAGAAAATTCTATATTCTATGTATTTATAGGTATTATACCACTAATTATTTCCCCCATAGACACCAATGTTAAAGTGTCAGATATTAATGATTTGCTGCAAATTCAACTCAAGTATTGATAATGCAGCAGTGTAATGTTCATACAGAAAACTAATTTTCCACTTGAAAAATCATCAGAAAAGGTGGGGTCACAAGACATGTAAGAAAGTTATTGTTTGTTTATTAAACAGGTCAAGGGTACAGCTGTTTTCATTGATTGACTGTTTTCATTGCTCACAAAGTGTAAGCATAGAGTCACAATTTCGGAAATGTTCATCAGTGATCCAGTAAAACTTATTAATACGCTTCTTAGACATACAACCACAAAATCGAATAGAAATGGGCAGTTTTCCATTTCTTATAATGCCCGTTTTCATCAAAAAAGGAGGGATTACGTTTTATTATAGGAATTACATTCGATACACCTCGGAGGCTTACATGTAATTAGTGGTGGTAAACCTATACGCAGGATATGTTATGAAACAAAATGAATTAGTGAAATATGGATGCTTATTAATTGATCAGCACAGGTAAGAACCGTTGTCAGTGGAAATATTCGCTGACCTTGATTGTGGAAACTTCCTCTGTTTCGCTGCAATGTGTAAAAATTCACACAGTGAAAACACAGGTGGCTGTATCGGTGTTGGGAACTAAAAAATAATTTAAAAAATGAATGAAAAAAAATATATAAAAAAAATAAACACATAAAAAAATATCGTGTTATTTGTTGAAAACAAACATATTTTAAGTTTTCCTGAAACAAATGTGCCATAGTATCGTAGTTATAGACAAGGTTTGAATCTCTCTCTGGTCAACATTTGATACTTAACTGTTTTCATCAATTATTTCACTGGCCAAATTCCGAAAATTATCCACAAATCTGGGCTGGTTGGAACAGCAGATGTATGTCGTTTTCGAAACCAAAAACCGAAAACAATTCGATCAAACCGTTTTTCTGTGACAAGTCAAAATGCTTCGAAAAACGCGATTTCTCGATAGGTATAGATCACTATAGAACAAAATGATCACTGATGATGGACTGAATACTGATACGGATGATTAACTATATAATGATACTGATGATGGACTATATACTGATCACAAATGATGCAAACTATACTGATGACATACGATACTGAAACGAGATGATATACAGACACTGATGGTGGACTATATACTGATCACAGATGATAGACTATGTACTGATCCCAGATGATGGATTATATACTGATCACTGACGATGGACTATATACTGATACAGATGGTGGACCATATACTGATCACAGATGATGGATTATATACTGATCACAGATGATGGACAATATACTGATCACAGATGATGGATTATATACTGATCATAGATGATGGATTATGTACTGATCACAGATGATGGATTATGTACTGATCACAAATGATGGATTATTTACTGATCACCCATGATGGACCATATACTGATCACAGATGATGGACCATATACTGATACAGATGATGGATTATGTACTGATCACTGATCACTGATGATGGACTATATACTGATAACTGATGATGGACCATATACTGATCACAGATGATGGACCATATACTGATCACAGATGATGGACTATATACTGTTCACAGATGATGGACCATATACTGAACACATATGATGGACTATATACTGATCACAGATGATGGATTATATACTGATCACAGATGATGGTGATCACAGATGATGGACCATATACTGATCACAGATGATGGATTATATACTGATCACTGTTGATGGACCATATACTGATCACAGATGATTGGCCATATACTGATCACCAGATGATGGACCATATACGGATACAGATGATGGATATGTACTGATCACTGATCACTGATGATGGACTATATACTAATCCCAGATGATGACCATATACTGATCACAGATGATGGACCATATACTGATCACAGATGATGGACCAATACTGATCACTGTTGATGGACCATATACTGATCACAGATGATGGACCATATACTGATCACAGATGATGGATTATATACTGATCTCTGATCACTGATGATGGTCTATATACTGATCACTGTTAATGGATAATATACTGATTACAGATGATGGACCATATACTGATCACTGTTGATGGGACCATACACTGATCACAGATGATGGACAATATACTGATCACTGTTGATGGACCATATACTGATCACAGATGATAGACAATATACTGATCACAGATGATGGATTATATACTGATCACTGATCACTGATGATTGACTATATACTGATCACAGATGATCGATCATATACTGATCACAGATGATGGATTATATACTGATCACAGATGATAGACCATATACAGGTCACATATGATGGACCATATACTGATCACAGATGATGGACCATATATTGATCACTGTTGATAGACCAAATACTGATCACAGATGATGAATTATATACTGATCACAGATGATGGATTATATACTGATCACTGATCACTGATGATTGACTATATACTGATCACAGATGATCGACCATATACTGATCACAGATGATGGATTATATACTGATCACAGATGATGGACCATATACAGGTCACATATGATGGACCATATACTGATCACAGATGATGGACCATATATTGATCACTGTTGATAGACCAAATACTGATCACAGATGATGAATTATATACTGATCACTATTGATAGACCATATACTGAACACAGATGATGGATTATATACTGATCACAGATGATGGAATATATACTGATCACTGACGATGGACTATATACTGATACAGATGATGACCATATACTGATCATAAATGATGGACTATATACTGATTACAGATGATGGACCATATACTTATCACTGTTGATGGACCATATACAGATTACAGATGATGGACTATATACTGATTACAGATGATGGACCATATACTGATCACAGGTGATGGCTTATGTACTGATCACAGATGATGGATTATGTACTGATCACAGATGATGGACCATATACTGATCACAGATGATGGCTTATGTACTGATCACAGATGATGGATTTTGTACTGATCACAGATGATGGACCATATACTGATCACAGATGATAGACTATATACTGATTACAGATGATGGACCATATACTGATCACAGATGATGGCTTATGTACTGATCACAGATGATGGATTATGTACTGATCACAGATGATGGACCATATACTGATCACAGATGATGGATTATATACTGATCACAGATGATGGATTATATACCGATCAGAGAAGATGGACCATATACTGATCACAGATGATGGACTATATACTGATACAGATGATGGACTATAACTGATCACAGATGATGGAGTATGTACTGATCACAGATTATGGATTATATACTGATACAGATGATGGATTATATACTGATCACTGATGATGGACTATATACTGATCACGACGGATTATATACTGATCACAGATGATGGAGTATGTACTGATCGCAGATGATGGATAATATACTGATACAGATGATGGATTATATACTGATCAGAGATGTAAGACTATATACTGATCACAGATGATGGACCATATACTGATCAGAGATGCTGGATTATATACTGATCACAGATGATGGACCATATACTGATCACAGATTATGGACCATATACTGATCACAGATGATGGACTATAACTGATCACAGATGATGGAGTATGTACTGATCACAGATGATGGATTACATACTGATACAGATGATTGACCATATACTGATCACAGATTATGCACTATATACTGATCACAGATGATGGACTATATACTGATCACAGATGATGGTGATCACAGATGATGGACCATATACTGATCACAGATGATGGATTATAAACTGATCACAGATGATGGACCATATACTGATCACAGATGATTGACTTAAACTGATCAAAAAAGGTGGATTATATACTGATCACATATGATGGACCATATACCGATCACAGATGATGGACCATATACTGATCACAGAGGATGGATTATGTACTGATCACAGATGATGGAAAATATACTGATCACTGTTGATGGACCATGTACTGATCACAGATGATGGATTATGTACTGATCACAGATGATGGACCATATACTGATCACAGATGATGGATTACATACTGATCTCTGATCGCTGATGATGGATTATATACTGATCACATATGATGGACCATATACTGATCACAGATGATGGACCATATACTGATCACTGTTGATGGACCATATACTGATCACAGATGATGAACCATATACTGACCACTGTTGATGGACTATATACTGATCACAGATGATGGACCATATACTGATCACAGATGATGGATTATATACTGATCACTGATCACTGATGATGGACTATATACTGATCACAGATGATGGACCATATACTGATCACAGATGATGGATTATATACTGATCACAGATGATGGACCTTATACTGATCACAGATGATGGACCATATACTGATCAGTGTTGATGGACCAAATACTGATCACAGATGATGGACCATATACTGATCACACTTGATGGATTATATACTGATCACAGATGATGGACCATATACTGATCACTGTTGATAGACGACCATAAACTGATCACAGATGATGGATTATATACTGATCACAGATGATGGATTATATACTGATCACTGACGATGGACTATATACTGATACAGATGATGACCATATATTGATCACAGATGATGGACTATATACTGATTACATATGATGGACCATATACAGATCACAGATGATGGACCATATACTGATCACAGATGATGGCTTATGTACTGATTATAGATGATGGATTATGTACTGATCAAAGATGATGGATCATATACTGATCACAGATGATGGATTATATACTGATCACAGATGATGGATTATATACTGATCACAAATGATGGACCATATACTGATTACAGATGATGGATTATATACTGATCACAGATGATGGACCATATACTGATCACAGATGATGGACCATATACTGATCACAGATGATGGATTATATACTGATACAGATGATGGACCATATACTGATCACAGATGATGGACTATATACTGATCACAGATGATGGACTATATACTGATCACTGATGATGGACTATATACTGATCACGACGGATTATATACTGATCACAGATGATGGAGTTTGTACTGATCACAGATGATGGATTATATACTGATACAGATGATGGATTGTATACTGATCACAGATGATGGACCATATACTGATCACAGATGATGGATTATATACTGATCACAGATCACAGATGATGGATTATATACTGATCACAGATGATGGACCATATACTGATCACAGATGATGGATTATATACTGATACAGATGATGGACCATATACTGATCACAGATGATGGACTATATACTGATCACAGATGATGGACTATATACTGATCACAGATGATGGTGATCACAGATGATGGACCATATACTGATCACAGATGATGGACTATATACTGATCACAGATGATGGACCATATACTGATCACAGATGATGGACTATATACTGATCACAGATGATGGATTATGTACAGATCACAGATAATGGATTATGTACTGATCACAGATGATGGATTATATACTGATGACATATGATGGACCATATACCGATCACAGATGATGGACCATATATTGATCACAGATGATGGATTATGTACTGATCACAGATGATGGATTATATACTGATCACTGTTAATGGACCATATACTGATCACAAATGATGCAAACTATACTGATGACGGACTATATACTGATCACTGTGATGGACCATATATTGATCACAGATATTGGACCATATACTGATCACAGATGATGATTATGTACTGATGACAGATGATGGATTATATACTGATCACTTTTGATGTACCATATACTGATCACAGATGATGGACCATATACTGATCACAGATGATGGGATATATACTGATACAGAACATCTTGAGGTATGTTTGAATCTGTTATTCTAATACATTGTTATAAAAAATGGTACTTCATGAAGTCGCAAGAGACCTGTGGTTAGAGCGCCTGACTGTAATCAGAAGATCGTGTGTGCGATCATGGAGATTAGGCAAGCTTATTCTGGAATTTCTACCTGAGTACAGTAATGCCGTTCCCTAAATGCTATGCATACACAGTAAATGATGTCCTGCATTACATATGATCGCTTAAATACTCGAATTATTTCTACGAAAATAACAACATTGCCATGAAATCCCGTAATAAAACAAGTACATGTAGTTGACAGCAGTGATAAAGTTCACAGAATGTTACTTGTTTCCTAACAACGGAGTGCTGAACTGTCATTCGGTGTATTTTATTTTACGATTTTTATTACCAGTACTTGCAACATATTGCCGCAAAATATATAGATATAGCAGATGTATTTTATATTTCAGTTTATCAATCCATTGTCATATTATATTGAGTAAGCCTCTTATCTCATGAAGTATTTTGAACTAGGAATGTACGTATATGCATATTTACCTTCCTTCTCTTTAATGTAAGTCTTTGGTTTGGCTCCCGTTTGCTTCTTTCTCTCTCTTTTTATGTCTTCAATTGCCGCTTGTGCCCTGACATCAATGTGTTGTTCGATTTCGAGTTTCTTTTCGTCAATGTGGCCAGCTTGTTTACCTCCCTCAACTTGTATTGACTTGATTGCATCTTGTGCCCTGACGTCAATGTGTTGAGCGTTCTCTTGTATTTCTACAATGGCCTGTTGTTTCTTCCCTTCAATGTCTTCATGTATGGCTTTTATCGCCTCATCTTTTTTTTCCTCAATTTTTCTGACGTGTTCAATACTCTTTGTCTCTATGTTATCAATAGCTTCTTGCTTTGCTTCACAGATTGCCTGTAATGCTTCGGCACGCAGCTTTGCTTCGTCTTGAGTGGTCACAGTCAGAAAACCAGTCTTTATCTGAACACAAAAGAAATCATGTTATTGAACAAAGACTGACATAACCAACAATTTATATGTTTTATATTCCTTTAAATACCACTATTGTAACAACACTGCATACCGAGTATGCATTTTTTGTTTTTAGTAACTGTGACTTTGACCCCAGTGTCCTCATATACAATACCAATCTACCTTCACATATAAGCTACATACACAACAAGTTTCTTCGGAATCCTTTATTTCTTACAAGTTATTGAGTGGAATCCATTTTCCTGTTTTTTCGTAACAGTGACTTTGACCTTGACCTTGATCTTCGTGACGTCATATGTAATACCAAGCTTCCTTTCTATATATGCTACATACATATGTATCATGTAAGAGTCTTTAAGTTAAATAAGGACACAGCGAATACATCCAATTAGGCTCATATCCGTGATCCCCGGATTCAGAGTGTAACATGCAATCCACTGGGCCATCGTGGCCTCGAGTCATACTCTCTGAAAACTGCCACTGTAGGATTTTTTTTAATTAAAGATTTGACATTTATTGTTGGTAATTTGGAAGTAAGTTACATTTACTAAGGTCTAAACATAAAGATGACCAATCAAGATGATATCAACGGATTAAGCATGCAAAGTATCAACCAGATAACCCTTACAATAAAAGTATAATTCTTATAGTGAAAATATCAACCAGATAGCCCTTATAGTAAAAGTTTCAACCAGATAGCTTTAAAAGTCAACGTATCAACCAGATAGCCCTTATACATGTTATAGTCAAACTATTAACCAGATTGTTCGTATAGTCAAAGATTCAAAGCGATAGCTTTTAATGTCAAAGTATCAACCATATTGCACTTATGGACAAGGTAGCAACCAGATAACCTTTATAGTCAAAATATCAACCAGAAAGACCTTATAGTCAAAGTTTCACCCTGACAGCCCTGATATTCATGTTATCAACCAGATAAACGTATCAACCAGATATATGTTATAGTCAAAGTATCGACCACATAGCCTTTATTGTCAAAGTATCGACTAGATAGCCCTTATAGTCAAACTATCATCCAGATAGCCCTTATAGTCAAAGTATCAACAAGGTACATGTAGTCGTTATAGTCAAAATATCAACCAGATAGCCCTTTTTTCACAGTATCAACCAGGTACATGTAGTCGTTATAGTCAAAACATCACCCAAATAGCCCTTTTGTCACAGTATCAACCAGGTACATGTAGTCGTTATAGTCAAAATATCACCCAAATAGCCTTTTTGTCACAGTATCAACCAGGTACATGTAGTCGTTATAGTCAAAACATCACCCAAATAGCCCCTTTGTCACAGTATCAACCAGGTACATGTAGTCGTTATAGTCAAAATATCACCCAAATAGCCCTTTTGTCACAGTATCAACCAGGTACATGTAGTCGTTATAGTCAAAATATCACCCAAATAGCCTCTTTGTCACAGTATCAACCAGGTACATGTGGTCGTTATAACCAAAATATAACCCAGATAGCCCCTTTGTCACAGTATCAACCAGGTACATGTAGTCGTTATAGTCAAAATATCACCCAAATAGCCCTTTTGTCACAGTATCAACCAGGTACATGTAGTCGTTATAGTCAAAACATCACCCAAATAGCCCTTTTGTCACAGTATCAACCAGGTACATGTAGTCGTTATAGTCAAAATATCACCCAAATAGCCCCTTTGTCACAGTATCAACCAGGTACATGTAGTCGTTATAGTCAAAATATCAACCAGATAGCCCCTTTCTCACAGTATCAACCAGGTACATGTAGTCGTTATAGTAAAAATATCACCCAAATAGCCCCTTTGTTACAGTATCAACCAGGTACATGTAGTCGTTATAGTCAAAATATCACCCAAATAGCCCCTTTGTCACAGTATCAACCAGGTACATTCAGTCGTTATAGTCAAAATATCAACCAGATGAAAGTTATAGTCAAAGTATCAACCAGATAGCCTTAATAGTCAAGGCATCAACCATATATATGTAGCCCTTATAGTCACAGTATCTGCCAACTATTTATTAAAGTCAACGTATCAACCAGATAATCATAGTCAAAGTATCAACCAGATAGCCCTTATAGTCACATAACCAACCAAATAGCATTTATAGTCAAATTATCAACCATATTGCCCTTAAAGTCAAAGTATTGACCAGCTAGCCCTCATATTTAAAATATCAACCAGATAGCCCTTATAGTCAAAATCTTAACCAGTTAGCCCTTATAGTCATAGTATCAACCAGATACATGTAGTCGTTATAGTCAAAATAAGCAGTTAGCCCTTATAGTCATAGTATCAACCAGATACATGTAGTCGTTATAGTCAAAATAAAGAGTTAGCCCTTATAGTCATAGTATCAACCAGATACAGTTAGCCCTTATAGTCAAAATAAACAGTTAGCCCTTATAGTCATAGTATCAACCAGAAACCGTTAGCCCTTATAGTCAAAGAATGTCTAAAGAGTCAAAGTATCAACCAGATAGCCTGTATTGTCAACAAATCCCTTAGAGGCAAAGTATCAGTCAGATGGTCCTTATAGTCACAGAAGTAATCAACCATGTAGCCGTTATAGTCAGAGTATCAACCAGATACATGTAGCCCTAATAGTCACAGAATCAAGCAGATAATAATAATAATAATAATAATAATAATAAAGACTTTATTTAACGAGAGAACTCATTTGTAATTAGTCAATCTACCATGAGGCCCTCAACAATACAATATATACAATATTTACCGGTAAAAATGCATTTAAAGTGGTATATTCAGTAAATGGAAATATGTTTAAATAGAACTGCAAGACTTAGTCATTTACTAATAATCGGATGGTGAATCCACTGTAAATCCAGTGTTTTGAATTGATTTACAAATTGAGCATTTTGTATATGGTGGGGAAGAGAGTTCCACACTTTAGAGCCTGAATAAGCAAATGACTTTCTGAATAATTCACTATTGGGTCTGGGGGAATATAGTTGTAGATTTGATGATGATCTTAAATTCCGCATATGGACATTTGAAGTTAGAGTAAATGCGTCTTTAAGATAAGCAGGGGTCTAATCATTAACTGTTTTAAACATAATGATTGCTTTTTGAAAAATAACTTCGGGAAATGTCATCCAACTGAGTACGGTAAAAAGTTCAACGGAAAAAGTTTCGAAATCTTTATCTAGGATAAGTCGTGCAGCTCTTTTTCGGAACCTTACAAGTTTATCTTCCTTACAAACAAAGTATAAAACAGATCCAGCTCTTATAGGCAAAGTATCAACAACATCATATTTTTTATTCAAAATATCAACCAGATTGCCCTTTTAAGTTTTAACCGGATAGGTCTAGTTTTTTGAGTAATTGATAATGAAGAACAAGCAGACAAGATAAAAAAAAACATAAAAGTATCGAGATGAATTCAAATGTTGATATCCTAAGTAAAGCTGCTTTCGTGTTTAACGGCTCATAAACACATACTATCCTAGTTTTAGATTTGTCTGACAGAGAGGGGACGGATACCTATATATACCTGTATATAGTATCGTACTCCATTATTGTTACGTGTTTGGATGATGTACCCTTGTACACGGGAGGGGACGGATACCTAATAATGTAGTGTCGTACTCCATTATTGTTACGTGTTTGGAGGATGTACCCGCTGTACACGGGAGGGTACGGATATTAGGAATGTATTGTCGTACTCCATTATTTGTACGTGTTCGGAGGATGTACCTCTGCACACGGGAGGGGGCGGATACCTAGGAATCTAATGTCGTACTGCATTATTTGTACGTGTCCGGAGGATGTAACCCCTGTACATGGGCGGGGAAGGATACCTAGGGATGTAGTGTCGTACTCCATTATTGTTACTTGTTCGGAGGATATAAATAGTCTTCTTCAAATGTTATCCACTGTGCTAGTTACTGAACCACGCAGTTTAAAACAACTTAGACAGGAAACGTACATTCAATGACCACAGTCAACTACAAACACGCAATGATACAAACAATAGTTGCATATGGAACGCCAATGCTGCCTTCTGATGGTACTGGTCCGTATGTTCTGTGCATTTACCAAGTTGTTCTGTGTTAACTACATTTTGTCCTGTAGAAACATCATTTTGTTCTGTACATTTGTCATTTTGTTATGTGCATTTACTAACTCGTTCTGTACTAACGACATTTTGTTGTGTGCATACATCATTTTGTTCTGTGCATTTGTCATTATGCTATGTACTAACGACATTTTGTTGTGTGCATACTTCATTTCGTTCTTTGCATTTGTCATTATGTTATGTACTAACGACATTTTAAACATATATTAATGTGCTTGTCAGTAATTAAAGAAAGAAAATGTATCATATCTTACGTGTTTTTTTTATGATTATCGTTCCTGAATTATTTACAATTATGCGATTCAAGTACAGACAACGTAGTAGTAGATACGTTTCCCATTCTCACTTCTATTATACGTGTCACTAACGATTATCGTTCCTGAATTATTGACACGCCTAATATACAAATTATCGTTCCTTAATTATTTACACGTATACGATTCAAGTACAGACAACGTAGCAGTAGATACGTTTCCCATTGTCACTTCTATGATACGTGTCACTAACGATTATCGTTCCTGAATTATTGACACGCCTAATATACGAATTATCGTTCCTGAATTATTTACACGTATGAGATTCAAGGACAGACAACGTAGTAGTAGTTTTTACTGGATTATCGTTACTGAATAATTGACACGCTTAATATACGAATTATCGTTCCTGAATTATTTACACGTATGCGATTCAAGGCATAAAACGTAGATATTAAAATGATGTATGCACACAACAAAATGTCGTTAGTACATAACATAATGACAAATGCACAGAACGAAATGATGTATGCACACAACAAAATGTCGTTAGTACAGAACGAGTTAGTAAATGCACATATCATAATGACAAATGCACAGAACGAAATGATGTATGCACAAAACAAAATGTCGTTAGTACAGAACGAGTTAGTAAATGCACATAACATAATGACAAATGCACAGAACGCAATGATGTATGCACACAACAAAATGTCGTTAGTACATAACATAATGACAAATGCACAGAACGAAATGATGTATGCACACAACAAAATGTCGTTTGTACAGAACGAGTTAGTAACTGCACATAACATAATGACAAATGCACAGAACGAAATGATGTATGCACACAACAAAATGTCGTTAGTACATAACATAATGACAAATGCACAGCACGAAATTATGTATGCACACAACAAAATGTCGTTAGTACAGAACGAGTTAGTAAATGCACATAACATAATGACAAATGCACAGAACGAAATGATGTATGCACACAACAAAATGTCGTTAGTACATAACATAATGACAAATGCACAAGACGAAATGATGTATGCACACAACAAAATGTCGTTAGTACAGAATGACAAATGCACAGAACGAAATGATGTATGCACACAACAAAATGTCGTTAGTACAGAATGACAAATGCACAGAACGAAATGATGTATGCACACAACAAAATGTCGTTAGTACAGAACGAGTTAGTAAATGCACATAACATAATGACAAATGCACTGAACGAAATGATGTATGCACACAACAAAATGTCTTTAGTACATAACATAATGACAAATGCACAGAACGAAATGATGTATGCACACAACAAAATGTCGTTAGTACAGAACGAGTTAGTAAATGCACATAACATAATGACAAATGCACAGAACGAAATGATGTATGCACACAACAAAATGTCGTTAGTACATAACATAATGACAAATGCACAGAACGAAATGATGTATGCACACAACAAAATGTCGTTAGTACAGAACGAGTTAGTAACTGCACATAACATAATGACAAATGCACAGAACGAAATGATGTATGCACACAACAAAATGTCGTTAGTACAGAACGAGTTAGTAACTGCACATAACATAATGACAAATGCACAGAACGAAAAGATGTATGCACACAACAAAATGTCGTTAGTACATAACATAATGACAAATGCACAGAACGAAATGATGTATGCACACAACAAAATGTCGTTAGTACAGAACGAGTTAGTAAATGCACATAACATAATGACAAATGCACAGAACGAAATGATGTATGCACACAACAAAATGTCGTTAGTACATAACATAATGACAAATGCACAAGACGAAATGATGTATGCACACAACAAAATGTCGTTAGTACAGAATGACAAATGCACAGAACGAAATGATGTATGCACACAACAAAATGTCGTTAGTACAGAACGAGTTAGTAAATGCACATAACATAATGACAAATGCACAGAACGAAATGATGTATGCACACAACAAAATGTCTTTAGTACATAACATAATGACAAATGCACAGAACGAAATGATGTATGCACACAACAAAATGTCGTTAGTACAGAACGAGTTAGTAAATGCACATAACATAATGACAAATGTACAGAACAAAATGATGTTTCTACAGGACAAAATGTAGTTAACACAGAACAACTTGGTAAATGCACAGAACATACGGACCAGTACCATCAGAAGGCAGCATTGGCGTTCCATAGTTACAAGCCTTACCTGGTTCAGCTTAGCAATAGCATCTTGTGCATTTGTATCTGATGCCAGATATTTGGAATCACTAAGTAGCAGAATCAGTTTGTCGACGTATTCAGTTAACTCATCATCGGACACTTGAAATGAAGAGGTGTGGAGAATTGAATTCCTTATTGTACGGGCCTGTTGAAGAGAGACAACAATTTATATTGAATCGTTCACATTCATATTGTTTCATAATGCTTTTTTTATAATTAATTGTATTCATAATTAGGATGATTTGAAATAGAAATATCTCTAGCATACCTATGAAAAGTACTGATATTCATTATTCATGTATATACATACTAGCATATGAATTTACTGGAATATGCAACAGGTCGTTATTCTTCAAGCATTCTATATAAACATTTCATAAACATTAATGATATTTACAAATAGTTGTTTTCGGACAGGTACGGACATTAATAATGACAAGAAATCCTTCAGGCATGTATATGAACAAAACAGATATGTGCAAAACATTTTAATCTGTTACATGTTAACATACCTCACAAAAGATGTTGTTCTTTGAAGTAAGATTCTCCGCTACGGTTTTCTGGAATTCTGTGTTATTGATTATAACACTGATGAGTCCAGGAAAATCTGTTTCTTTGGCTGACGATACTGCGTTGTACCCATCTGCGGCCATGTAGCACTTGGCCCACTCCCACGGGTTACTACACCAATCCAGGGCATTGGTGTTCCTCCAAGAGGGACCATGGAATCTGTGACTGGCGATGATTCTCCAATATATTTCGTCGCATATTCCAGTAGGGCAGGCTTTGTGTTGCTTTGCTGGGTCCCCAGGATCGTGGTACTTACAGACACCCTTATTCTGATGACATATACCTCTTGTAGTACAGGGCAGGACGTTGTGGGTGGTGCAGGTATTGCAGACTGTGCCGGCTGGTAGGGCCTTTACTCGACATATATCAGCCATTACGGTCTGTTGTAATTTGTGGTTTTCACTTTCAACATAATTCTCAATCCCATCCCTTGTTATTTTTAGGGCAAGGCCAGCCTTTATCCAGTTGGCCAACAAGGGATCCGTGACTGTCTGCTGAAGGTTGGAGGCCATAGCAGCTAGTGTTGGGGCTCTGAAAATAAAACAAAAATACACAGGCGTTTACTATCCACCATATACGATATGATATTTTGACCTTCGAATGGAAGTTGGGATAGACAAGTAAATAGTGTACATAATGACGTCTAACGTGAAAAGGCACCTGCTAATTATGGGTCAAATTAAGTAGCAAATATGTATGTAAATGTGTCTAACATCTCTTATGTGTTCCATTATTATTGTGCTTAATTTATTGAGTTCTGACTTTTGCGCATTGGTCACAAAATGTGTTTAATGGCGACACATTTAACATAAATTGTGATGATTGGTTCATGTATAGTGTCGCAAAATTCATGATTTCAATACGCCACGTTTTTGGCAGTTTACCCTCACATGACTTGATTTGTACGGGTTGTACAATAGTCGCAACTGTGTATCGTCAACCAATCGGAAGGAAGAAAGGGGAGATAATTGTTATCATTACAAGGCTGACTAAGTGATAAACTGTGTACGTCCTGGAAGGATAGTGTTACAGAGCTGGTAATAGAGCATTACTTAAAGACACATATTTACAATAAAGCCAAGAAGACAATAATGACATTTACTCAGATGAATTCACGCTATATGATTCTGATTATGAAATACGAGGATATAAAAAACGAAATAATTTATATTTAATGGAAATCTGGTGTTTGATAAACAATATGTTCACAATCCAAGTAGTACAACATGTATGGTTATTGGTACTAATAAATACTGACAAGGTGATCCCTTGGAAGCAACAAACACAATCAAGAGAGAAAAATGGCAGATTCGGTTTTATTGTGTCTATTTATGAGAGGTAATTATAAGATGCAACACCTCTCACGCCTCCTAGCACCGGCTCAAGCGATATTCTACTTTAAAGCAACACAAATGGCTTGATGATCACAAAGGACCAGTAAAAGCTATATTTTACTTTAAAGCAACACAGAATGGGCTTGATGATCCCAAAGGACAGTAAATAATAACACTACTGATTTGTAGTCGGGGCGACTTTTTACGGTCTAGGAGGAGTTAGTGCCACACACGTGTGACGTTCAGGCAGACAGACGGACTATGACAACTATATATACCCGCCACCCCACAAACCCACACTCACACTCACACTTTATTGCGGGGAAATACAAACTGTATACGTTTTTCATAACACGTTTGATCAAGTATATTCTGCTTATGCTGAAGATGGACAGTTTTACTCTTACATGAAAAGAAACATACATTAAGAGAAGCATAACTAAGATTCCCTTACTGAAGAATACTGGCTTAAAGGAGCACATGACAATCTTATACTGAATTCTGTCTTAAAGGACCACACGGCAATCTTATACTGAATACTCGTTTAAAGGAACTCACAGCAATCTAATACTGAATACTGGCTTAAAGGAGCACACGGCAATCTTATACTGAATACTTGCGTAAAGGAACTCACAGCAATCCTATACTGATTACTGGCTTAGAGGAGCACAGGGCAATCTTATACTGAATACTGGCTTAAAGGAGCACAGGACAATCTTATACTGATTACTGGCTTAAAGGAGCACATGGCAATCTTATACTGTATTCTGGCGTGAAGGAGCACAGGTCAATCTTATACTCATTACTGGCTTAAAGAAGCACACGGCAATCGTATACTGAAAACACACTTAAAGGAACTCACGGCAATCTTATACTGAATACTGGCTTAATGGAGCACACGGCAATCTTATACTGAATATTCGCTTAAAGGAACTCCTCACGTCAATCTTATACTGAATACTGGCAAAAAGGAGCACAGGGCAATCTTATACTGAATACTGTCTTAAAGGAGCACACGTCAATCTTACACTGATTACTGGCTTAAAGGAACACAGGGCAATATTAT
This sequence comes from Cyrtodaria siliqua, assembly GCA_037043455.1. NCBI lineage: Eukaryota > Metazoa > Mollusca > Bivalvia > Adapedonta > Hiatellidae > Cyrtodaria > Cyrtodaria siliqua. Next base: position 41,385 of record JAWPHD010002612.1, read on the forward strand.
ACTGAATAGTGGCTTAAAGGAGCACAGGGCAATCTTATACTGCTTACTGGCTTTAAAGAGCACTCGGCAATCTTATACTGAATACTGGTTATATTAACTCACGGCAATCTTATACTGAATACTGGCTTAAAGGAGCACATGGCAATCTTATACTGAATACTGGCTTAAAGGAGCACACGGCAATCTTATATTGAATACTGGCTTAAAGGAGCACACGGCAATCTTATACTGAATACTGGCATAAAGGAGCACAGGGCAATCGTATACTGATTACTGCCTTAAAGGAGCACACGGCAATCTTATACTGAATATTGGCTTAAAGGAGCACAGGGCAATCTTATACTGATTACTGGCTTAAAGGAGCACACGGCAATCTTATATTGAATACTGGCTTAAAGAAACTTAGTGCAATGTTATACTGAATACTGGCTTTAAGGAGCACGTGGCAATATTATACTGAATACTGGCTTAAATGAACACACGTCAATCTTATACTGATTACCGGCCTAAAGGAACACACGTCAATCGTATACTGAATACTGGCTTAAAGGAGCAGAGGGCAATCTATATTGATTACTGGCTTAAAGAAGCACACGGCAATCTTATATTGAATACTGGCTTAAAGAAACTCAGTGCAATGTTATACTGAATACTGGCTTAAAGGAGCACAGGGTAATCTTATACTGAATACTGGCTTAAAGGAACACACGTCAATCTTATACTGAATACTGGCTTAAAGGAGCACAGGGCAATCTTATACTGCTACTGGCTTAAAGGGGCACACGGCAATCTTATACTGGATACTGGCTTAAAGGAGCACAGGGAAATCTTATACGGATTACTGGTTTAAAGGAGCACAGGGCAATCTTATACTGAATACTGGCTTAAAGTAACACACGTCAGACGTATACTGAATACTGACTTAAAGGAACTCAGTGCAATCTTATACTGAATACTGGCTTAAAGGAGCACAGGGCAATGTTATACTGAATACTGGCTTAAAGGAAAACAGGGCAATCTTATACTGATACTGGCTTAAATGAGCACAGGGCAATCTTATACTGAATACTGGCCTAAAGGAGCACAGTGCAATCTTATACTGAATACTGGCTTAAAGGAACTCAGTGCAATAGAATACTGAATACTGGCTTAAAGGAGCACAGGGCAATCTTATAACGAATACTGGCTTAAAGGAGCACAGGGCAATCTTATACTGATTACTGGCTTAAAGGAGCAAACGGCAATCTTATACTGAATACTGGCTTAAAGGATCGCATGTCAATGTTATACTGAATACTGGCTTAAAGGAGCACAGGGCAATCTTATACTGAATACTGGCTTAAAGGAACACACGTCAATCTTATACTGAATCTGGCTTAAAGGAGCACACGTCAATCTTATACTGAATACTTGCTTAAAAGAACTCAGTGCAATCTTATACTGATTACTGGCTTAAAGGAGCACACGGCAATCTTATACTGAATACTGGCTTAAAGGATCTCACGTCAATCTTATACTGAATACTGGCTTAAAGGATCTCAGGTCAATGTTATACTGAATACTGGCTTAAAGGAGCACAGTGCAATCTTATACTGCTTACTGGCTTTAAAGAGCACTCGGCAATCTTTTACTGAATACTGGTTATATTAACTCACGGCAATCTTATACCGAATATTGGCTTAAGGGAGCACATGGCAATCTTATACTGAATACTGGCTTAAAGGAGCACACGGCAATCTTATATTTAATACTGGCTTAAAGGAGCACACGGCAATCTTATACTGAATACTGGCATAAAGGAGCACAGGGCAATCGTATACTGATATACTGCCTGAAAGGAGCACATGGCAATCTTATACTGAATATTAGCTTAAAGGAGCACAGGGCAATCTTATACTGATTACTGGCTTAAAGGAGCACACGGCAATCTTATACTGAATACTGGCTTAAAGAAACTCAGTGCAATGTTATACTGAATACTGGTTTAAAGGAGCACACGGCAATCTTATACTGAATACTGGCTTAAAGGAGCACAGGGCAATCTAATACTGATTACTGGCTTAAAGGAGCACAGGGCAATCTTATAACGAATACTGGCTTAAAGGAGCACAGGGCAATGTTATACTGAATACTGGCTTAAAGGAACACACGTCAATCTTATACTGAATACTGGCTTAAAGGAGCACAGGGCAATCTTATACTGATTACTGGCTTAAAGGAGCACACGGCAATCTTATACTGGATACTGGCTTAAAGGAGCACATGGCAATCTTATACGGATTACTGGTTTAAAGGAGCACAGGGCAATCTTATACTGAATACTGGCTTAAAAGAACACACGTCAGACGTATACTGAATACTGACTTAAAGGAACTCAGTGCAATCTTATACTGAATACTGGCTTAAAGGAGCACAGGGCAATATTATACTGAATACTGGCTTAAAGGAACTCAGTGCAATGTTATACTGAATACTGGCTTAAAGGAAAACAGGGCAATCTTATACTGATACTGACTTAAAGGAGCACAGGGCAATCTTATACTGAATACTGGCCTAAAGTAGCACAGTGCAATCTTATACTGAATACTGGCTTAAAGGAACTCAGTGCAATATAATACTGAATACTGGCTTAAAGGAGCACAGGGCAATCTTATACTGAATACTAGCTTAAAGGAACAAACGTCAATCTTATACTGAATCTGGCTTAAAGGAGCACACGTCAATCTTATACTGAATACATGCTTAAAAGAACTCAGTGCAATCTTATACTGATTACTGGCTTAAAGGAGCACACGGCAATCTGATACTGAATACTGGCTTAAAGGATCTCACGTCAATGTTATACTGAATACTGGCTTAAAGGAGCACAGGGCAATCTTATACTGAATACTGGCTTAAAGGAACACACGTCAATCTTATACTGAATCTGGCTTAAAGGAGCACAGGTCAATCTTATACTGAATACTGGCTTAATGGAGCACACGGCAATCTTATACTGAATATTCGCTTAAAGGAACTCCTCACGTCAATCTCATACTGAATACTGGCAAAAAGGAGCACACGGCAATCTTATACTGAATACTGGCATAAATGAGCACAGGGCAATCGTATACTGATTACTGCCTTAAAGGAGCACACGGCAATCTTATACTGAATATTGGCTTAAAGGAGCACAGGGCAATCTTATACTGATTACTGGCTTAAAGGAGCACACGGCAATCTTATATTGAATATTGTCTTAAAGGAGCACAGGGCAATCTTATACTGATTACTGGCTTAAAGGAGCACAGGGCAATCTTATACTGAATATTGGCTTAAAGGAGCACACGGCAATCTTATACTGAATACTGGCTGAAAGGAGCACACGGCAATCTTATACTGAATACTGGCTTAAAGAAACTCAGTGCAATGTTATACTGAATACTGGCTTAAAGGAAAACAGGGCAATGTTATACTGAATACTGGCTTAAAGGAGCACAGGGCAATCTTATACTGAATACTGGCTTAAATGAACACACGTCAATCTTATACTGATTACTGGCCTAAAGGAACACACGTCAATCGTATACTGAATACTGGCTTAAATGAACACACGTCAATCTTATACTGAATACTGGCTTAAAGGAGCACAGGGCAATGTTATACTGAATACTGGCTTTAAGGAGCACAGGGCAATCTTATACTGAATACTGGCTTAAATGAACACACGTCAATCTTATACTGATTACTGGCCTAAAGGAACACACGTTAATCGTATACTGAATACTGGCTTAAAGGAGCAGAGGGCAATCTATATTGATTACTGGCTTAAAGAAGCACACGGCAATCTTATATTTAATACTGGCTTAAAGAAACCCAGTGCAATGTTATACTGAATACTGGTTTAAAGGAGCACAGGGCAATCTTATACTGAATACTGGCTTAAAGGAACACACGTCAATCTTATACTGAATACTGGCTTAAAGGAGCACAGGGCAATCTTATACTGATTACTGGCTTAAAGTAACACACGGCAATCTTATACTGGATACTGGCTTAAAGGAGCACAGGGCAATCTTATACGGATTACTGGTTTAAATGAGCACAGGGCAATCTTATACTGAATACTGGCTTAAAGTAACACACGTCAGACGTATACTGAATACTGACTTAAAGGAACTCAGTGCAATGTTATACTGAATACTGGCTTAAAGGAAAACAGGGCAATCTTATACTGATACTGACTTAAAGGAGCACAGGGCAATCTTATACTGAATACTGGCCTAAAGGGGCACAGTGCAATCTTATACTGAATACTGGCTTAAAGGAACTCAGTGCAATATAATACTGAATACTGGCTTAAAGGAGCACAGGGCAATCTTATACTGAATACTGGCTTAAAGGAGCACAGGGCAATCTTATACTGATTACTGGCTTAAAGGAGCAAACGGCAATCTTATACTGAATACTGGCTTAAACGAACCGACAGCAATCTTATACTGAATACTGGCTTAAAGGATCTCACGTCAATGTTATACTGAATACTGGCTTAAAGGAGCACAGGGCAATCTTATACTGAATAGTGGATTAAAGGAACACACGTCAATCTTATACTGAATCTGGCTTAAAGGAACACACGTCAATCTTATACTGAATCTGGCTTAAAGGAGCACACGTCAATCTTATACTGAATACTTGCTTAAAAGAACTCAGTGCAATCTTATACTGATTACTGGCTTAAAGGAGCACACGGCAATCTTATACTGAATACTGGCTTAAAGGATCTCACGTCAATGTTATACTGAATACTGGCTTAAAGGAGAACAGGGCAATCTTATACTGAATACTGGCTTAAAGGAACACACGTCAATCTTATACTGAATCTGGCTTAAAGGAGCACACGTCAATCTTATACTGAATACTTGCTTAAAAGAACTCAGTTCAATCTTATACTGATTACTGGCTTAAAGGAGCACACGGCAATCTTATACTGAATACTGGCTTAAAGGATCTCACGTCAATGTTATACTGAATACTGGCTTAAAGGAGCACAGGGCAATCTTATACTGAATAATGGCTTAAAGGAACACACGTCAATCTTATACTGAATCTGGCTTAAAGGAGCACACGTCAATCTTATACTGAATACTTGCTTAAAGGAACTCAGTGCAATCTTATACTGATTACTGGCTTAAAGGAGCACACGGCAATCTTATACTGAATACTGGCTTAAAGGATCTCACGTCAATCTTATACTGAATACTGGCTTAAAGGAGCACAGGGCAATCTTATACTGAATAGTGGATTAATGGAGCACAGGGCAATCTTATACTGCTTACTGGCTTTAAAGAGCACTCCGCAATCTTATACTGAATACTGGTTATATTACCTCACGGCAATCTTATACCGAATATTGGCTTAAAGGAGCACATGGCAATCTTAAACTGAATACTGGCTTAAAGGAGCACACGGCAATCTTATATTGAATACTGGCTTAAAGGAGCACACGTCAATCTTATACTGAATACTGGCATAAAGGAGCACAGGGCAATCGTATACTGATTACTGCCTTAAAGTAGCACACGGCAATCTTATACTGAATATTGGCTTAAAGGATCACAGGGCAATCTTATACTGATTACTGGCTTAAAGGAGCACACGGCAATCTTATACTGAATACTGGCTTAAAGGATCTCACGTCAATGTTATACTGAATACTGGCTTAAAGGAAAACAGGGCAATATTATACTGAATACTGGCTTAAAGAAACTCAGTGCAATGTTATACTGAATACTGGCTTAAAGGAAAACAGGGCAATGTTATACTGAATACTGACTTAAAGGAAAACAGGGCAATCTTATACTGAATACTGGCTTAAAGGAAAACAGGGCAATCTTATACTGATTACTGGCCTAAAGGAAAACAGGGCAATCTTATACTGATTACTGGCCTAAAGGAGCACAGTGCAATCTTATACTGAATACTGGCTTAAAGGAACTCAGTGCAATATAAAACTGAATACTGGCTTAAAGGAGCACAGGGCAATCTTATACTGAATACTGGCTTAAAGGAGCACAGGGCAATCTTATACTGAATACTGGCTTAAAGGAACACACGTCAATCTTATACTGATTACTGGCTTAAAGAAACACACGTCAATCTTATACTGAATACTGGTTTAAAGGAGCACAGGGCAATCTTATACTGAATACTGGCTTAAAGGAACTCAGTGCAATCTTATACTGAATACTGGCTTAAAGGAACACAGGTCAATCTTATACTGAATACTGGCTTAAAGGAGCACAGGGCAATCTTATACTAATTACTGGCTTAAAAGAGCACACGACAATCTTATACTGGATACTGGCTTAAAGGATCACAGGGCAATCTTATACGGATTACTGGTTTAAAGGAGCACAGAGCAATCTTATACTGAATACTGGCTTAAAGTAACACACGTCAAACGTATACTGAATACTGACTGAAAGGAACTCAGTGAAATCTTATACTGAATACTGGCTTAAAGGAGCACAGGGCAATCTTATACTGAATACTGGCTTAAAGGAACTCAGTGCAATCTTATACTGAATATGGCTTAAAGCAGCACACGTCAATCTTATACTGAATACTTGCTTAAAGGAACTCAGTGCAATCTTATACTGATTACTGGCTTAAAGGAGCACACGGCAATCTTATACTGAATACTGGCTTAAAGGATATCACGTCAATCTTATACTGAATAATGGCTTAAAGGAGCACAGGGCAATCTTATACTGCTTACTGGCTTAAAGGAACACACGTCAATCTTATACTGAATCTGGCTTAAAGGAGCACACGTCAATCTTATACTGAATACTTGCTTAAAAGAACTCAGTGCAATCTTATACTGATTACTGGCTTAAAGGAGCACACGGCAATCTTATACTGAATACTGGCTTAAAGGATCTCACGTCAATCGTATACTGAATACTGGCTTAAAGGATCTCACGTCAATGTTATACTGAATACTGGCTTATAGGATCTCACGTCAATCTTATACTGAATACTGGCTTAAAGGAGCACAAGGCAATCTTATACTGAATAGTGGATTAAAGGAGCACAGGGCAATCTTATACTGATTACTGGCTTAAAGGAGCACACGGCAATCTTATACTGATTACTGGCTTAAAGAAACACACGTCAATCTTATACTGAATACTGGTTTAAAGGAGCACAGGGCAATCTTATACTGAATACTGGCTTAAAGGAACTCAGTGCAATCTTATACCGAATATTGGCTTAAAGGAGCACATGGCAATCTTATACTAAATACTGGCTTAAAGGAGCACACGTCAATCTTATACTGAATACTGGCTTAAAGGATCTCACGTCAATCTTATACTGAATACTGGCTTAAAGGAGCATCGGGTAATCTTATACTGAATACTGGCTTAAAGGAGCACAGGGCAATCTTATACTGATTACTGGCTTAAAGGAGCAAACGGCAATCTTATACTGAATACTTGCTTAAAGGAACTCAGTGCAATCTTATACTGATTACTGGCTTAAAGGAGCACACGGCAATCTTATACTGAATCTGGCTTAAAGGAGCACACGTCAATCTTATACTGAATACTTGCTTAAAGGAACTCAGTGCAATCTTATACTGATTACTGGCTTAAAGGAACACACGTCAATCTTATACTGATTCTGGCTTAAAGGAGCACACGTCAATCTTATACTGAATACTTGCTTAAAGGAACTCAGTGCAATCGTATACTGATTACTGGCTTAAAGGAGCACACGGCAATCTTATACTGAATACTGGCTTAAAGGATCTCACGTCAATCTTATACTGAATACTGGCTTAAAGGAGCACAGGGCAATCTTATACTGAATAGTGGATTAAAGGAGCACAGGGCAATCTTATACTGCTTACTGGCTTTAAAGAGCACTCCGCAATCTTATACTGAATACTGGTTATATTAACTCACGGCAATCTTATACCGAATATTGACTTAAAGGAGCACATGGCAATCTTATACTGAATACTGGCTTAAAGGAGAACATGGCAATCTTATATTGAATACTGGCTTAAAGGAGCACACGTCAATCTTATACTGAATACTGGCATAAAGGAGCACAGGGCAATCTTATACTGAATACTGGCTTAAAGGAGCACAGGGCAATCTTATACTGATTACTGGCTTAAAGGAGCAAACGGCAATCTTTTACTGAATACTGGCTTAAAGGATCTCACGTCAATGTTATTCTGAATACTGGCTTAAAGGAGCACAGGGCAATCTTATACTGATTACTGGCTTAAAGGAGCAAACGGCAATCTTTTACTGAATACTGGCTTAAAGGATCTCACGTCAATGTTATTCTGAATACTGGCTTAAAGGAACACAGGGCAATCTTATACTGAATACTGGCTTAAGGGAACACACGTCAATCTTATACTGAATATGGCTTAAAGGATCACAGGGCAATCTTATACTGATTACTGGCTTAAAGGAGCACACGGCAATCTTATACTGAATACTGGCTTAAAGGATCTCACGTCAATATTATACTGAATACTGGCTGAAAGGAGCACAGGGCAATCTTATACTGCTTACTGGCTTTAAAGAGCACTCGGCAATCTACTGGTTATATTAACTCACGGCAATCTTATACCGAATATTGGCTAAAAGGAGCACATGACAATCTTATACTGAATACTGGCTTAAAGGAGCACACGGCAATCTTATATTGAATACTGGCTTAAAGGAGCACACGGCAATCTTATACTGAATACTGGCATAAAGGAGCACAGGGCAATCGTATACTGATTACTGCCTTAAAGGAGCACACGGCAATATTATACTGAATACTGGCTTAAATGAACACACGTCAATCGTATACTGAATACTGGCTTAAAGGAGCAGAGGGCAATCTTATATTGATTACTGGCTTAAAGGAGCACACCGCAATCTTATATTGAATATTGGCTTAAAGGAGCACAGGGCAATCTTATACTGATTACTGGCTTAAAGGAGCACACGGCAATCTTATATTGAATACTGGCTTAAAGAAACTCAGTGCAATGTTATACTGAATACTGGTTTAAAGGAGCACAGGGCAATCTTATACTGAATACTGGCTTAAAGGAACACACGTCAATCTTATACTGAATACTGGCTTAAAGGAGCACAGGGCAATCTTATACTGATTACTGGCTTAAAGGAGCACACGGCAATCTTATACTGATACTGGCTTAAAGGAGCACAGGGGCAATCTTATACGGATTACTGGTTAAAGGAGCACAGGGCAATCTTATACTGAATACTGGCTTAAAGTAACACACGTCAAACGTATACAGAATACTGACTTAAAGGAACTCAGTGCAATCTTATACTGAATACTGGCTGAAAGGAGCACAGGGCAATCTTATACTGAATACTGGCTTAAAGGAACTCAGTGCAATATAATACTGAATACTGGCTTAAAGGAACACAGGGCAATCTTATACTGAATACTGGCCTAAAGGAGCACAGGGCAATCTTATACTGAATACTGGCTTAAAGGAAACTCAGTGCAATATAATACTGAATACTGGCTTAAAGGAACACAGGGCAATCTTATACTGAATACTGGCTTAAAGGAACTCAGTGCAATCTTATACTGAATACTGGCTTAAAGGAACACAGTGCAATCTTATACTGAATACTGGCTTAAATGAGCACAGGGCAATCTTATACTGAATACTGGCTTAAAGGAACACAGGGCAATCTTATACTGAATACTGGCTTAAAAGAGCACAGGGCATTCTTATACTGAATACTGGCCTAAAGGAGTACAGGGCAATCTTATACTGAATACTGGCTTAAAGGAACACACGTCAATCTTATACAGAATACTGGCTCTATGGAAAGGAGCACACGTCACAATCTTATACTGAATACTGGCTTAAAGGAACTCAGTGCAATCTTTACTGAATATTGGCTTAAAGTAACACAGGGCAATCTTAAACTGATTACTGGCTTAAAGGAGCACACGGCAACCTTATACTGAATACTGGCTTAAAGGAGCACAGGGCAATCTTATACTGAATACTGGCTTAAAGGATCTCACGTCAATCTTATACTGAATACTGGCTTAAAGGAGCAAAGGGCAATCTTATACTGATTTACTGGCTTAAAGGAGCACACGGCAATCATATACTGGATACTTGCTTAAAGGAGCACAGGGCAATCTTATACTGATTACTGGCTTAAAGGAGCACAGGGCAATCTTATACTGAATACTGGCTTAAAGTAACACACGTCAAACGTATACTGAATATTGACTTAAAGGAACGCAGTGCAATCTTATACTGAATACTGGCTTTAAAGGAGCACAGGGCAATCTTATACTGAATACTGGCTTAAAGGAACACAGGGTAATCTTATACTGATACTGCCTTAAAGGAGCACAGTGCAATCTTATACTGAATACTGGCCTAAAGGAGCACAGGGGCAATCTTATACTGAATACTGGCTTAAAGGAACCCAGTGCAATATTATACTGAATACTGGCATAAAGGAACACAGGGCAATATTATACTGAATACTGGCTGAAAGGAACTCAGTGCAATCTTATACTGAATACTGGCTTAAAGGAACACAGGGCAATCTTATACTGAATACTGGCTTAAATGAGCACAGGGCAATCTTATACTGAATACTGGCTTAAAGGAACAGAGGGCAATCTTATACTGAATACTGGCTTAAAGGAGCACAGGGCAATCTTATACTGAATACTGGCCTAAAGGAGCACAGGGCAATCTTATACTGAATACTGGCTTAAAGGAACACATGTCATTCTTATACTGAATACTGGCTTAAAGGAGCACACGTCAATCTTATACTGAATACTGGTTTAAAGGAACTCAGTGCAATCTTTACTGAATACTGGCTTAAAGGAACACAGGGCAATCTTATACTGATTACTGGCTTAAAGGAGCACACGACAACCTTATACTGAATACTGGCTTAAAGGAGCACAGGGCAATCTTATACTGAATACTGGCTTAAAGGAGCACAGTGCAATCTTATACTGAATACTGGCTTAAAGGATCACAGGGCAATCTTATACTGATTACTGGCTTAAAGGAGCAAACGGCAATCTTATACTGAATACTGGCTTAAAGGATCTCACGTCAATGTTATACTGAATACTGGCTTAAAGGAGCACAGGGCAATCTTATACTGAATACTGGCTTAAAGGAACACACGTCAATCTTATACTGAATCTGGCTTAAAGGAGCACACGTCAATCTTATACTGAATACTTGCTTAAAGGAACTCAGTGCAATCTTATACTGATTACTGGCTTAAAGGAGCACACGGCAATCTTATACTGAATACTGGCTTAAAGGATCTCACGTCAATCTTATACTGAATACTGGCTTAAAGGAGCACAGGGCAATCTTATACTGATTACTGGCTTAAAGGAGCACACGGCAATCTTATACTGAATACTGGCTCAAAGGATTTCACGTCAATCTTATACTGAATTCTGGCTTAATGGAAATCACGGCAATCTTATGCTGAATACTTTCTTAAAGGAGCACATGGCAATCTTATACTGAATACTGGCTTAAAGGAGCACAGGACAATCTTATACTGAATACTGGCTTAAAGGAGCACACGGCAACCGTATACTGAAAACTGGCTTAAAGGAGCACAGGGCAATCTTATACTGAATACTGGCTTAAAGGAGCACAGGGCAATCTTATACTAAATACTCGCTTGAAGGAGCACAGGACAATCTTATACTGAATACTGGCTTAAAGGAGCACACGGCAATCTTATACTGAATACTGGCTTAAAGGAGCACAGGGCAATATTATACTGATTACTGGCTTAAAGGAGCACACGGCAATCTTATACTCAATACTGGCTTAAAGAAACTCACGGCAATCTTATGCTGAATACTTTCTTAAAGGAGCACATGGCAATCTTATACTGAATACTGGCTTAAAAGAACTCAGTGCAATATTATACTGAATACTGGCTTAAAGGAACACAGGGCAATCTTATACTGATTACTGGCTTAAAAGAGCACACGGAAATGTTATACTGAATACTGGCCTAAAGGAGCACATGACAATCTTATATTGATTACTGGCTTAAAGGAACTCACGGCAATCTTATTCCGAATAATGGCTTAAATGAGTACAGGCAATCTTATACTCGTTACTGGCTGAAAGGAACTCACGCCAATCTTATACTGAATACTGGTTTAAAGGAGCACAGGGCATTTTTAAAATGAATACTGGCTTAAAGGAGCACAGGGCAATCTTATACTGATTATTGGCTTAAAGGAGCACACGGCAATCTTATACTGAATACTGGCTTAAATGAGCACAGGGCAATCTTATACTGATTACTGGCTTAAAGGAGTACACGGCAAACTCATACTGAATACAGGCTTAAAGGAACTCACGGCAATCTTATACTGAATACTGGCTTAAAGGAGCACAGGGCAATCTCATAATGATTACTGGCTTAAAAGAGCACAGGGCAATCTTATACTGATTACTGGCTTAAAGGAGCACACGGCAAACTCATACTGAATAATCGATTAAAGGAGCACACGGCAATCTTATACTGAATACTCGCTTAAAGGAACACACGGCAATCTTATACTGATTACTGGCTTTGAGGAGCTCACGTCAGCCTGATACTGGATACTGGCTTTATAGGAGCACACGGCGATCTTACACTGAATTACTGCGCTTAAAGGAGGGACAGGGCAATCTTACACTGATTACTGGCTTAAAGGAGCACAGGGCAATCTTATACTGAATACTGGCTTAAAGGAGCACACGGCAATCTTATACTGATTACTGGCTTAAAGGAGCACACGGCAATCTTTTACTGAATACTGGCTCAAAGGATCTCACGTCAATCTTATACTGAATACTGGCTTAAAGGAACTCACGGCAATCTTATGCTGAATACTTTCTTAAAGGAGCACATGGCAATCATATACTGAATACTGACTTAAAGGAGCACAGGATAATCTTATACTGAATACTGGCTTAAAGGAGCACACGGCAACCTTATACTGAAAACTGGCTTAAAGGAGCACAGGGCAATCTTATACTGAATACTGGGTTTAAGGAGCACAGGGCAATCTTATACTGAATACTCGCTTGAAGGAGCACAGGGCAATCTTATACTGAATACTGGCTTAAAGGAGCACAGGGCAATCTTATACTGAATACTGGCTTAAAGGAACGCAGGGCAATCTTATACTGAATACTGGCTTAAAGGAGCACAGGGCAATCTTATACTGAATACTGGCTTAAAGGAGCACACGGCAATCTTATACTGAATACTAGCTTAAAGGAGCACACGGCAATCTTATACTGAATACTGGCTTAAAGGAACACACGTCAATCTTATACTGAATACTGGCTTAAAGGAACTCAGTGCAATCATTACTGAATACTGGCTTAAAGTAACACAGGGCAATCTTATACTGATTACTGGCTTAAAGGAGCACAGGGCAATCTTATACTGATTACTCGCTTGAAGGAGCACAGGACAATCTTATACTGAGAGCACACGGCAATCTTATACTGAATACTGGCTTAAAGGAGCACAGGGCAATCTTATACTGATTACTGGCTTAAAGGAGCACACGGCAATCTTATACTGAATACTGGCTTAAAGAAACTCACGGCAATCTTATGCTGAATACTTTCTTAAAGGAGCACATGGCAATCTTATACTAAATACTGGCTTAAAGGAACTCAGTGCAATACTATACTGAATACTGGCTTAAAAGAGCACACGGAAATGTCATACTGAATACTGGCCTAATGGAGCACATGACAATCTTATACTGATTACTGGCTTAAAGGAGCACACGTCAATCTTATACTGAATACTGGCTTAAAGGAACTCACGGCAATCTTATACCCAATAATGGCTTAAATGAGTACAGGCAATCTTATACTCGTTACTGGCTGAAAGGAACTCACGCCAATCTTATACTGAATACTGGTTTAAAGGAGCACAGGGCAATTTTATAATGAATACTGGCTTAAAGGAGCTGAGGACAATCTTATACTGATTACTGGCTGAAAGGAGCACACGGCAGTCTTATACTGAATACTGTCTTCAATGAATTCACGGCAATCTTATACTGAATACTGGCTTAAATGAGCACAGGGCAATCTTATACTGATTACTGGCTTAAAGGAGCACACGGCAAACTCATACTGAATACTGGCTTAAAGGAGCACAGGGCAATCTCATAATGATTACTGGCTTAAAAGAGCACAGGGCAATCTTATACTGAATAATCGATTAAAGGAGCACACGGCAACCTTATACTGAATACTCGATTAAAGGAACACACGGCAATCTTATACTGATTACTGGCTTAGAGGAGCTCACGTCAGCCTGATACTGGATTCTGGCTTAGAGGAGCACACGGCGATCTTACACTGAATACTGGCTTAAAGGAGGACAAGGCAATCTTACACTGATTACTGGCTTAAAGGAGCACAGGGCAATTTTATAATGAATACTGGCTTAAAGGAGCACAGGGCAATCTTATACTGATTACTGGCTTAAAGGAGCACACGGCAGTCTTATACTGAATACTGTCTTCAATGAATTCACGGCAATCTTATACTGAATACTGGCTTAAATGAGCACAGGGCAATCTTATACTGATTACTGGCTTAAAGGAGCACACGGCAAACTCATAGTGAATACTGGCTTAAATGAACTCACGGCAATCTTATACTGAATACTGGCTTAAAGGAGCACAGGGCAATGTCATAATGATTACTGGCTTAAAAGAGCACAGGGCAATCTTATACTGAATAATCGATTAAAGGAGCACACGGCAATCTTATACTGAAGACTAGCTTAAAGGAGCACAGGGCAATCTTATACTGAATACTGGCTTAAAGTAACACACGTCAGACGTATACTGAATACTGGCTTAAAGGAACTCACGGCAATCTTATGCTGAATACATTCTTAAAGGAGCACATGACAATCATATACTGAATACTGGCTTAAAGGAGCACATGACAATCATATACTGAATACTGGCTTAAATGAGCACAGGGCAATCTTATACTGATTACTGGCTTAAAGGAGCACACGGCAAACTAATACTGAATACTGGCTTAAAGGAACTCACGGCAATCTTATACTGAATACTGGCTTAAAGGAGCACAGGGCAATCTCATAATGATTACTGGCTTAAAAGAGCACAGGGCAATCTTATACTGAATAATCGATTAAAGGAGCACACGGCAATCTTATACTGATTACTGGCTTAGAGGAGCACACGTCAGCCTGATACTGGATTCTGACTTCAAGGAGCGCACGGCGATCTTACACTGAATACTGGCTTAAAGGAGGACAGGGCAATCTTATACTGAATACTGGCTTAAAGGAGCACACGGCAATCTTATACTTGATACTGGCTTTAAGGAGCACACGGCAATCTTATACTGAAAACTGGCTTAAAGGAGCACACGGCAATTTTATACTGAATACTGGCTTAAAGTAACACACGTCAGACGTATACTGAATACTGGCATAAAGGAACTCACGGCAATCTTATGCTGAATACTTTCTTAAAGGAGCACATGACAATCATATACTGAATACAGGCTTAAAGGAGCACAGGACAATCTTATACTGAATACTGGCTTAAAGGAGCACACGGCAACCTTATACTGAAAACTGGCTTAAAGGAGCACAGGGCAATCTTATACTGAATACTGGGTTTAAGGAGCACAGGGCAATCTTATACTGAATACTCGCTTGAAGGAGCACAGGGCAATCTTATACTGAATACTGGCTTAAAGGAGCACACGGCAATCTTATACTGAATACTGGCTTAAAGGAGCACAGGGCAATCTTATACTGATTACTGACTTAAAGGAGCACACGGCAATCTTATACTGAATACTGGCTTTAAGAAACTCACGGCAATCTTATGCTGAATACTTTCTTAAAGGAGCACATGGCAATCTTATACTGAATACTGGCTTCAAGGAGCACAAGGCAATCGTACACTGATAACTGGCTTAAAGGAGCACACGGCAATCTTATACTGAATACTGGCTTAAAGGAGAACAGGGCAATCTGATACTGATTACTGGCTTAAAAGAGCACACGGAAATGTCATACTGAATACTGGCCTAAAGGAGCACATGACAATCTTATACTGATTACTGGCTTAAAGGAGCACACGTCAATCTTATACAGGATACTGACTTAAAGGAACTCACGGCAATCTTATACCGAATAATGGCTTAAATGAGTACAGGCAATCTTATACTCATTACTGGCTTAAAGGAACTCACGGCAATCTTATACTGAATACTGGCTTAAAGGAGCACAGGGCAATCTCATAATGATTAATGGCTTAAAAGAGCACAGGGCAATCTTATACTGAATAATCGATTAAAGGAGCACACGGCAATCTTATACTGATTACTGGCTTAGAGGAGCTCACGTCAGCCTGATACTGGATTCTGGCTTAAAGGAGCGCACGGCGCTCTTACACTGAATACTGGCTTAAAGGAGGACAGGGCAATCTTACACTGATTACTGGCTTAAAGGAGCACACGGCAATCTTACACTGAATACTGGCTTAAAGGAGGACAGGGCAATCTTACACTGATTACTGGCTTAAAGGAACACACGGCAATTTTATACTGATTACTGGCTTAGAGGAGCTCACGTCAGCCCGATACTGGATTCTGGCTTAAAGGAGCACACGGCGATCTTACACTGAATACTGGCTTAAAGGAGGACAGGGCAATCTTATACTGAATACTGGCTTAAAGGAGCACACGGCAATCTTATACTTGATACTGGCTTTAAGGAGCACACGGCAATCTTATACTGAATACTGGCTTAAAGGAGCACACGGCAATTTTATACTGAATACTGGCTTAAAGTAACACACGTCAGACGTATACTGAATACTGGCATAAAGGAACTCACGGCAATCTTATGCTGAATACTTTCTTAAAGGAGCACAAGACGATCATATACTGAATACTGGCTTAAAGGAGCACAGGACAATCTTATACTCAATACTGGCTTAAAGGAGCACACGGCAACCTTATACTGAAAACTGGCTTAAAGGAGCACAGGGCAATCTTATACTGAATACTGGGTTTAAGGAGCACAGGGCAATCTTATACTGAATACTCGCTTGAAGGAGCACAGGGCAATCTTATACTGAATACTGGCTTAAAGGAGCACACGGCAATCTTATACTGAATACTGGCTTAAAGGAGCACAGGGCAATCTTATACTGATTACTGACTTAAAGGAGCACACGGCAATCTTATACTGAATACTGGCTTTAAGAAACTCACGGCAATCTTATGCTGAATACTTTCTTAAAGGAGCACATGGCAATCTTATACTGAATACTGGCTTCAAGGAGCACAAGACAATCGTACACTGATAACTGGCTTAAAGGAGCACACGGCAATCTTATACTGAATACTGGCTTAAAGGAGAACAGGGCAATCTGATACTGATTACTGGCTTAAAAGAGCACACGGAAATGTCATACTGAATACTGGCCTAAAGGAGCACATGACAATCTTATACTGATTACTGGCTTAAAGGAGCACACGCCAATCTTATACAGGATACTGACTTAAAGGAACTCACGGCAATCTTATACCGAATAATGGCTTAAATGAGTACAGGCAATCTTATACTCATTACTGGCTGAACGGAACTCACGGCAATCTTATACTGAACACTGGTTTAAAGGAGCACAGGGCAATTTCATACTGAATACTGGCTTAAAGGAGCACAGGGCAATCTTATACTGATTACTGGCTTAAAGGAGCACACGGCAGTCTTATACTGAATACTGTCTTCAATGAATTCACGGCAATCTTATACTGAATACTGGCTTAAATGAGCACAGGGCAATCTTATACTGATTACTGGCTTAAAGGAGCACATGGCAAACTCATACTGAATACTGGCTTAAAGGAACTCACGGCAATCTTATACTGAATACTTGCTTAAAGGAGCACAGGGCAATCTCATAATGATTACTGGCTTAAAAGAGCACACGTCAATCTTATACTGAATACTGTCTTCAATGAATTCACGGCAATCTTATACTGAATACTGGCTTAAATGAGCACAGGGCAATCTTATACTGATTACTGGCTTAAAGGAGCACACGGCAAACTCATACTGAATACTGGCTTAAAGGAACTCACGGCAATCTTATACTCAATACTGGCTTAAAGGAGCACAGGGCAATCTCATAATGATTACTGGCTTAAAAGAGCACAGGGCAATCTTATACTGAATAATCGATTAAAGGAGCACACGGCAATCTTATACTGAATACTCGCTTAAAGGAACACACGGCAATCTTATACTGATCACTGGCTTAAAGGAGCTCACGTCAGCCTGATACTGGATACTGGCTTAAAGGAGCACACGGCGATCTTACACTGATTATTGGCTTAAAGGAGCACACGGCAGTCTTATACTGAATACTGTCTTCAATGAATTCACGGCAATCTTATACTGAATACTGGCTTAAATGGGCACAGGGCAATCTTATACTGATTACTGGCTTAAAGGAGCACTCGGCAAACTCATACTGAATACTGGCTTAAAGGATCTCACGGCAATCCTTTACTGAATACTGGCTTAAAGGAGCACAGGGCAATCTCATAATGATTACTGGCTTAAAAGAGCACAGGGCAATCTTATACTGAATAATCGATTAAAGGAGCACACGGCAATCTTATACTGAATACTCGCTTAAAGGAACACACGGCAATCTTATACTGATTACTGGCTTAGAGGAGCTCACGACAGCCTGATACTGGATACTGGCTTAAAGGAGCACACGGCGATCTTACACTGAATACTGGCTTAAAGGAGGACAGGGCAATCTTACACTGATTACTGGCTTAAAGGAGCACACGGCAATCTTATACTGGATACTGGCTTAAAGGAGCACAGGGCAATCTTATACGGATTACTGGTTTAAAGGAGCACAGGGCAATCTTATACTGAATACTGGCTTAAAGTAACACACGTCAGACGGATACTGAATACTGGCTTAAAAGGAACTCACGGCAATCTTATGCTGAATACTTTCTTAGTGGAGCACATGACAATCATATACTGAATACTGGCTTAAAGGAGCACAGGACAATATTATACTGAATACTGGCTTAAAGGAGCACACGGCAACCTTATACTGAAAACTGGCTTAAAGGAGCACAGGGCAATCTTATACTGAATACTGGGTTTAAGGAGCACTGGGCAATCTTATACTGAATACTCGCTTGAAGGAGAACAGGGCAATCTTATACTGAATACTGGCCTAAAGGAGCACACGGCAATCTTATACTGAATACTGGCTTAAAGGAGCACAGGGCAATCTTATACTGATTACTGACTTAAAGGAGCACACGGCAATCTTATACTGAATACTGGCTTAAAGAAACTCACGGCAATCTTATGCTGAATACTTTCTTAAAGGAGCACATGGCAATCTTATACTGAATACTGGCTTAAAGGAGCACAAGGCAATCGTACACTGATTACTGGCTTAAAGGAGCACACGGCAATCTTATACTGAATACTGGCTTAAAGGAGCACAGGGCAATCTGATACTGATTACTGGCTTAAGAGAGCACACGGAAATGTCATACTGAATACTGGCCTAAAGGAGCACATGACAATCTTATACTGATTACTGGTTTAAAGGAGCACACGTCAATCTTATACTGAATACTGACTTAAAGGAACTCACGGCAATCTTATACCGAATAATGGCTTAAATGAGTACAGGCTATCTTATACTCATTACTGGCTGAAAGGAACTCACGGCAATCTTATACTGAACACTGGTTTAAAGGAGCACAGGGCAATTTTATACTGAATACTGGCTCAAAGGAGCACAGGGCAATCTTATACTGATTACTGGCTTAAAGGAGCACACGGCAGTCTTATACTGAATACTGTCTTCAATGAATTCACGGCAATCTTATACTGAATATTGGCTTAAATGAGCACAGGGCAATCTTATACTGATTACTGGCTTAAAGGAGCACATGGCAAACTCATACTGAATACTGGCTTAAAGGAACTCACGGCAATCTTATACTGAATACTGGCTTAAAGGAGCACAGGGCAATCTCATAATGATTACTGGCTTAAAAGAGCACATGGCAATCTTATACTGAATAATCGATTAAAGGGGCACACGGCAATCTTATACTGAATACTCGCTTAAAGGAACACACGGCAATCTTATACTGATTACTGTCTTAGAGGAGCTCACGTCAGCCTTATACTGGATACTGGCTTAAAGGAGCACACGGCGATCTTATACTGAATACTGGCTTAAAGGAGGACAGGGCAATCTTACACTGATTACTGGCTTAAATGAGCACAGGGCAATCTTATACTGAATACTGGCTTAAAGGAGCACACGGCAATCTTACACTGATTACTGGCTTAAATGAGCACAGGGCAATCTTATAAAGGGTACTGGCTTAAAGGAACACACGTCAATCTTATAATGATTACTGGCTTAAAGGAACACATGGCAATCTTATACTGAATACTGGCTTAAAGGAACTCACATCAATCTGATATTGATTACTGGCTTAAAGGAGCACACGTCAATCTTATACTGAATAGTGGCTTAAAAGAACTCAGAGTAATCTTATACCGAATACTGGCTTAAAGGAGCACACGGCAATCTTATACTGAATACTGGCTTAAAGGATCTCACGTCAATGTTATACTGAATACTGGCTTAAAGGAGCACAGGGCAATCTTATACTGAATACTGGCTTAAAGGAACACACGTCAATCTTATACTGAATCTGGCTTAAAGGAGCACACGTCAATCTTATACTGAATACTTGCTTAAAGGAACTCTGTGCAATCTTATACTGATTACTGGCTTAAAGGAGCACACGGCAATCGTATACTGAATACTGGCTTAAAGGATCTCACGTCAATCTTATACTGAATACTGGCTTAAAGGAGCACAGGGCAATCTTATACTGATTACTGGCTTAAAGGAGCACACGGCAATCTTATACTGAATATTGGCTCAAAGGATGTCACGTCAATCTTATACTGAATACTGGCTTAAAGGAACTCACGACAATCTTATGCTGAATACTTTCTTAAAGGAGCACATGGCAATCTTATACTGAATACTGGCTTAAAGGAGCACATGACAATCTTATACTGAATAATGGCTTAAAGGAGCACACGGCAACCTTATACTGAAAACTGGCTTAAAGGAGCACAGGGCAATCTTATACTGAATACTGGCTTAAAGGAGCACAGGGCAATCTTATACTGAATACTCGCTTGAAGGAGCACAGGGCAATCTTATACTGAATACTGGCTTAAAGGAGCACACGGCAATCTGATACTGAATACTGGCTTAAAGGAGCACAGGGCAATCGTATACTGATTACTCCCTTAAAGGAGCACAGGGCAATCTTATACTGAATACTGGCTTAAAGGAGCACACGGCAATCTTATACTGAATACTGGCTTAAAGAAACTCACGGCAATCTTATGCTGAATACTTTCTTAAAGGAGCACATGGCAATCTTATACTGAATACCCGCTTAAAGGAGCACAAGGCAATCGTACACTGATTACTGGCTTAAAGGAGCACACGGCAATCTTATACTGAATACTGGCTTAAAGGAGCACAGGGCAATCTGATACTGATTATTGGCTTAAAAAAGCACACGGAAATGTCATACTGAATACTGGCCTAAAGGAGCACATGACAACCTTATACTGATTACTGGCTTAAAGGAGCACACGTCAATCTTATACTGAATACTGGCTTAAAGGAACTCACGGCAATCTTATACCGAATAATGGCTTAAATGAGTACAGGCAATTTTATACTCGTTACTGGCTGAAAGGAACTCACGGCAATCTTATACTGAATACTGGTTTAAAGGAGCACAGGGCAATTTTATACTGAAAACTGGCTTAAAGGAGCACAGGGCAATCTTATACCGATTACTGGCTTAAAGGAGCACACGGTAGTCTCATACTGAATACTGTCTTCAATGAATTCACGGCAATCTTATATTGAATACTGGCTTAAATGAGCACAGGGCAATCTTATACTTATTACTGGCTGAAAGGAGCACACGGCAAACTCATACTGAATACTGGCTTAAAGGAACTCACGGCAATCTTATACTGAATACTGGCTTAAAGGAGCACAGGGCAATCTCATAATCATTACTGGCTTAAAAGAGCACACGGCAATCTTATACTAAATAATCGATTAAAGGAGCACATGGCAATCTTATACTGAATACTCGCTTAAAGAAACACACGGCAATCTTATACTGATTACTGGCTTAGAGGATCTCACGTCAGCCTGATACTGGATAGTGGCTTAAAGGAGCACACGGCGATCTTATACTGAATACTGGCTTACAGGAGGACAGGGCAATCTTACACTGATAACTGGCTTAAAGGAGCACAGGGCAATCTTATACTGAATACTGGCTTAAAGGAGCACACGGCAATCTTATACTGATTACTGGCTTAAAGGAGCACACGGCAATCTTATACCGAATAATGGCTTAAATGAGTACAGGCAATCTTATACTCGTTACTGGCTGAAAGGAACTCACGGCAATCTTATACTGAATACTGGCCTAAAGGAGCACATGACAACCTTATACTGATTACTGGCTTAAAGGAGCACACGTCAATCTTATACTGAATACTGGCTTAAAGGAACTCACGGCAATCTTATACCGAATAATGGCTTAAATGAGTACAGGCAATCTTATACTCGTTACTGGCTGAAAGGAACTCACGGCAATCTTATACTGAATACTGGTTTAAAGGAGCACAGGGCAATTTTATACTGAATACTGGCTTAAAGGAGCACAGGGCAATCTTATACCGATTACTGGCTTAAAGGAGCACACGGTAGTCTCATACTGAATACTGTCTTCAATGAATTCACGGCAATCTTATATTGAATACTGGCTTAAATGAGCACAGGGCAATCTTATACTGATTACTGGCTGAAAGGAGCACACGGCAAACTCATACTGAATACTGGCTTAAAGGAACTCACGGCAATCTTATACTGAATACTGGCTTAAAGGAGCACAGGGCAATCTCATAATCATTACTGGCTTAAAAGAGCACACGGCAATCTTATACTAAATAATCGATTAAAGGAGCACATGGCAATCTTATACTGAATACTCGCTTAAAGGAACACACGGCAATCTTATACTGATTACTGGCTTAGAGGATCTCACGTCAGCCTGATACTGGATACTGGCTTAAAGGAGCACACGGCGATCTTATACTGAATACTGGCTTACAGGAGGACAGGGCAATCTTACACTGATAACTGGCTTAAAGGAGCACAGGGCAATCTCATACTGAATACTGGCTTAAAGGAGCACACGGCAATCTTATACTGATTACTGGCTTAAAGGAGCACACGGCAATCTTATACTGAATACTGGCTCAAAGGATCTCACGTCAATCTTATACTGAATACTGTCTTAAAGGAACTCACGGCAATCTTATGCTGAATATTTTCTTAAAGGAGCACATGGCAATCATATACTGAATACTGGCTAAAAGGAGCACAGGACAATCTTATACTGAATACTGGCTTAAAGGAGCACACGGCAACCTTATACTGAAAACTGGCTTAAAGGAGCACAGGGCAATATTATACTGAATACTGGCTTTAAGGAGCACAGGGCAATCTTATACTGAATACTCGCTTGAAGGAGCACAGGGCAATCTTATACTGAATACTGCCTTAAAGGAGCACAGGGCAATCTTAAACTGATTACTGGCTTCAAGGAGCACACGGCAATCTTATCATGACTGAATACTGGCTTAACGAAACTCACGGCAATCTTATGCTGAATACTTTCTTAAAGGAGCACATGGCAATCTTATACTGAATACTGGCTTAAAGGAGCACAAGGCAATCGTACACTGATTACAGGCTTAAAGGAGCACACGGCAATCTTATACTGAATACTGGCTTAAAGGAGCACAGGGCAATCTGATACTGATTACTGGCTTAAAAGAGCACACGGAAATGTCATACTGAATACTGGCAAAAAGGAGCACATGACAATCTTATACTGATTACTGGCTTAAAGGAGCACACGTCAATCTTATACTGAATACTGACTTAAAGGAACTCACGGCAATCTTATACCGAATAATGGCTTAAATGAGTACAGGCAATCTTATACTCATTACTGACTGGAAGGAACTCACGGCAATCTTATACTGAATACTGGTTTAAAGGAGCACAGGGCAATTTTATACTGAATACTGGCTTAAAGGAGCACAGGGCAATCTTATACTGATTACTGGCTTAAAGGAGCACACGGCAGTCTTATACTGAATACTGTCTTCAATGAATTCACGGCAATCTTATACAGAATACTGGCTTAAATGAGCACAGCGCAATCTTATACTGATTATTGGCTGAAAGGAGCACACGGCAAACTCATACTGAATACTGGCTTAAAGGAACTCACGGCATTCTTATACTGAATACAGGCTTAAAGGAGCACAGGGCAATCTCATAATGATCACTGGCTCAAAAGAGCACACGGCAATCTTATACTGAATAATCGATTAAAGGAGCACACGGCAATATCATACTGAATACTCGCTTAAAGGAACACACGGCAATCTTATACTGATTACTGGCTTTGAGGAGCTCACGTCAGCCTGATACTGGATACTAGCTTAAAGGAGCACACGGCGATCTTATACTGATTACTGGCTTAAAGGAGCAAACGGCAAACTCATACTGAATACTGGCTTAAAGGAACTCACGGCAATCTTATACTGAATACTGGCTTAAAGGAGCACACTGCAATCTTACACTGATTAATGGCTTAAAGGAGCACAGGGCAATCTTATAAAGGGTACTGGCTTAAAGGAACACACGTCAATCTTATAATGATTACTGGCTTAAAGGAACACATGGCAATCTTATACTGAATACTGGCTTAAAGGAACTCACATCAATCTGATATTGATTACTGGCTTAAAGGAGCACACGGCAATCTTATACTGAATAGTGGCTTCAAAGAACTCAGGGCAATCTTATACCGAATACTGGCTGAAAGGAGCACACGGCAATCTTATACTGAATACTGGCTTAAAGGATCTCACGTCAATGTTATACTGAATACTGGCTTAAAGGAGCACAGGGCAATCTTATACTGAATACTGGCTTAAAGGAACACACGTCAATCTTATACTGAATACTTGCTTAAAGGAACTCAGTGCAATCTTATACTGATTACTGGCTTAAAGGAGCACACGGCAATCTTATACTGATTACTGGCTTAAAGGAGCACAGGGCAATCTTATACTGAATACTGGCTTAAAGGATCTCACGTCAATCTTATACTGAATACTTGCTTAAAGGAACACAGGGCAATCTTATACTGATTACTGGCTTAAAGGAGCACATGGCAATCTTATACTGAATACTGGCTCAAAGGATCTCACGTCAATCTTATACTGAATACTGGCTTAAAGGAACTCACGACAATCTTATGCTGAATACTTTCTTAAAGGAGCACATGGCAATCTTATACTGAATACTGGCTTAAAGGAGCACAGGATAATCTTATACTGAATACTGGCTTAAAGGAGCACATGGCAACCTTATACTGAAAACTGGCTTAAAGGAGCACAGGGCAATCTTATACTGAATACTGGCTTAAAGGAGCACAGGGCAATCTTATGCTGAATACTCGCTTGAAGGAGCACAGGGCAATCTTATACTGAATACTGTCTTAAAGGAGCACACGGCAATCTTATACTGAATACTGGCTTAAAGGAGCACAGGGCAATCGTATACTGATTACTGGCTTAAAGGAGCACACGGCAATCTTATACTGAATACTGGCTTAAAGAAACTGACGGCAATCTTATGCTGAATACTTTCTTAAAGGAGCACATGGCAATCTTATACTGAATACTGGCTTAAAGGAGCACAAGGTAATCGTACACTGATTACTGGCTTAAAGGAGCACACGGCAATCTTATACTGAATACTGGCTTAAAGGAGCACAGGGCAATCTGATACTGATTACTGGCTTAAAAGAGCACACGGAAATGTCATACTGAATACTGGCCTAAAGGAGCACATGACAATCTTATACTGATTACTGGCTTAAAGGAGCACACGGCAATCTTATACTGAATACTGGCTTAAAGGAACTCACGGCAATCTTATACCGAATAATGGCTTAAATGAGTACAGGCAATCTTATACTCGTTACTGGCTGAAAGGAACTCACGGCAATCTTATACTGAATACTGTTTTAAAGGAGCACAGGGCAATTTTATACTTAATACTGGCTTAAAGGAGCACAGGGCAATCTTATACTGATTACTGGCTTAAAGGAGCACACGGCAGTCTTATACTGAATACTGTCTTCAATGAATTCACGGCAATCCGATACTGAATACTGGCTTAAATGAGCTCAGGGCAATCTTATACTGATTACTGGCTGAAAGGAGCACACGGCAAACTCATACTGAATACTGGCTTAAAGGAACTCACGGCAATCTTATACTGAATACTGGCTTAAAGGAGCACAGGGCAATCTCATAATGGTTACTGGCTTAAAAGAGCACACGGCAATCTTATACTGAATAATCGATTAAAGGAGCACACGGCAATCTTATACTGAATACTCGCTTAAAGGAACACACGGCAATCTTATACTGATTACTGGCTTAGAGGAGCTCACGTCAGCCTGATACTGGATACTGGCTTAAAGGAGCACACGGCGATCTTATACTGAATACTGGCTTAAAGGAGGACAAGGCAATTTTACACTGATTACTGGCTTAAAGGAGCCCAGGGCAATCTTATACTGAATACTGGCTTAAAGGAGCATACGGCAATCTTATACTGATTACTGGCTTAAAGGAACACACGGCAATCTTATACTGAATACTGGCTCAAAGGATCTCACGTCAATCTTATACTGAATACTGTCTTAAAGGAACTCACGGCAATCTTATGCTGAATACTTTCTTAAAGGAGCACATGGCAATCATATACTGAATACTGGCTTAAAGGAGCACAGGACAATCTTATACTAAATACTGGCTTAAAGGAGCACACGGCAGTCTTATACTGAATACTGTCTTCAATGAATTCACGGCAATCTTATACAGAATACTGGCTTAAATGAGCACAGCGCAATCTTATACTGATTATTGGCTGAAAGGAGCACACGGCAAACTCATACTGAATACTGGCTTAAAGGAACTCACGGCATTCTTATACTGAATACAGGCTTAAAAGAGCACAGGGCAATCTCATAATGATTACTGGCTCAAAAGAGCACACGGCAATCTTATACTGAATAATCGATTAAAGGAGCACACGGCAATATCACACTGAATACTCGCTTAAAGGAACACACGGCAATCTTATACTGAATACTGGTTTAAAGGAGCACAGGGCAATTTTATACTGAATACTGGCTTAAAGGAGCACAGGGCAATCTTATACTGATTACTGGCTTAAAGGAGCACACGGCAGTCTTATACTGAATACTGTCTTCAATGAATTCACGGCAATCTTATACAGAATACTGGCTTAAATGAGCACAGCGCAATCTTATACTGATTATTGGCTGAAAGGAGCACACGGCAAACTCATACTGAATACTGGCTTAAAGGAACTCACGGCATTCTTATACTGAATACAGGCTTAAAAGAGCACAGGGCAATCTCATAATGATTACTGGCTCAAAAGAGCACACGGCAATCTTATACTGAATAATCGATTAAAGGAGCACACGGCAATATCATACTGAATACTCGCTTAAAGGAACACACGGCAATCTTATACTGATTACTGGCTTAGAGGAGCTCACGTCAGCCTGATACTGGATACTAGCTTAAAGGAGCACACGGCGATCTTATACTGATTACTGGCTTAAAGGAGCACACGGCAAACTCATACTGAATACTGGCTTAAAGGAACTCACGGCAATCTTATACTGAATACTGGCTTAAAGGAGCACACTGCAATCTTACACTGATAAATGGCTTAAAGGAGCACAGGACAATCTTATAAAGGGTACTGGCTTAAAGGAACACACGTCAATCTTATAATGATTACTGGCTTAAAGGAACACATGGCAATCTTATACTGAATACTGGCTTAAAGGAACTCACATCAATCTGATATTAATTACTGGCTTAAAGGAGCACACGGCAATCTTATACTGAATAGTGGCTTCAAAGAACTCAGGGCAATCTTATACCGAATACTGGCTGAAAGGAGCACACGGCAATCTTATACTGAATACTGGCTTAAAGGATCTCACGTCAATGTTATACTGAATACTGGCTTAAAGGAGCACAGGGCAATCTTATACTGAATACTGGCTTAAAGGAACACACGTCAATCTTATACTGAATACTTGCTTAAAGGAACTCAGTGCAATCTTATACTGATTACTGGCTTAAAGGAGCACACGGCAATCTTATACTGATTACTGGCTTAAAGGAGCACAGGGCAATCTTATACTGAATACTGGCTTAAAGGATCTCACGTCAATCTTATACTGAATACTGGCTTAAAGGAGCACAGGGCAATCTTATACTGATTACTGGCTTAAAGGAGCACACGGCAATCTTATACTGAATACTGGCTCAAAGGATCTCACGTCAATCTTATACTGAATACTGGCTTAAAGGAACTCACGACAATCTTATGCTGAATACTTTCTTAAAGGAGCACATGGCAATCTTATACTGAATACTGGCTTAAAGGAGCACAGGATAATCTTATACTGAATACTGGCTTAAAGGAGCACATGGCAACCTTATACTGAAAACTGGCTTAAAGGAGCACAGGGCAATCTTATACTGAATACTGGCTTAAAGGAGCACAGGGCAATCTTATGCTGAATACTCGCTTGAAGGAGCACAGGGCAATCTTATACTGAATACTGTCTTAAAGGAGCACACGGCAATCTTATACTGAATACTGGCTTAAAGGAGCACAGGGCAATCGTATACTGATTACTGGCTTAAAGGAGCACACGGCAATCTTATACTGAAAACTGGCTTAAAGAAACTGACGGCAATCTTATGCTGAATACTTTCTTAAAGGAGCACATGGCAATCTTATACTGAATACTGGCTTAAAGGAGCACAAGGTAATCGTACACTGATTACTGGCTTAAAGGAGCACACGGCAATCTTATACTGAATACTGGCTTAAAGGAGCACAGGACAATCTGATACTGATTACTGGCTTAAAAGAGCACACGGAAATGTCATACTGAATACTGGCCTAAAGGAGCACATAACAATCTTATACTGATTTCTGGCTTAAAGGAGCACACGGCAATCTTATACTGAATACTGGCTTAAAGGAACTCACGGCAATCTTATACCGAATAATGGCTTAAATGAGTGCAGGCAATCTTATACTCGTTACTGGCTGAAAGGAACTCACGGCAATCTTATACTGAATACTGTTTTAAAGGAGCACAGGGCAATTTTATACTTAATACTGGCTTAAAGGAGCACAGGGCAATCTTATACTGATTACTGGCTTAAAGGAGCACACGGCAGTCTTATACTGAATACTGTCTTCAATGAATTCACGGCAATCCGATACTGAATACTGGCTTAAATGAGCTCAGGGCAATCTTATACTGATTACTGGCTGAAAGGAGCACACGGCAAACTCATACTGAATACTGGCTTAAAGGAACTCACGGCAATCTTATACTGAATACAGGCTTAAAGGAGCAAAGGGCAATCTCATAATGGTTACTGGCTTAAAAGAGCACACGGCAATCTTATACTGAATAATCGATTAAAGGAGCACACGGCAATCTTATACTGAATACTCGCTTAAAGGAACACACGGCAATCTTATACTGATTACTGGCTTAGAGGAGCTCACGTCAGCCTGATACTGGATACTGGCTTAAAGGAGCACACGGCGATCTTATACTGAATACTGGCTTAAAGGAGGACAGGGCAATTTTACACTGATTACTGGCTTAAAGGAGCACAGGGCAATCTTATACTGAATACTGGCTTAAAGGAGCACACGGCAATCTTATACTGATTACTGGCTTAAAGGAACACACGGCAATCTTATACTGAATACTGGCTCAAAGGATCTCACGTCAATCTTATACTGAATACTGTCTTAAAGGAACTCACGGCAATCTTATGCTGAATACTTTCTTAAAGGAGCACATGGCAATCATATACTGAATACTGGCTTAAAGGAGCACAGGACAATCTTATACTGAATACTGGCTTAAAGGAGCACACAGCAACCTTATACTGAAAACTGGCTTAAAGGAGCACAGGGCAATCTTATACTGAATACTGGCTTTAAGGAGCACAGGGCAATCTTATACTGAATACTCGCTTGAAGGAGCACAGGGCAATCTTATACTGAATACTGGCTTAAAGGAGCACACGGCATTCTTATACTGAATACTGGCTTTAAGGAGCACAGGGCAATCTTATACTGATTACTGGCTTAAAGGAGCACACGGCAATCTTATACTGAATACTGGCTTAAAGAAACTCACGGCAATCTTATGCTGAATACTTTCTTAAAGGAGCTCATGGCAATCTTATACTGAATACTGGCTTAAAGGAGCACAAGGCAATCTTACACTGATTACTGGCTTAAAGGAGCACACGGCAATCTTATACTGAATACTGGCTTAAAGGAGCACAGGGCAATCTGATACTGATTACTGGCTTAAAAGAGCAAACGGAAATGTCATACTGAATACTGGCCTAAAGGAGCACATGACAATCTTATACTGATTACTGGCTTAAAGGAGCACACGTCAATCTTATACTGTATACTGGCTTAAAGGAACTCATGGCAATCTTATACCGAATAATGGCTTAAATGAGTACAGGCTATCTTATACTCGTTACTGGCTGAAAGGAACGCACGGCAATCTTATACTGATACTGGTTTAAAGGAGCACAGGGCAATTTTATACTTAATACTGGCTTAAAGGAGCACAGGGCAATCTTATACTGATTACTGGCTTAAAGGAGCACACGACAGTCTTATACTGAATACTGTCTTCAATGAATTCACGGCAATCTTATACTGAATAATCGATTAAAGGAGCACACGGTAATCTCATACTGAATACTCGCTTAAAGGAACACACGGCAATCTTATACTGATTACTGGCTTAGAGGAGCTCACGTCAGCCTGATACTGGATACTGGCTTAAAGGAGCACACGGCGATCTTATACTGATTACTGACTTAAAGGAGCACACGGCAAACTCATACTGAATACTGGCTTAAAGGAACTCACGGCAATCTTATACTGAATACTGGCTTAAAGGAGCACAGGGCAATCTCATAATGATTACTGGCTTAAAAGAGCACACGGCAATCTTATACTGAATAATCGATTAAAGGAGCACACGGCAATCTCATACTGAATACTGGCTTAAAGGAGGACAGGGCAATCTTATACTGATTAAATGCTGGCTTAAATGACCACACGTCAATCTAATACTGAATACTGGCTTAAAGGAACACAGGGCAATCTTATACTGATTACTGGCTTAAAGGAGCACAGGGCAATCTTATAATGAATACTGGCTTAAAGGAGCTCACGTCAATCTTATACTGAATACTGGCTTTAATGTGCACAGGCAATCTTACACTGATTGCTTTCATAAAGGAGCACAGGGCAATCTTATACTGATTACTGGCTTAAAGGAGCACATGGCAATCGTATACTGAATACAGGCTTAAAGGAGTAAATGGCAATCTTATACTGAATACTGGCTTGATGGAGCACAAGGCAATCTTACACTGAATACTGGCTTAAAGGAGCACACGGCAATCTGATACTGAATACTGGCTTAAAAGAACACATGACAATCTCATACTGATTAATGGCTTAAAGGAACACACGGCAATATTATACTCAATTCTGGCTTAAAGGAGCACACGGCAATCTTATACTGATTACTGGCTAATAGAGGTACAGGAAAATCTTATAATGTTTACTTGCTTAGAGGAACACAAGGCAATCTTATACTGATTACTGGCTTAAAGGAGCACAGGGCAGTCTTATACTGAATACTGGATTAAAGGAGCGCACGTCAGTCTTATAATGATTACTGGCTTAAAGGAGAACACTGAAATCTTATACTGAATACTGGCTTAAAGAAGCACAGGGCAATCTTTTACTGATTACTGGCTTAAAGGAGCACAGGGCAATTTTATACAGAATACTGGCTTAAAGGAGCACGAGGCAATCTTATACTGATTCCTGGCTCCAAGGAACAAAGGGCAATATTATACTAAATACTGGCTTAAAGGAGCACACGGCATTCTTATACTGATTACTGGCTTAAAGGACCACACGGCAATCTTATACTGATTACTGGCTTAAAGGAGCACACGGCATTCTTATACTGATTACTGGCTTAAAGGAGCACACGGCATTCTTATACTGATTACTGGCGTAAAGGAACACATGGCAATCCTATACTGCATACAGGCTTAAAGGAGTACAGGGCAACCTTATAATGAATACTGGCTTGAAGGATCTCAGGGCAATATTTAACTGAATACTGGCTTAAAGGAGCACACGGCAATCTGATACTGAATACTGGCTTAAAGGAGCACACATCAATCTTATACTGAATACTGGCTTAAAGGAGCACAGTGCAATGTTATACATAATAATGGCTTAAAGGAGCACACGTCAATCTTATACTGAAGACTGTATTAAAGGAGCACAGGGCAATCTTATATTGATTACTGGCTTAAAGGAGCACAGGGCAATCTTATACTGAATACTGACTTAAAGGAGCACACGGAAATCTTATACTGAATACTGGCTTAAAGGAGCACAGTGCAATCTTATACAGAATAATGGCTTAAAGGAGCACACGTCAATCTTATACTGAAGACTGTATTAAAGGAGCAAAGGGCAATCTTATATTGATTACTGGCTTAAAGGAGCACAGGGCAATCGTATACTGAATACTGGAGTAAAGGAGCACACGACAATCTTATACTGATTAATGGCTTAAAGGAACACAGGGCAATCTACAGGGCAATCTTATAGTGAATATTGACTTAAAGGAGCACACGGAAATCTTATACTGACCACTGGCTTAAAGGAGTATACGGCAATCTTATACTGAGGAACACAAGGCAATCTTATACTGATTACTGGCTTAAAGGAGCACAGGGCAATATCATACTGAATACTGGCTTAAAGGAGCACAAGGCATACCTATACTGATTACTGGCTTAAAGGAGCACAGGGCAATCTTATACTGATACTGGCTTAAAGGAGCACAGGGCAATTTTATACTGATTACGGCTTAAAGGAACACACGGCAATATTATACTCAATTCTGGCTTAAAGGAGAACACGGCAGTCTTACACTGATTACTGGCTTTAAGAAGCAGAGAGAAATCTTATACAGTTTACTGGCTTAAAGGAACAAAAGGCAATATTATACTGATTACTGGCTTAAAGGAGCACAGGGCAATCTTATACTGAATACTGGCTTAAAGAAGCACACGTCAGTCTTATACTGAATACTGGCTTAGAGGAGCACATGGTAATCTTATATTGATTACTGGCTTAAAGGAGCACACGGCAATCTGATACTGAATACTGGCTTAAAGGAGCACACGTCGATCTTATACTGAATACTGGCTTAAAGGAACACAGGGCAATCATATACTGATTACTGGCTTAAAGGAGCAAAGGGCAATCTTATGCAGAATATTGGCTTAAAGGAACACAGGGCAATCGTATACTGAGTATTGGCTTAAATGACCACAGGGCAATCTTATACAAAATACTGGCTTAAATGAGCACAGGGAATCTTTTACTGAATACTGGCTTGAATGAACACAGGACAATCTTATACTGAATACTGGCTTAAAGGAGCACAGGGCAATCTTTTACTGATAACCGGCTTAAAGTAGCACAGGGCAATCTTATATTGAGTACTGGCTTAAAGGAGCACAGGGCAATCTTATACTGATTACTGACTTAAAGGAGCAAAGGGCAATCTTATACTGAATATTGGCTGAAAAGAGCACACGGCAATCTTATACTGATTACTCGCTTAAAGGAGAACACTGCAATCTTATACTGAATACTGGCTTAAAGGAACACAGGTCAGTCATATACTAATTACTGGCTTAAAGGAGCACAGGGCAATCTGATACTGAATACTGGCTTTAAGGAGCACAGGGCAATCCTTTACTGATTACTGGCTTAAAAGGAGCACAGGGCAATCTTATATTGAATACTGGTTTAAATGAGCACAGGGCAATCTTATACTGAATACTGGCTTAAAGGAGCACATGTCAATCTGATACTGAATACTGGCTTAAAGGAGCACAGGGCAATCTTATACTGAATGCTGGCTTAAATAAGCACACGTCAATCTTATACTGAATACTGGCTTAAAGGAACACAGGGCAATCTTATACTGATTACTGGCTTAAAGGAGCACATGGCAATCTTATACTGAATACTGGCTTAAAGGAGCACACGTCAGTCATATAATGAATACTGGCTTAAATGAGCACAGACAATCTTATACTGATTGCTTTCTTAAAGGAGCACAGGGCAAACTTATACTGATTACTGGCTTAAAGGCAATCTTATACTGAATGCTGACTTAAATGAGCACACGTCAATCTTATACTGAATACTGGCTTAAAAGAACACAAGGGCAATCTTATACTGATTACTGGCTTAAAGGAGCACAGGGCAATCTTATACTGAATACTGGCTTTAAGGAGCACAGGGTAATCCTATACTGATTACTGGCTTAAAGGAGCACAGGGCAATCTTATACTGAATACTGGCTTAAAGGGGTACAGAACAATCTTATACAGATTATTGGCTTAAAGGAGCACACGCCAATCTTATACTGAATACTGGCTTAAAGGATCACAAATCAATCTTATACAGAATACTGGCTTAAAGGAGCACACGTCAATCTTATACTGAATACTGGCTTAAAGACGCACAGGGCAATCTTTTACTGATTTCTGGCTTAATGGAGCACACGGCAATCTTATACTGAATACTGGCTTAAAGGAGCAAACGTCAATCTTATACTGAATACTGGCTTGAAGGAACACATGACAATCGTATACAGATTACTGTCTTAAAGGAGCACAGGGCAATCTCTTACTGGATACTGGCTTAAAGGAGCTCACGTCAGTCTTTTACTGAATACTAGCTTAAAGGTACACAGAGCAATCTTTTACTGAATACTGGCTTAAAGGAGCAAACGTCAATCTTATACTGAATACTGGCTTGAAGGAACACATGACAATCTTATACAGATTATTGGCTTAAAGGAGCACAGGGCAATCTTATACTGAATACTGGCTTAAAGGATCACACATCAATCTTATACTGAATACTGGCTTAAAGGAGCAAACGTCAATCTTATGCTCAATACTGGCTTAAAGGAGCACAGTGCAGTATTATACTGATTTCTGGCTGCATGGAGTACACCGCAATCTTATATTGATTACTGGCTTAAAGGAGCACAGGGCAATCTGATACGGAATACTGGCTTAAAGGAGCACACGTTGATCTTATACTGACTACTGGTTTAAAGGAACACAGGGCAATCATATACTGATTACTGGCTTAAAGGAGCAAAGGGCAATCTTATGCAGTATATTGGCTTAAAGGAACACAGGGCAATCGTATACTGATTATTGGCTTAAAGGAGCACAGGGCAATCTTATAAAAAAAACTGGCTTAAATGAGCACAGGGAATCTTTTACTGAATACTGGCTTGAAGGAACACAGGACAATCTTATACTGAATACTGTCTTAAAGGAGCACAGGGCAATCTTTTACTGATAACCGGCTTAAAGGAGCACAGGGCAATCTTATATTGAGTACTGGCTTAAAGGAGCACAGGGCAATCTTATACTGATTACTGACTTAAAGGAGCAAAGGGCAATCTTATACTGAATATTGGCTGAAAAGAGCACACGGCAATCTTATACTGAATACTGGCTTAAAGGAACACAGGTCAATCATATACTAATTACTGGCTTAAAGGAGCAAAGGGCAATCTTATACTGAATACTGGCTTTAAGGAGCACAGGGCAATCCTTTACTGATTACTGGCTTAAAAGGAGCACAGGGCAATCTTATATTGAATACTGGTTTAAATGAGCACAGGGCAATCTTATACTGAATACTGGCTTAAAGGAGCACATGTCAATCTGATACTGAATACTGGCTTAAAGGAGCACAGGGCAATCTTATACTGAATGCTGGCTTAAATGAGCACACGTCAATCTTAAACTGATTAGTGGCTTAAAGGTCATCACCGCAATCTTATACTGACTACTGGCTTAAATAAACACAAGACAATCTTACACTGATAACTGGTTTAAATGAGCACACGTCAATCTTAAACTGAATACTGGCTTTAAGGAGCACAGGGCAATTTTATACTGAATACTGGCTTAAAGGAACTCACGTCAATCTTATACTGATTACTGGATTAAAGGAGCACATGGCAATCGTATACTGAATACTGGCTTAAACGAACTCACGTCAATCTTATACTGATTATTGGTTTAACGGAGCACACGGCAATCCTATACAGAATACTGGCTTAAAGGAACACACGCCAATTGTATACTGATTACTGGCTTAAAGGAGAACATGGCAATCTTATACTGAATACTGTATTAAAGGAGCATAGGGTAATCTTATACTGAATACTGGCTAAAAGGAATACACGTCAATCGTATGCTGAATACTGGCTTTAAGGAGCCCAAGTCAATCTTATACTGAATACTGTCTTAAAAAAGCACACGGCAATCTTATACTGAATACTAGCTTAAAGGAGCACAGGGCAATCGTATACTGATTACTGGCTTAAAGGAGCACATGGCAATCTTATACTGAATACTGGCTTAAAGGAACACACGGCAATCTTATACTGATTACTGCCTTAAAGTAGCACACGGCAATCTTATACTGAATACTGGCTTAAAGGAGCACACGGCAATCTTATACTGATTACTGCCTTAAATGAGCGGACGTCAATCTTATACTAAATACTGGCTTAAAGGAGCACAGGGCAATCTTATACTGAATACTGGCATCAATGAGCACACGGCAATCTTATACTAAATACTGGCTTAATGGAGCTCATGGCAATTTTATACTGAATACTCGGTTAAAGGAACACAGAGCAATCTTATACTGATGACTGGCTTGAAGGAACTGACGTCAATCTTATACTGAATACTGGCTTAAAGGAGCACAGGGCGATCTGATACTGATTACTGCCTTAAAGGAGCACACGGCAATCTTATACTGAATACTGGCTTAAAGAAGCACATGGCAATCTTATACTGATTACTGGCTTAAAGGAGTGCACGTCAATCTTATACTAAATACTGCCTTAAAGGAGCACAGTGCAATCTTATACTGAATACTGGCTTCATGGAGCACACTGCAATCTTATACTAAATACTGGCTTAATGGAGCTCGTGGCAATTTTATACTGAATACTTGCTTAAAGGAACACAGGGCAATCGTATACTAAATACTGGCAATTTTATACTGAATACTCGCTAAAAGGAACACAGGGCAATCTTATACTGATTACTGGCTTAAAGGAACTGACGTCAATCTTATACTGAATACTGGCTTAAAGGAGCACAGGGCAATCTTATACTGATTACTGGCTTAAAGAAGCACAGGGCAATCTGATACTGATTATTGGTTTAACGGAGCCCACGGCACTCTTATACAGAATACTGGCTTAAAGGAACACACGCCAATTGTATACTGATTACTGGCTTAAAGGAGCACACGTCAATCTTATACTGAATATTGGCTGAAAGAAGCACAGGGCAATCTTATACTGAATAGTGGCTTAAAAGTCATCACCGCAATCTTATACTGACTACTGGCTTAAAGGAGCACAGGGCAATCTTACACTGATTACTGGTTTAAAGCAGCACACGTCAATCTGATACTGATTATTGGTTTAACGGAGCCCACGGCACTCTTATACAGAATACTGGCTTAAAGGAACACACGCCAATTTTATACTGATTACTGGCCGAAAGGAGCACACGGCAATCTTATACTAAATACAAGCTTAAGGGAGCTCATGGCAATTTTCTACTGATTACTCGCTTAAAGAAACACAAGGCAATCTTATACTGATTACTGGCTTAAAGGAACTGACGTCAATCGTATACTGAATACTGGCTTAAAGTAGCACAGGGCAATCTTAAACTGATTACTGGCTTAAAGGAGCACAGGGCAATCTTATACTGAATACTGGCTTAAAGGAGCACACGTCAATCTTATACTGATTACTGGCTTAAAGAAACTCACGTCAATCTTATACTGATTAATGGTTTAACGGAGCACATGGCAATCTTATACAGGATACTGGCTTAAAGGAACACACGCCAATTGTATACTGATTACTGGCTTAAAGGAGCACACGTCAATCTTATACTGAATACTGGCTGAAAGAAGCACACGGCAATCTTATACTGAATAGTGGCTTAAAGGAGCACAGGGCAATCTAAAACTGATTACTGGCGGCTTAAAGGAGCACAGAGCAATCTTATACTGAATACAGGCTTAAAGGAGCACACGTCAATCTTATACTTATTACTGGCTTAAAGGAACTCACGTCAATCTTATACTGATTATTGGTTTAACGGAGCTCACGGCAATCTTATACAGAATACTGGCTTAAAGGAACACACGCCAATTGTATACTGATTACTGGCTTAAAGGAGCACACGTCAATCTTATACTGAATACTCGCTTAAAGGAACACAGGGCAATCTTATACTCATTACTGGCTTAAAGGAACTGACGTCAATCGTATACTGAATACTGGCTTAAAAGAGCACAGGGCAATCTTATACTGATTACTGGTTTAAAGGAGCACACGTCAATCTAACAATTAGTAGAATGAGTTTCGGTATTTTTTTTGTATATATTATAAATATGTACCAAATTAAAATTAAAAAAAATATAATAATATGCATGTATGCATGGGGAACAGAAGACTTGCTAAGTTTTCTGAAGTAGAATATGTTCTCTTAGATGGGCAATTTTTTATTCATTTAGTCCATTTTAGAAATGTTCAACTGTCAGCATCTTGGTCTTTCAGTCAAGTGTTTGTTGTTTTTTTGCGTTTTAAGGATTTAAACTATTATTTTAATGTATTTTTGCCACATTTTTGTAAATAAGTTTATTTTATTGTTTTTGGTAGCGATACATTTAAGAGATTTATACTGGTATCTTAGTCTGCTTTGTAAAGCGATGATTGACAAGGGTTTATTTAAGTGCTTTGATGAATATACGTAGTATTTAATTTCTAGCATAATTTGTAAATCGGCTGGAGAATAGGCATTTCCAATGTTAAAAATAAATAGCTCTTCTGTAAATAGTAATGTAATGTTATGGGCAGATAACCATAATTTAACTTGATTTAGAAAAATCTGAGTTGCTTGACATGTCCATAACATATGGATTAAAGTTTCTTCTTGTTGGCAGTATGTACATAGAGGATTGTCTATAATTTTAATTGTATACAAATATTTTTTAGTTGAAAGAATTCTATGATTAATTTTTATTTGGAACCATTGTAAGGATGTACTGTAGTTATTTTTAAATGGTGCATTGTAAATATCTTCCCATGTTTCACTATCAATATTGTATACTTGTTCCCATTTTGCCTTTGAAGAAGGTGTCTCATCATTTTGATTAAAAATAGTATACATATCTTTACATCCTGTTGTTGATTTCAATATAGTGCATATATGATATGGCAGTACAGGATTTTGACATTTTCTTTCAATTAGAGTAATATTATATTTCATTAAATATGTTTTTATAGCATTTACCACACCATTGTATCGAATAAAATTTGTATTGATTCCAAATCTTTGTTCACATTCCAACTGAGAGAGAAATTTGCCATCGTCTTTTAAAAGATCATTAATATTAATAATTCCTTTATTATACCACGCTTTATAAAAGAATGGTTTTCCTCCAATTAAAATCTCGTCATTCAGAAATATAGAGATTTTCAAACAGTCCTCTTCAATTGAAGGTTTGTTCATCTTTCTAAATGTATAAAATGATTCTAGTACATCTGCCCAAAACGGATTTGTTATTTGTTTTATTAATGAACTTAGATGATCGTTTCCTAAGTTTATTATGTCTTTTATATTCATTTGTTCTTCTATTATATTTTTCCAAATTCCTTCTTTTAAGATCATTCTTCTTATCCATGTAACTTTAAGGGCCATATTAAATGCCTTAAGATTGATCATTTGTAACCCGCCTTCAAAGTAATGTTTGACAACTACTGTATGTTTTATTTTTGAAGGTCCTTCCCACAAAAAGTTATAAAATAATGAGTTTATTTCTTTAGTGATGATTACATTTGGATTTGGTAATGCGATAAATAAATGGTTTAATATTGGAAGTAATAATGATTTTATAACTGTTATTTTCCCTAGCGGTGTTAAGACTCTTCTTTTCCAAATTTTGATAAGTCTTTCTATCTTTAATACTTTTTCTTTGTAATTTATGCTAGAAATTTTGTTTAAATCAATATCAAATGTAATTCCTAATAACTTAAACTCGGTTTTACCCCATGTCAGTTTCCATCTTGTTTTTATTGTATCGCTACTGTATTTTTTTAAACCAATCCATATAACTTGTGTTTTATCAAAATTTACTTTAAGACCAGAGTATTTAGCATAATTTGATAATTCCTTAAGGGTTTCATTTAGAGATTGTTGAGATCCATCAAGGAAAGCAGAGGTATCATCAGCATATTGGGATAATTTATATTCGGTGTTGCCGATCGTAATACCCTTAATGTTTTTATTATTTCTGATTTTGATAGCTAGAATTTCAGCGCAAAGTATAAAAATATAAGGCGATAACGAATCCCCTTGACGGCAGCCACGTCCTATAGTAAAAAATAAAGATAAGTTACCTCCCTGATTAATAGCTAGTTTTGCATTTTTATAAAACAGTTTTACTGCACACGGCAATCTTATACTGAATACTGGCTTAAAGGAGCACAGGGCAATCTTATACTGAATACTGGCTTAAAGGAGCACAGGACAATCCTATACTGATTACTGGCTTAAAGGAGCACAGGGCAATCTTATAATGAATACTGGCTTAAAGGAGCACACGTCAATCTTATACTGAATACTGGCTTAAATGAGCACAGGCAATCTTACACTGATTGCTTTCATAAAGGAGCACAGGGCAATCTTATACTGATTACTGGCTTAAAGGAGCACATGGCAATCTTATACTGAATACAGGCTTAAAGGAGTACAGGGCAATCTTATACTGAATACTGGCTTGATGGAGCACAGGGCAATCTTACAATCAATTCTGGCTTAAAAGAGCACACGGCAGTCTTATACTGATTACTGGCTTAAAGGAGCACAGAGAAATCTTATACTGTTTACTGGCTTAAAGGAACAAAGGGCAATAGTATACTGATTACTGGATTAAAGGAGCTCAATGCAATCTTATACTGAATACTGGCTTAAGGAAGCACACGTCAGTCTTATACTGAATACTGGCTTAGAGGAGCACAGGGCAATCTTATATTGATTACTGGCTTAAAGGGGCACACGGCATTCTGATACTGAATACTGGCTTAAAGGAGCACAGGGCAATCCTATACTTATTACTGGCTTAAAGGAGCACAGGGCAATCTTATAATGAATACTGGCTTAAAGGAGCACAAGTCAATCTTATACTGAATACTGGCTTAAATGAGCACAGGCAATCTTACACTGATTGCTTTCATAAAGGAGCACAGGGGAATCTTATACTGATTACTGGCTTAAAGGAGCACATGGCAATCTTATACTGAATACAGGCTTAAAGGAGTACAGGGCAATCTTATACTGAATACTGGCTTGATGGAGCACAGGGCAATTTTACATTGAATACTGGCTTAAAGGAGCACACGTCAATCTGATACTGAATACTGGCTTAAAAGAACACATGACAATCTCATACTGATTAATGGCTTAAAGGAACACACGGCAATATTATACTCAATTCTGGCTTGGAGGAGCACACGGCAATCTTATACTGATTACTGGCTTAAAGAGGTACAAGGAAATCTTATAATGTTTACTTGCTTAGAGGAACACAAGGCAATCTTTTAATGATTACTGGCTTAAAGGAGCACAGGGCAATCTTATACTGAATACTGGCTTAAAGGAGCGCACGTCAGTCTTATACAGAATACTGACTTAGAGGAGCACAGGGCAATCTTATACTGAATACTGGCTTAAAGGAGCGCACGTCAGTCTTATACAGAATACTGACTTAGAGGAGCACAGGGCAATCTTATACTGAATACTGGCTTAAATGAGCACAGGGTAATCATATACAGATTACTGGCTTAAATGAGCACAGGGAATCTTTTACTGAATATTGGCTTGAAGGAGCACAGGCCAATCTTATATTGAATACTGGCTTAAAGTGCAATCGTTTACTGATTACTAGCTTAAAGGAGCACAGGGTAATCTTATACTGAATACTGGCTTAAATGAGCACAGGGTAATCATATACAGATTACTGGCTTTAATGAGCACAGGACAATCCTATACTGATTAATGGCTTAAAGGAGCACAGGGCAATCTTATACTGATTAATGGCTTAAAGGAGCACAGGGCAATCTTATACTGA
This sequence comes from Cyrtodaria siliqua, assembly GCA_037043455.1. Taxonomy (NCBI): domain Eukaryota; kingdom Metazoa; phylum Mollusca; class Bivalvia; order Adapedonta; family Hiatellidae; genus Cyrtodaria; species Cyrtodaria siliqua. The sequence continues at coordinate 84,243 of JAWPHD010002612.1, forward strand.
TTACTGACTTCAAGGAGCGAAGGGCAATCTTATGCTGATTACTGACTTCAAGGAGCACAGGGCAATCTTATACTGATTACTGACTTAAAGGAGCACACGTCAATCTTATACTGAATACTGGCTTAAAGGAGCACAGGGCAATCTTATATGGAATACTGGCTTAAAGGAGCACATGGCAATATTATACTGAATACTGGCTTAAAGGAGCACAGGACAATCCTATACTGATTAATGGCTTAAAGGAGCACAGGGCAATCTTATACTGATTACTGACTTCAAGGAGCGAAGGGCAATCTTATGCTGATTACTGACTTCAAGGAGCACAGGGCAATCTTATAATGAATACTGGCTTAAAGGAGCACACGTCAATCTTATACTGAATACTGGCTTAAAGGAGCAAAGGGCAATCTTATACTGATTACTGACTTCAAGGAGCGAAGGGCAATCTTATGCTGATTACTGACTTAAACGAGCACAGGGCAATCTTATACTGATTACTGACTTAAAGGAGCAAAGGGCAATCTTATACTGAATACTGGCTTAAAATAGCACACGGCAATCTTATACGGATTACTGGCTTAAAGGAGCACACGGCAATCTTATACTGAATACTGGCTGAAAGGAACACAGGTCATTCATATACTGTTTACTGGCTTAAAGGAACAAAGGGCAATATTATACTGATTACTGGATTAAAGGAGCTCAATGCAATCTTATACTGAATACTGGCTTAAGGAAGCACAAGTCAGTCGTATACTGAATACTGGCTTAGAAGAGCACAGGGCAATCTTATATTGATAACTGTCTTAAAGGAGCACACGGTATTCTGATACTGAATACTGGCTTAAAGGAGAGCACAGGGCAATCTTATATTTAATACTGGCTTAAAGGAGCACAGGGCACTCTTATACTGAATATTGGCTTAAAGGAGCACAGGGCAATCTTATATGGAATACTGGCTTAAAGGAGCACAGGGCAATATTATACTGAATACTGGCTTAAAGGAGCACAGGACAATCCTATACTGATTAATGGCTTAAAGGAGCACAGGGCAATCTTATAATGAATACTGGCTTAAAGGAGCACACGTCAATCTTATACTGAATACTGGCTTAAATGAGCACAGGCAATCTTACACTGACTGCTTTCATAAAGGAGCACAGGGCAATCTTATACTTATTACTGGCTTAAAGGAGCACATGGCAATCTTATACTGAATACAGGCTTGAATGAGTACAGGGCAATCTTATACTGAATACTGGCTTGATGAAGCACGGGGCAATCTTACACTGAATACTGGCTTAAAGGAGCACACGGCAATCTGATACTGAATACTGGCTTAAAAGAACACATGATAATCTCATACTGATTAATGGCTTAAAGGAACACACGGCAATATTATACTCTATCCTGGCTTGGATGAGCACACGGCAATCTTATACTGATTACTGGCTTAAAGAGGTACAGGGAAATCTTATAATGTTTACTTGCTTAGAGGAACACAAGGCAATCTTATATTGATTACTGTCTTAAAGGAGCACAGGGCAATCTTATACTGATTACTGGCTTAAAGGAGAACACTGAAATCTTATACTGAATACTGGCTTAAAGGAGCACACGTCAGTCTTATACTGAGTACTGGCTTAAAGGAGCACAGGGCAATCTTTTACTGTACTGATTACTGGCTTAAAGGAGCACAGGGCAATTTTATACTGAATACTGGCTTAAAGGCGCACAAGGCAATCTTATACTGATTCCTGGCTTAAAGAAACAAAGGGCAATATTATACTAAATACTGGTTTAAAGGAGCACACGGCACTATAATACTGATTACTGGCTTAATGAGCACACGCCAATCTTATACTGATTACTGGCTTAAAGGAACACATGGCAATCCTATACTGCATAAAGGCTTAAAGGAGTACAGGGCAACGTTATACTGAATACTGGCTTGAAGGAGCACAGGGAAATCTTACACTGAATACTGGCTAAAAGGAGCACACGGCAATTTCATACTGATTACTGGCTTAAAGGGCAATCGTTTACTGATTACTGGCTTAAAGGAGCACAGGGTAATCTTATACTGAACACTGGCTTAAATGAGCACAGGGTAATCATATACAGATTACTGGATTAAATGAGCACAGGGAATCTTTTACTGAATACTGGCTTGAAGGAGCACAGGACAATCTTATACTGAATACTGGCTTAAAGGAGCACAGGGCAATCTTTTACTGATTACAGGCTTAAAGGAGCACAGGGCAATCTTATATTGATTACTGACTTAAAGGAGCAAAGGGCAATCTTATACTGATTACTGACTTCAAGAAGCAAAGGGCAATCTTATACTGATTACTGGCTTAAAGGAGCAAAGGGCAATCGTATACAGATTACTGACTTAAACGAGCACAGGGCAATCTTATACTGATTACTGACTTAAAGGAGCACAGGGCAATCTTTTACTGATTACTGGCTTAAAAGGAGCACATGGCAATCTTATATTGAATACTGGCTTAAAGGAGCACAGGGCAATCGTATACTGAATACTAGCTTAAAGGAGCACAGGGCAATATTATACTGATTACTGGCTTAAAGGAGCACATGGCAATTATATACTGAATACTGGCTTAAAGGAGCACACGTCAATCTTATACTGAATACTGGCTTAATGGAGCACAGGGCAATATTATACTGTTTACTGGCTTAAAGGACCACAGGGCAATCTTACACTGAAAACTGGCTTAAAGGAGCATACGGCAATCTGATACTGAATACTGGCTTAAAGGAGCACACATCAATCTTATACTGAATACTGGCTTAAAAGAACACATGACAATCTTATACTGATTACGGGCATAAAGGAACACACGACAATATTATACTCAATTCTGGCTTAAAGGAGCACACGGCAGTCTTATACTGATTACTGGCTTAAAGAAGCACAGAGAAATCTTATACTGTTAACTGGCTTAAAGGAACAAAGGTCAATATTATACTGATTACTAGATTAAAGGAGCCCAATGCAATCTTATACTGAATACTGGCTTAAGGAAGCACACGTCAGTCTTATACTGAATACTGGCTTAGAGGAGCACAGGGCAATCTTATATTAATTACTGGCTTAAAGGAGCACACGGCATTCTGATACTGAATACTGGCTTAAAGGAGCACAGGGCAATCTTATATTGAATACTGGCTTAAAGGAGCACAGGGCAATATTATACTGAATACTGGCTTAAAGGAGCGCTGGGCAATCTTATATTGAATACTGGTTTAAAGGAGCACAGGGCAATCTTATACTGAATACTGGCTTAAAGGAGCACAGGGCAATCCTATACTGATTACTGGCTTATAGGAGCACTCGTCAATCTTATACTGAATACTGGCTTAAATGAGCACAGGCAATCTTACACGGATTGCTTTCATAAAAGAGCACAGGGCAATCTTATACTGAATACAGGCTTAAAGGAGCACACGTCAATCTTATACTTATTACTGGCTTAAAGGAACTCACGTCAATCTTATACTGATTATTGGTTTAACGGAGCTCACGGCAATCTTATACAGAATACTGGCTTAAAGGAACACACGCCAATTGTATACTTATTACTGGCTTAAAGGAGCACACGTCAATCTTATACAGAATACTCGCTTAAAGGAACACAGTGCAATCTTATACTGATTACTGGCTTAAAGGAGCACCGGGCAATCTTATACTGAAAACTGGCATAAAGGAGCACAAGGCAATCTTATACTGATTACTGGTTTAAAGGAGCACAAGGCAATCTTATACTGATTACTGGTTTAAAGGAGCACAGGGCAATCTTATACTGAAAACTGACTTAAAGGAACTCACGTCAATCTTATACTGATTACTGGCTTAAAGGAGCACACGACAATCTTATACTGAATACTGGCTTAAAGGAGGAAAGGGCAATATTATACTGATAACTGGCTTAAAGGAACACAAGGCAATCTTATACTGATTACTGGTTTAAAGGAGCACAAGGCAATCTTATACTGATTACTGGTTTAAAGGAGCACAGGGCAATCTTATACTGAAAACTGACTTAAAGGAGCTCACGTCAATCTTATACTGATTACTGGCTTAAAGGAGCACACGGCAATCTTATATGTGTGTATAAGCGTTTATTTATCCTCGCTGTATTGCACGAAGCATTTTAGCGAGCAGACCTCGGTTTAAAGTCTCATCCGAAGGACTGGTAAGGTAGGAAATACTTTTATGAAATATTTCGTTAATTAACCCAAATTCGGTCCTGGCTGGGATTGAACGCACGATCCCTGGGTTACTAAGCCGTGATGCTAACCATTACACCACGGCGCTACCTAAGCAATCTTATACTGAATACTGGCTTAAAGGAGGAAAGGGCAATATTATACTGATTACTGGCTTAAAGGAACACAGGGCAATCTTATACTGAATACTGTATTAAAGGAGCATAGGGTAATCTTATACTGAATACTGGCTGAAAGGAATACACGTCAATGGTATACTGAATACTGGCTTAAAGGAGAACAGGGCAATCTTATACTGAATACTGGTTTAAAGGAGCACACGGCAATCTTATACTGATAACTGGCTTAAAAGAGCACACGTCAGTTTAATACTGAATACTGGCATAAAGGAGAACAGGGCAATCTTATATTGATTACAGGCTTAAAGGAGCACACGGCAATCAGATACTGAATACTGGCTTAAAGGAGCACACGTCAATCTTATACTGAATACTGGCTTAAATGAACACAGGGCAATCGTATACTGATTACTGGCTTAAATTAGCACAGGGCAATCTTATACTGAATACTGGCTAAAAGGAGCACACGGCAATTTCATACTGATTACTGGCTTAAAGGGCAATCGTTTACTGATTACTGGCTTAAATGAGCACAGGATAATCATATACAGATTACTGGCTTAAATGAGCACAGGGAATCTTTTACTGAATACTGGCTTGAAGGAGCACAGGACAATCTTATACTGAATACTGGCTTAAAGGAGCGCACGTCAGTCTTATACTGAATACTGGCTTAAAGGAGCACAGGGCAATCTTTTACTGATTACTGGCTTAAAGGAGCACAGGGCAATCTTATATTGATTACTGACTTCAAGGAGCAAATGGCAATCTTATACTGAATACTGGCTTAAAGGAGCACACGTCAATCTTATACTGAATACTGGCTTAATGGAGCACAGGGCAATCTTATACTGTTTACTGGCTTAAAGGACCACAGGGCAATCTTACACTGAAAACTGGCTTAAAGGAGCATACGGCAATCTGATACTGAATACTGGCTTAAAGGAGCACACATCAATCTTATACTGAATACTGGCTTAAAAGAACACATGACAATCTTATACTGATTACGGGCATAAAGGAACACACGACAATATTATACTCAATTCTGGCTTAAAGGAGCACACGGCAGTCTTATACTGATTACTGGCTTAAAGGAGCACAGAGAAATCTTATACTGTTTACTGGCTTAAAGGAACAAAGGGCAATATTATACTGATTACTAGATTAAAGGAGCCCAATGCAATCTTATACTGAATACTGGCTTAAGGAAGCACACGTCAGTTTTATACTGAATACTGGCTTAGAGGAGCACAGGGCAATCTTATATTAATTACTGGCTTAAAGGAGCACACGGCATTCTGATACTGAATACTGGCTTAAAGGAGCACAGGGCAATCTTATATTGAATACTGGCTTAAAGGAGCACAGGGCAATCTTATACTGAATACTGGCTTAAAGGAGCGCTGGGCAATCTTATATTGAATACTGGTTTAAAGGAGCACAGGGCAATCTTATACTGAATACTGGCTTAAAGGAGCACAGGGCAATCCTATACTGATTACTGGCTTATAGGAGCACTCGTCAATCTTATACTGAATACTGGCTTAAATGAGCACAGGCAATCTTACACGGATTGCTTTCATAAAAGAGCACAGGGCAATCTTATACCGAATACAGGCTTAAAGGAGCACACGTCAATCTTATACTTATTACTGGCTTAAAGGAACTCACGTCAATCTTATACTGATTATTGGTTTAACGGAGCTCACGGCAATCTTATACAGAATACTGGCTTAAAGGAACACACGCCAATTGTATACTTATTACTGGCTTAAAGGAGCACACGTCAATCTTATACAGAATACTCGCTTAAAGGAACACAGTGCAATCGTATACTGATTACTGGCTTAAAGGAGCACCGGGCAATCTTATACTGAAAACTGGCATAAAGGAGCACAAGGCAATCTTATACTGATTACTGGTTTAAAGGAGCACAAGGCAATCTTATACTGATTACTGGTTTAAAGGAGCACAGGGCAATCTTATACTGAAAACTGACTTAAAGGAACTCACGTCAATCTTATACTGATTACTGGCTTAAAGGAGCACACGACAATCTTATACTGAATACTGGCTTAAAGGAGGAAAGGGCAATATTATACTGATAACTGGCTTAAAGGAACACAAGGCAATCTTATACTGATTACTGGTTTAAAGGAGCACAGGGCAATCTTATACTGAAAACTGACTTAAAGGAGCTCACGTCAATCTTATACTGATTACTGGCTTAAAGGAGCACACGGCAATCTTATATGTGTGTATAAGCGTTTATTTATCCTCGCTGTATTGCACGAAGCATTTTAGCGAGCAGACCTCGGTTTAAAGTCTCATCCGAAGGACTGGTAAGGTAGGAAATACTTTTATGAAATATTTCGTTAATTAACCCAAATTCGGTCCTGGCTGGGATTGAACGCACGATCCCTGGGTTACTAAGCCGTGATGCTAACCATTACACCACGGCGCTACCTAAGCAATCTTATACTGAATACTGGCTTAAAGGAGGAAAGGGCAATATTATACTGATTACTGGCTTTAAGGAACACAGGGCAATCTTATACTGAATACTGTATTAAAGGAGCATAGGGTAATCTTATACTGAATACTGGCTGAAAGGAATACACGTCAATGGTATACTGAATTCTGGCTTAAAGGAGAACAGGGCAATCTTATACTGAATACTGGTTTAAAGGAGCACACGGCAATCTTATACTGATAACTGGCTTAAAAGAGCACACGTCAGTTTAATACTGAATACTGGCATAAAGGAGAACAGGGCAATCTTATATTGATTACAGGCTTAAAGGAGCACACGGCAATCAGATACTGAATACTGGCTTAAAGGAGCACACGTCAATCTTATACTGAATACTGGCTTAAATGAACACAGGGCAATCGTATACTGATTACTAGCTTAAATTAGCACAGGGCAATCTTATACTGAATACTGGCTAAAAGGAGCACACGGCAATTTCATACTGATTACTGGCTTAAAGGGCAATCGTTTACTGATTACTGGCTTAAATGAGCACAGGATAATCATATACAGATTACTGGCTTAAATGAGCACAGGGAATCTTTTACTGAATACTGGCTTGAAGGAGCACAGGACAATCTTATACTGAATACTGGCTTAAAGGAGCGCACGTCAGTCTTATACTGAATACTGGCTTAAAGGAGCACAGGGCAATCTTTTACTGATTACTGGCTTAAAGGAGCACAGGGCAATCTTATATTGATTACTGACTTCAAGGAGCAAATGGCAATCTTATACTGAATACTGGCTTAAAGGAGCAAAGGGCAATCTTATACTGATTACTGACTGAATCGAGCACAGGGCAATCTTATATTGATTACTGATTTAAAGGAGCACACGGCAATCTGATACTGAAAACTGGCTTAAAAGAACACATGACAATCGTATACTGATTACTGGCTTAAAGGAACACACGGCAATATTATACTAAATTCTGGCTTAAAGGAGCACACGGCAGTCTTATACTGATTACTGGCTTAAAGGAGCACAGAGAAATCTTATACTGTTTACTGGCTTAAAGGAACAAAGGGCAATATTATACTGATTACTGGATTAAAGGAGTTAAATGCAATCTTATACTGATTACTGATTTAAAGGAGCACACGGCAATCTGATACTGAAAACTGGCTTAAAAGAACACATGACAATCGTATACTGATTACTGGCTTAAAGAACACACGGCAATATTATACTCAATTCTGGCTTAAAGGAGCACACGGCAATCTTATACTGATAACTGGCTTAAAGGAACACATGACAATCCTATATGGCATACAGGCTTAAAGGTGTACAGGGCAACCTTATACTGAATACTGGCTTGAAGGAGCACAGGGCAATCTTACACTGAATACTGGCTAAAAGGAGCACACGGCAATTTCATACTGATTACTGGCTTAAAGGGCAATCGTTTACTGATTACTGGCTTAAAGGAGCACAGGGTAATCTTATACTGAATACTGGCTTAAATGAGCACAGGGTAATCATATACAGATTACTGGCTTAAATGAGCACAGGGAATCTTTTACTGAATACTGGCTTAAAGGAGCAAAGGGCAATCGTATACTGAATACTGGCTTAAAAGAACACATGACAATCTCATACTGATTAATGGCTTAAAGGAACACACGGCAATATTATACTCAATTCTGGCTTGGAGGAGCACACGGCAATTTTATACTGATTACTGGCTTAAAGAGGTACAGGGAAATCTTATAATGTTTACTTGCTTAGAGGAACACAAGACAATCTTATACTGATTACTGGCTTAAAGGAGCACAGTGCAATCTTATACTGAATACTGGCTTAAAGGAGCGCACGTCAGTCTTATACAGAATACTGACTTAGAGGAGCACAGGGCAATCTTATAATGATTACTGGCTTAAAGGAGAACACTTAAATCTTATACTGAATACTGGCTTAAAGGAGCACACGTCAGTCTTATACTGAATACTGGCTTAAAGGAGCACAGGGCAATCTTTTACTGATTACTGGCTTAAAGGAGCACAGAGCAATCTTATATTGATTACTGACTTCAAGGAGCAAATGGCAATCTTATACTGAATACTGGCTTAAAGGAGCAAAGGGCAATCTTATACTGATTACTGACTGAAACGAGCACAGGGCAATCTTATACTGATTACTGACTTAAAGGAACAAAGGGCAATCTTATACTGAATACTGGTTGAAAAGAGCACACGGCAATCTTATACGGATTACTGGCTTAAAGGAGCACACGGCAATCTTATACTGAATACTGGCTTAAAGGAACACAGGTCAATCATATACTGATAACTGGCTTAAAGGAGCAAAGGGCAATCTTATACTGAATACTGGCTTAAAGGAGCACAGGGCAATCTTTTACTGAATACCGGCTTAAAAGGAGCACATGGCAATCATATATTGAATTCTGGCTTAAAGGAGCACAGGGCAATCTTATACTGAATACTGGCTTAAAGGAGCACAGGGCAATATTATACTGATTACTGGCTTAAAGGAGCACATGGCAATCATATACTGAATACTGGCTTAAAGGAGCACACGTCAATCTTATACTGAATACTGGCTTAAAGGAGCGCACGTCAGTCTTATACAGAATACTGACTTAGAGGAGCACAGGGCAATCTTATAATGATTACTGGCTTAAAGGAGAACACTGAAATCTTATACTGAATACTGGCTTAAAGGAGCACACGTCAGTCTTATACTGAATACTGGCTTAAAAGAGCACAGGGCAATCTTTTACTGATTACTGGCTTAAAGGAGCACAGGGCAATCTTATATTGATTACTGACTTAAAGGAGCAAAGGGCAATCTTATACTGATTACTGACTTCAAGGAGCAAAGGGCAATCGTATACTGATTACTGGCTTAAAGGAGCAAAGGGCAATCTTATACTGAATACTGACTTAAACGAGCACAGGGCAATCGTATACTGATTACTGACTTAAAGGAGCAAAGGGCAATCTTATACTGAATACTGGCTTAAAAGAGCACACGGCAATCTTATACGGATTACTGGCATAAAGGAGCACACGGCAATCTTATACTAAATACTGGCTTAAAGGAACACAGGTCAATCATATACTGATTACTGGCTTAAAGGAGCACAGGGCAATCTTATACTGAATACTGGCTTAAAGGAGCACAGGGCAATCGTTTATTGATTACCGGCTTAAAAGGAGCACATGGCAATCTTATATTGAATACTGGCTTAAAGGAGCACAGGGCAATCTTATACTGAATACTGGCTTAAAGGAGCACAGGGCAATATTATACTGATTATGGCTTAAAGGAGCACATGGCAATCATATACTGAAAACTGGCTTAAAGGAGCACACGTCAATCTTATACTGAATACTGGCTTAAAGGAGCACAGGGCAATCTTATACTGATTACTGGCTTAAAGGAGCACAGGGCAATCTTACACTGAAAACTGGCTTAAAGGAGCACACGGCATTCTGATACTGAATACTGGCTTAAAGGAGCACACATCAATCTTATACTGAATACTGGCTTAAAAAAACACATGACAATCTTATACTGATTACTGGCTTAAAGGAACACACGGCAATATTATACTCAACTCTGGCTTAAAGGAGCACACGGCAGTCTTATACTGATTACTGGCTTAAAGGAGCACAGAGAAATGTTATACTGTTTACTGGCTTAAAAGGAACAAAGGGCAATATTATACTGATTACTGGATTAAAGGAGCTCAATGCAATCTTATACTGAATACTGGCTTAAGGAAGCACACGTCAGTCTTATACTGAATACTGGCTTAGTGGAGCACAGGGCAATCATATATTGATTACTGGCTTAAAGGAGCACACGGCATTCTGATACTGAATACTGGCTTAAAGGAGCACATTGCAATCTTATATTGAATATTGGCTTAAAGGAGCACAGGGCAATCTTATACTCAATACTGGCTTAAAGGAGCACAGGGCAATCTTATATTGAATACTGGCTTAAAGGAGCACACGGCAATCTTATACGGATTACTGGCTTAAAGGAGCACACGGCAATCTTATACTGAATACTGGCTTAAAGGAACACAGGGCAATCTTATACTGATAACTGGCTTAAAGGAGCACATGGCAATCTTATACTGATTACTGGCTTAAAGAGGTACAGGGAAATATTATAATGTTTACTTGCTAAGAGGAACACAAGGCAATCTTATACTGATTACTGGCTTAAAGGAGCACAGGGCAATCTTACACTGAATACTGGCTTAAAGGAGGGCACGTCAGTCTTATACAGAATACTGACTTAGAGGAGCACAGGGCAATCTTATAATGATTACTGGCTTAGAGGAGAACACTGAAATCTTATACTGAATACTGGCTTAAAGGAGCACACGTCAGTCTTATACTGAATACCGGCCTAAAGGAGCACAGGGCAATATTTTACTGATTACTGGCTTAAAGGAGCACAGGGCAATTCTATACTGAATACTGGCTTAATGGAGCACAAGGCAATCTTATACTGATTCCTGGCTTAAAGAAACAAAGGGCAATATTATACTAAATACTGGTTTAAAGGAGCACACGGCATTATAATAATGATTACTGGCCTAAAGGAGAACACTGAAATCTTATACTGAATACTGGCTTAAAGGAGCACACGTCAGTCTTATACTGAATACCGGCCTAAAGGAGCACAGGGCAATCGTTTACTGATTACTGGCTTAAATGAGCACAGGATAATCATATACAGATTACTGGCTTAAATGAGCACAGGGAATCTTTTACTGAATACTGGCTTGAAGGAGCACAGGACAATCTTATACTGAATACTGACTTAAAGGAGCGCACGTCAGTCTTATACTGAATACTGGCTTAAAGGAGCACAGGGCAATCTTTTACTGATTACTGGCTTAAAGGAGCACAGGGCAATCTTATATTGATTACTGACTTCAAGGAGCAAATGGCAATCTTATACTGAATACTGGCTTAAAGGAGCAAAGGGCAATATTATACTGATTACTGACTGAAACGAGCACAGGGCAATCTTATATTGATTACTGATTTAAAGGAGCACACGGCAATCTGATACTGAAAACTGGCTTAAAAGAACACATGACAATCGTATACTGATTACTGGCTTAAAGGAACACACGGCAATATTATACTCAATTCTGGCTTAAAGGAGCACACGGTAGTCTTATACTGATTACTGGCTTAAAGGAGCACAGAGAAATCTTATACTGTTTACTGGCTTAAAGGAACAAAGGGCAATATTATACTGATTACTGGATTAAAGGAGTTCAATGCAATCTTATACTGATTACTGGCTTAAAGGAACACACGGCAATATTATACTCAATTCTGGCTTAAAGGAGCAAACGGCAATCTTATACTGATTACTGGCTTAAAGGAACACATGGCAATCCTATATGGCATACAGGCTTAAAGGAGTACAGGACAACCTTATACTGAATACTGGCTTGAAGGAGCACAGGGCAATCTTACACTGAATACTGGCTAAAAGGAGCACACGGCAATTTCATACTGATTACTGGCTTAAAGGGCAATCGTTCACTGATTACTGGCTTAAAGGAGCACAGGGTAATCTTATACTGAATACTGGCTTAAATGAGCACAGGGTAATCATATACAGATTACTGGCTTAAATGAGCACAGGGAATCTTTTACTGAATACTGGCTTAAAGGAGCAAAGGGCAATCTTATACTGAATACTGGCTTAAAAGAACACATGACAATCTCATACTGATTAATGGCTTAAAGGAACACACGGCAATATTATACTCAATTCTGGCTTGGAGGAGCACACGGCAATTTTATACTGATTACTGGCTTAAAGAGGTACAGGGAAATCTTATAATGTTTACTTGCTTAGAGGAACACAAGACAATCTTATACTGATTACTGGCTTAAAGGAGCACAGTGCAATCTTATACTGAATACTGGCTTAAATGAGCACAGGGCAATCTTTTACTGATTACTGGCTTAAAGGAGCACAGGGCAATCTTATATTGATTACTGGCTTCAAGGAGCAAATGGCAATCTTATACTGAATACTGGCTTAAAGGAGCAAAGGGCAATCTTATACTGATTACTGACTGAAACGAGCACAGGGTAATCTTATATTGATTACTGATTTAAAGGAGCACACGGCAATCTGATACTGAAAACTGGCTTAAAAGAACACATGACAATCGTATACTGATTACTGGCTTAAAGGAACACACGGCAATATTATACTCAATTCTGGCTTAAAGGAGCACACGGCAGTCTTATACTGATTACTGGCTTAAAGGAGCACAGAGAAATCTTATACTGTTTACTGGCTTAAAGGAACAAAGGGCAATATTATACTGATTACTGGATTAAAGGAGTTCAATGCAATCTTATACTGATTACTGGCTTAAAGGAACACACGGCAATATTATACTCAATTCTGGCTTAAAGGAGCAAACGGCAATCTTATACTGATTACTGGCTTAAAGGAACACATGGCAATCCTATATGGCATACAGGCTTAAAGGAGTACAGGACAACCTTATACTGAATACTGGCTTGAAGGAGCACAGGGCAATCTTACACTGAATACTGGCTAAAAGGAGCACACGGCAATTTCATACTGATTACTGGCTTAAAGGGCAATCGTTCACTGATTACTGGCTTAAAGGAGCACAGGGTAATCTTATACTGAATACTGGCTTAAATGAGCACAGGGTAATCATATACAGATTACTGGCTTAAATGAGCACAGGGAATCTTTTACTGAATACTGGCTTAAAGGAGCAAAGGGCAATCTTATACTGAATACTGGCTTAAAAGAACACATGACAATCTCATACTGATTAATGGCTTAAAGGAACACACAGCAATATTATACTCAATTCTGGCTTGGAGGAGCACACGGCAATTTTATACTGATTACTGGCTTAAAGAGGTACAGGGAAATCTTATAATGTTTACTTGCTTAGAGGAACGCAAGACAATCTTATACTGATTACTGGCTTAAGGGAGCACAGTGCAATCTTATACTGAATACTGGCTTAAATGAGCACAGGGTAATCATATACAGATTACTGGCTTAAATGAGCACAGGGAATCTTTTACTGAATACTGGCTTAAAGGAGCAAAGGGCAATCTTATACTGAATACTGGCTTAAAAGAACACATGACAATCTCATACTGATTAATGGCTTAAAGGAACACACGGCAATATTATACTCAATTCTGGCTTGGAGGAGCACACGGCAATTTTATACTGATTACTGGCTTAAAGAGGTACAGGGAAATCTTATAATGTTTACTTGCTTAGAGGAACACAAGACAATCTTATACTGATTACTGGCTTAAAGGAGCACAGTGCAATCTTATACTGAATACTGGCTTAAAGGAGTGCACGTCAGTCTTATACAGAATACTGACTTAGAGGAGCACAGGGAAATCTTATAATGATTACTGACTTAAAGGAGAACACTGAAATCTTATACTGAATACTGGCTTAAAGGAGCACACGTCAGTCTTATACTGAATACCGGCCTAAAGGAGCACAGGGCAATCTTTTACTGATTACTGGCTTAAAGGAGCACAGGGCAATCTTATATTGATTACTGACTTCAAGGAGCAAATGGCAATCTTATACTGAATACTGGCTTAAAGGAGCAAAGGGCAATCTTATACTGATTACTGACTGAAACGAGCACAGGGCAATCTTATATTGATTACTGACTTAAAGGAACAAAGGGCAATCTTATACTGAATACTGGTTTAAAAGAGCACACGGCAATCTTATACGGATTACTGGCTTAAAGGAGCACACGGCAATCTTATACTGAATACTGGCTTAAAGGAACACAGGTCAATCATATACTGATTACTGGCTTAAAGGAGCACAGGGCAATCTTATACTGAATACTGGCTTAAAGGAGCACAGGGCAATCGTTTATTGATTACCGGCTTAAAAGGAGCACATGGCAATCTTATACTGAATACTGGCTTAAAGGAGCACAGGGCAATCATATACTGAATACTGGCTTAAAGGAGCACACGTCAATCTTATACTGAATACTGGCTTAAAGGAGCACAGGGCAATCTTATACTGATTACTGGCTTAAAGGAGCACAGGGCAATCTTACACTGAAAACTGGCTTAAAGGAGCACACGGCATTCTGATACTGAATACTGGCTTAAAGGAGCACACATCAATCTTATACTGAATACTGACTTAAAAAAAAACATGACAATCTTATACTGATTACTGGCTTAAAGGAACACACGGCAATATTATACTCAATTCTGGCTTAAAGGAGCACACGGCAGTCTTATACTGATTACTGGCTTAAAGGAGCACAGAGAAATCTTATACTGTATACTGGCTTAAAGGAACAAAGGGCAATATTATACTGATTACTGGTTTAAAGGAGCTCAATGCAATCTTATACTGAATACTGGCTTAAGGAAGCACACGTCAGTCTTATACTGAATACTGGCTTAGTGGAGCACAGCGCAATCTTATATTGAATACTGGTTTAAAGGAGCACAGGGCAATATTATACTGAATACTGGCTTAAAGGAGCACAGGGCAATCTTATATTGAATACTGGCTTAAAGGAGCACAGGGCAATATTAAACTGAATACTGGCATAAAGGAGCACAGGGCAATCCTATACTGATTACTGGCTTAAAGGAGCACACGTCAATCTTATACTGAATACTGGCTTAAATGAGCACAGGCAATCTTACACTGATTGCTTTCATAAAGGAGCACAGGGCAATCTTATACTGATTACTGGCTTAAAGGAGCACATGGCAATCTTATATTGATTACTGGCTTAAAGAGGTACAGGGAAATATTATAATGTTTACTTGCTAAGAGGAACACAAGGCAATCTTATACTGATTACTGGCTTAAAGGAGCACAGGGCAATCTTACACTTAATACTGGCTTAAAGGAGGGCACGTCAGTCTTATACAGAATACTGACTTAGAGGAGCACAGGGCAATCTTATAATGATTACTGGCTTAAAGGAGAACACTGAAATCTTATACTGAATACTGGCTTAAAGGAGCACACGTCAGTCTTATACTGAATACCGGCCTAAAGGAGCACAGGGCAATATTTTACTAATTACTGGCTTAAAGGAGCACAGGGCAATTCTATACTGAATACTGGCTTAATGGAGCACATGGCAATCTTATACTGATTCCTGGCTTAAAGAAACAAAGGGCAATATTATACTAAATACTGGTTTAAAGGAGCACACGGCATTATTATACTGATTACTGGCTTAAAGGAGCACACGGCAATCTTATACTGATTACTGGCTTAAAGGAACACATGGCAATCCTATATGGCATACAGGCTTAAAGGAGTACAGGGCAACCTTATACTGAATACTGGCTTGAAGGAGCACAGGGCAATCTTACACTGAATACTGGCTAAAAGGAGCACACGGCAATTTCATACTGATTACTGGCTTAAAGGGCAATCGTTTACTGATTACTGGCTTAAAGAAGCACAGGGTAATCTTATACTGAATACTGGCTTAAATGAGCACAGGGTAATCATATACAGATTTCTGGCTTAAATGAGCACATGGAATCTTTTACTGAATACTGGCTTAAAGGAGCAAAGGGCAATCTTATACTGAATACTGGCTTAAAAGAACACATGACAATCTCATACTGATTAATGGCTTAAAGGAACACACGGCAATATTATACTCAATTCTGGCTTGGAGGAGCACACGGCAATTTTATACTGATTACTGGCTTAAAGAGGTACAGGGAAATCTTATAATGTTTACTTGCTTAGAGGAACACAAGACAATCTTATACTGATTACTGGCTTAAAGGAGCACAGTGCAATCTTATACTGAATACTGGCTTAAAGGAGCGCACGTCAGTCTTAAACAGAATACTGACTTAGAGGAGCACAGGGCAATCTTATAATGATTACTGGCTTAAAGGAGAACACTGAAATCTTATACTGAATACTGGCTTAAAGGAGTACACGTCAGTCTTATACTGAATACTGGCTTAAAGGAGCACACGTCAGTCTTATACTGAATACTGGCTTAAAGGAGCACAGGGCAATCTTTTACTGATTACTTGCTTAAAGGAGCACAGGGCAATCTTATACTGAATACTGGTTTAAAAGAGCACACGGCAATCTTATACGGATTACTGGCTTAAGGGAGCACACGGCAATCTTATACTGAATACTGGCTTAAAGGAACACAGGTCAATCATATACTGATAACTAGCTTAAAGGAGCAAAGGGCTATCTTATACTGAATACTGGCTTAAAGGAGACAGGGCAATCTTTTACTGATTACCGGCTTAAAAGGAGCACATGGCAATCATATATTGAATTCTGGCTTAAAGGAGCACAGGGCAATCTTATACTGAATACTGGCTTAAAGGAGCACAGGGCAATCCTATACTGATTACTGGCTTAAAGGAGCACACGTCAATCTTATACTGAATACTGGCTTAAATGAGCACAGGCAATCTTACACTGATTGCTTTCATAAAGGAGCACAGGGCAATCTTATACTGATTACTGGCTTAAAGGAGCACATGGCAATCTTATACTGATTACTGGCTTAAAGAGGTACAGGGAAATATTATAATGTTTACTTGCTAAGAGGAACACAAGGCAATCTTATACAGATTACTGGCTTAAAGGAGCACAGGGCAATCTTACACTGAATACTGGCTTAAAGGAGGGCATGTTAGTCTTATACAGAATACTGACTTAGAGGAGCACAGGGCAATCTTATAATGATTACTGGCTTAAAGGAGAACACTGAAATCTTATACTGAATACTGGCTTAAAGAAGCACACGTCAGTCTTATACTGAATACCGGCCTAAAGGAGCACAGGGCAATATTTTACTGATTACTGGCTTAAAGGAGCACAGGGCAATTCTATACTGAATACTGGCTTAATGGAGCACAAGGCAATCTTATACTGATTCCTGGCTTAAAGAAACAAAGGGCAATATTATACTAAATACTCGTTTAAAGGAGCACACGGCATTATTATACTGATTACTGGCTTAAAGGAGCACACGGCAATCTTATACTGATTACTGGCTTAAAGGAACACATGGCAATCCTATATGGCATACAGGCTTAAAGGAGTACAGGGCAGCCTTATACTGAATACTGTCTTGAAGGAGCACAGGGCAATCTTACACTGAATACTGGCTAAAAGGAGCACACGGCAATTTCCTACTGATTACTGGCTTAAAGGGCAATCGTTTACTGATTACTGGCTTAAAGGAGCACAGGGTAATCTTATACTGAATACTGGCTTAAATGAGCACAGGGTAATCATATACAGATTACTGGCTTAAATGAGCACAGGGAATCTATTACTGAATACTGGCTTAAAGGAGCAAAGGGCAATCTTATACTGAATACTGGCTTAAAAGAACACATGACAATCTCATACTGATTAATGGCTTAAAGGAACACACGGCAATATTATACTCAATTCTGTCTTGGAGGAGCACACGGCAATTTTATACTGATTACTGGCTTAAAGAGGTACAGGGAAATCTTATAATGTTTACTTGCTTAGAGGAACACAAGACAATCTTATACTGATTACTGGCTTAAAGGAGCACAGTGCAATCTTATACTGAATACTGGCTTAAAGGAGCGCACGTCAGTCTTATACAGAATACTGACTTAGAGGAGCACAGGGCAATCTTATAATGATTACTGGCTTAAAGGAGAACACTGAAATCTTATACTGAATACTGGCTTAAAGGAGCACACGTCAGTCTTATACTGAATACTGGCTTAAAGGAGCACACGTCAGTCTTATACTGAATACTGGCTTAAAGGAGCACAGGGCAATCTTTTACTGAGTAATGGCTTAAAGGAGCACAGGGCAATCTTATATTGATTACTGACTTCAAGGAGCAAATGGCAATCTTATACTGAATACTGGCTCAAAGGAGCAAAGGGCAATCTTATACTGATTACTGACTGAAACGAGCACAGGGCAATCTTATATTGATTACTGGCTTCAAGGAGCAAATGGCAATCTTATACTGAATACTGGCTTAAAGGAGCACAGGGCAATCTTATACTGATTACTGACTTAAAGGAACAAAGGGCAATCTTATACTGAATACTGGTTTAAAAGAGCACACGGCAATCTTATACGGATTACTGGCTTAAAGGAGCACACGGCAATCTTATACTGAATACTGGCTTAAAGGAACACAGGTCAATCATATACTGATAACTGGCTTAAAGGAGCAAAAGGCAATCTTATACTGAATACTGGCTTAAAGGAGCACAGGGCAATCTTTTACTGATTACCGGCTTAAAAGGAGCACATGGCAATCATATATTGAATTCTGGCTTAAAGGAGCACAGGGCAATCTTATACTGAATACTGGCTTAAAGGAGCACAGGGCAATATTATACTGATTACTGGCTTAAAGGAGCACATGGCAATCATATACTGAATACTGGCTTAAAGGAGCACACGTCAATCTTATACTGAATACTGGCTTAAAGGAGCGCACGTCAGTCTTATACAGAATACTGACTTAGAGGAGCACAGGGAAATCTTATAATGATTACTGGCTTAAAGGAGAACACTGAAATCTTATACTGAATACTGGCTTAAAGGAGCACACGTCAGTCTTATACTGAATACTGGCTTAAAGGAGCACAGGGCAATCTTTTACTGATTACTGGCTTAAAGGAGAACAGGGCAATCTTATATTGATTACTGACTTAAAGGAGCAAAGGGCAATCTTATACTGATTACTGACTTCAAGGAGCAAAGGGCAATCGTATACTGATTACTGGCTTAAAGGTGCAAAGGGCAATCTTATACTGAATACTGACTTAAACGAGCACAGGGCAATCTTATACTGATTACTGACTTGAAGAAGCAAAGGGCAATCTTATACTGAATACTGGCTTAAAAGAGCACACGGCAATCTTATACGGATTACTGGCTTAAAGGAGCACACGGCAATCTTATACTAAATACTGGCTTAAAGGAACACAGGTCAATCATATACTGATTACTGGCTTAAAGGAGCACAGGGCAATCTTATACTGAATACTGGCTTAAAGGAGCACAGGGCAATCGTTTATTGATTACCGGCTTAAAAGGAGCACATGGCAATCTTATATTGAATACTGGCTTAAAGGAGCACAGGGCAATCTTATACTGAATACTGGCTTAAAGGAGCACAGGGCAATATTATACTGATTATGGCTTAAATGAGCACATGGCAATCATATACTGAATACTGGCTTAAAGGAGCACACGTCAATCTTATATTGAATACTGGCTTAAAGGAGCACAGGGCAATCTTATACTGAATACTGGCTTAAAGGAGCACAGGGCAATATTATACTGATTATGGCTTAAAGGAGCACATGGCAATCATATACTGAAAACTGGCTTAAAGGAGCACACGTCAATCTTATACTGAATACTGGCTTAAAGGAGCACAGGGCAATCTTATACTGATTACTGGCTTAAAGGAGCACAGGGCAATCTTACACTGAAAACTGGCTTAAAGGAGCACACGGCATTCTGATACTGAATACTGGCTTAAAGGAGCACACATCAATCTTATACTGAATACTGGCTTAAAAAAACACATGACAATCTTATACTGATTACAGGCTTAAAGGAACACACGGCAATATTATACTCAATTCTGGCTTAAAGGAGCACACGGCAGTCTTATACTGATTACTGGCTTAAAGGAGCACAGAGAAATCTTATACTGTTTACTGGCTTAAAGGAACAAAGGGCAATATTATACTGATTACTGGATTAAAGGAGCTCAATGCAATCTTATACTGAATACTGGCTTAAGGAAGCACACGTCAGTCTTATACTGAATACTGGCTTAGTGGAGCACAGGGCAATCTTATATTGATTACTGGCTTAAAGGAGCACACGGCATTCTGATACTGAATACTGGCTTAAAGGAGCACAGTGCAATCTTATATTGAATACTGGCTTAAAGGAGCACAGGGCAATCTTATACTGAATACTGGCTTAAAGGAGCACAGGGCAATCTTATATTGAATACTGGCTTAAAGGAGCACAGGGCAATCTTATACTGAATACTGGCTTAAAGGAGCACAGGGCAATCCTATACTGATTACTGGCTTAAAGGAGCACACGTCAATCTTATACTGAATACTGGCTTAAATGAGCACAGGCAATCTTACACTGATTGCTTTCATAAAGGAGCACAGGGCAATCTTATACTGATTACTGGCTTAAAGGAGCACATGGCAATCTTATACTGATTACTGGCTTAAAGAGGTACAGGGAAATATTATAATGTTTACTTGCTAAGAGGAACACAAGGCAATCTTATACTGATTACTGGCTTAAAGGAGCACAGGGCAATCTTACACTGAATACTGGCTTAAAGGAGGGCACGTCAGTCTTATACAGAATACTGACTTAGAGGAGCACAGGGCAATCTTATAATGATTACTGGCTTAAAGGAGAACACTGAAATCTTATACTGAATACTGGCTTAAAGGAGCACACGTCAGTCTTATACTGAATACCGGCCTAAAGGAGCACAGGGCAATATTTTACTGATTTCTGGCTTAAAGGAGCACAGGGCAATTCTATACTGAATACTGGCTTAATGGAGCACAAGGCAATCTTATACTGATTCCTGGCTTAAAGAAACAAAGGGCTATATTATACTAAATACTGGTTTAAAGGAGCACACGGCATTATTATACTGATTACTGGCTTAAAGGAGCACACGGCAATCTTATACTGATTACTGGCTTAAAGGAACACATGGCAATCCTATATGGCATACAGGCTTAAAGGAGTACAGTGCAACCTTATACTGAATACTGGCTTGAAGGAGCACAGGGCAATCTTACACTGAATACTGGCTAAAAGGAGCACACGGCATTTTCATACTGATTACTGGCTTAAAGGGCAATCGTTTACTGATTACTGGCTTAAAGGAGCACAGGGTAATCTTATACTGAATACTGGCCTAAAGGAGCAAAGTGCAATCGTATACTGATTACTGGCTTAAAGGAGCACAGGGGAATCTTACACTGAATACTGGCTTAAAGGAGCAAAGGGCAATCTTATACTGAATACTGGCTTAAAAGAACACATGACAATCTCATACTGATTAATGGCTTAAAGGAACACACGGCATTATTATACTCAATTCTGGCTTGGAGGAGCACACGGCAATTTTATACTGATTACTGGCTTAAAGAGGTACAGGGAAATCTTATAATGTTTACTTGCTTAGAGGAACACAAGACAATCTTATACTGATTACTGGCTTAAAGGAGCACAGGGCAATCTTATACTGAATATTGGCTTAAAGGAGCGCACGTCAGTCTTATACAGAATACTGACTTAGAGGAGCACAGGGCAATCTTATAATGATTACTGGCTTAAAGGAGCACACTGAAATCTTATACTGAATACTGGCTTAAAGGAGCACACGTCAGTCTTATACTGAATACTGGCTTAAAGGAGCACAGGGCAATCTTTTACTGATTACTGGCTTAAAGGAGCACACGTCAGTCTTATACAGAATACTGACTTAGAGGAGCACAGGGCAATCTTATAATGATTACTGGCTTAAAGGAGAACACTGAAATCTTATACTGAATACTGGCTTAAAGGAGCACACGTCAGTCTTATACTGAATACTGGCTTAAAGGAGCACACGTCAGTCTTATACTGAATACTGGCTTAAAGGAGCACAGGGCAATCTTTTACTGATTACTGGCTTAAAGGAGCACAGGGCAATCTTATATTGATTACTGACTTCAAGGAGCAAATGGCAATCTTATACTGAATACTGGCTTAAAGGAGCAAAGGGCAATCTTATACTGATTACTGACTGAAACGAGCACAGGGCAATCTTATACTGATTACTGACTTAAAGGAACAAAGGGCAATCTTATACTGAATACTGGTTTAAAAGAGCACACGGCAATCTTATACGGATTACTGGCTTAAAGGAGCACACGGCAATCTTATACTGAATACTGGCTTAAAGGAACACAGGTCAATCATATACTGATAACTGGCTTAAAGGAGCAAAGGGCAATCTTATACTGAATACTGGCTTAAAGGAGCACAGGGCAATCTTTTACTGATTACCGGCTTAAAAGGAGCACATGGCAATCATATATTGAATACTGGCTTAAAGGAGCACAGGGCAATCCTATACTGAATACTGGCTTAAAGGAGCACAGGGCAATAGTATACTGATTACTGGCTTAAAGGAGCACATGGCAAACATATACTGAATACTGGCTAAAAGGAGCACACGTCAATCTTATACTGAATACTGGCTTAAAGGAGCGCACGTCAGTCTTATACAGAATACTGACTTAGAGGAGCACAGGGCAATCTTATAATGATTACTGGCTTAAAGGAGAACACTGAAATCGTATACTGAATACTGGCTTAAAGGAGCACACGTCAGTCTTATACTGAATACTGGCTTAAAGGAGCACAGGGCAATCTTTTACTGATTACTGGCTTAAAGGAGCACAGGGCAAACTTATATTGATTACTGACTTAAAGGAGCAAAGGGCAATCTTATACTGATTACTGACTTCAAGGAGCAACGGGCAATCGTATACTGATTACTGGCTTAAAGGAGCAAAGGGCAATCTTATACTGAATACTGACTTAAACGAGCACAGGGCAATCTTATACTGATTACTGACTTAAAGGAGCAAAGGGCAATCTTATACTGAATACTGGCTTAAAAGAGCACACGGCAATCTTATACGGATTACTGGCTTAAAGGAGCACACGGCAATCTTATACTAAATACTGGCTTAAAGGAACACAGGTCAATCATATACTGATTACTGGCTTAAAGGAGCACAGGGCAATCTTATACTGAATACTGGCTTAAAAGGAGCACATGGCAATCTTATATTGAAAACTGGCTTAAAGGAGCACAGGGCAATCTTATACTGAATACTGGCTTAAGGAGCACAGGGCAATATTATACTGATTACTGGCTTAAAGGAGCACATGGCAATCATATACTGCATACTGGCTTAAAGGAGCACACGTCAATCTTATACTGAATACTGGCTTAAAGGAGCACAGGGCAATCTTATACTGATTACTGGCTTAAAGGAGCACAGGGCAATCTTACACTGAAAACTGGCTTAAAGGAGACACACGGCATTTTGATACTGAATACTGGCTTAAAGGAGCACACATCAATCTTATACTGAATACTGGCTTAAATGAACACACGGCAATATTATACTCAATTCTGGCTTAAAGGAGCACACGGCAGTCTTATACTGATTACTGGCTTAAAGGAGCACAGAGAAATCTTATACTGTTTACTGGCTTAAAGGAACAAAGGGCAATATTATACTGATTACTGGATTAAAGCAGCTCAATGCAATCTTATACTGAATAATGGCTTAAGGAAGCACACGTCAGTCTTATACTGAATACTGGCTTAGTGGAGCACAGGGCAATCTTATATTGATTACTGGCTTAAAGGAGCACACGGCATTCTGATACTGAATACTGGCTTAAAGGAGCACAGGGCAATCTTATATTGAATACTGGCTTAAAGGAGCACAGGGCAATCTTATACTGAATACTGGCTTAAAGGAGCACAGGGCAAACTTATATTGAATACTGGCTTAAAGGAGCACAGGGCAATCTTATACTGAATACTGGCTTAAAGGAGCACAGGACAATCCTATACTGATTACTGGCTTAAAGGAGTACACGTCAATCTTATACTGAATACTGGATTAAAGGAGCGCACGTCAGTCTTATACAGAATACTGACTTAGAGGAGCACAGGGCAATCTTATAATGATTACTGGCTTAAAGGAGAACACTGAAATCTTATACTGAATACTGGCTTAAAGGAGCACACGTCAGTCTTATACTGAATACTGGCTTAAAGGAGCACAGGGCAATCTTTTACTGATTACTGGCTTAAAGGAGCACAGGGCAATTTTATACTAAATACTGTTAAAGGAGCACAAGGCAATCTTACACTGATTCCTGGCTAAAAGAAACAAAGGGCAATATTATACTAAATACTGGTTTAAAGGAGCACACGGCATTATTATACTGATTACTGGCTTAAAGGAGCACACGGCAATCTTATACTGATTACTGGCTTAAAGGAATACATGGCAATCCTATACTGCATACAGGCTTAAAGGAGTACAGGGCAACCTTATACTGAATACTGGCTTGAAGGAGCACAGGGCAATCTTACACTGAATACTGGCTTAAAGGAGCAAACGGCAATCTGATACTGAATACTGGCTTAAAGGAGCACGCATCAATCTTATACTGAATACTGGCTTAAAGGAGCACAGTGCAATCGCATACAGAATAATGGCTTGAAAGAGCACACGTCAATCTTACACTGAAGACTGCCTTAAAGGAGCACAGGGCAATCTTATATTGATTACTGGCTTAAATGAGCACAGGGCAATTTTATACTGAATACTGGCTTAAAGGAGCACACGGAAATCTTATACTGACTACTGGCTTAAATGAGCACAGGGCAATCGCATACTGAATACTGGAGTAAAGGAGCACACGGCAATCTTATACTGATTATTGGCTTAAAGGAACACTGGGCAATCTACAGGGCAATCTTATAGTGAATATTGGCTTAAAGGAGCACACGGAAATCTTATACTGACCACTGTCTTAAAGGAGTATACGGCAATCTTGTACTGAGGAACACAGGGCAATCTTATACTGATTACTGGCTTAAAGGAGCACAGGGCAATATTATACTGAATACTGGCTTAAAGGAGCACAGGGCAATCCTATACTGATTACTGGCTTAAAGGAGCACAGGGCAATCTTATACTGAATACTGGCTTAAAGGCGCACAGGGCAATCTTATACTGATTACTGGCTTAAAGGAACACACCGCAATATTATACTCAATTCTGGCTTAAAGGAGCACACGGAAGTCTTATACTGATTACTGGCTTAAAGGAGCACAGAGAAATCTTATACTGTTTACTGGCTTAAAGGTACAAAGGGCAATATTATACTGATTACTGAATTAAAGGAGCAGAAGACAATCTTATACTGAATACTGGCTTAAAGAAGCACACGCAAGTCTTATACTGAATACTGGCTTACAGGAGCACAGGGCAATTTTATATTGATTACTGGCTTAAAGGAGCACACGGCAATCTGATACTGAATACTGGCTTAAAGGAGCACACGTCGATCTTATACTGAATACTGGCTTAAAGGAGCACAGGCCAATCGTATACTGATTACTGGCTTAAAGTCGCAAAGGGCAATCTTATACATAATATTGGCTTAAAGGAACACAGGGCATTCCTATACTGATTATTGGCTTAAAGGAGCACAGGGCAATCTTATACAAAATACAGGCTTAAATGAGCACAGGGAATCTTTTACTGAATACTGGCTTGAAGGAACCCAGGACAATCTTATACTGAATACTGGCTTAAAGGAGCACAGGGCAATCTTTTACTGATTACCGGCTTAAATGAGCACAGGGCAATCTAATATTGAGTACTGGCTTAAAGGAGCACAGGGCAATCTTATACTGATTACTGACTTAAAGGAGCAAAGGGCAATCTTATACTGAATACTGGCTTAAAAGAGCACACGGCAATCTTATACTGATTACTGGCTAAAAGGAGCACACGGCAATCTTATACTGAATACTGGCTTAAAGGAACACAGGTCAATCATATACTGATTACTGGCTTAAAGGAGCACCGGGCAATCTTATACTGAATACTGGCTTAAAGGAGCACAGGGCAATCTTTTACTGATTACTGGCTTAAAAGGGAATAAATGAGGTATTATGCGGACACGTCAATATCAGAGTATATTAGGTATTATGTGGATATGTCAATATCAGAATAAATGAGGTATTACGCGGACGCGTCAATATCAGAATATATGACGTATTATGTGGATATGACAATATCAGAATAAATGAGGTATTATACGGACAGGTCAGTATCAGAGTATTTGAGGTATTATGCGTGTATGTCGATATCAGAATATATATATATATATTCTGAGGTATATAGTAATCTGAGCTGATTGAGGTATGATGTGGACATGTCAATATCAGAATATGCACGTCTTAATTATGAAACTGGAGGTATACAATAGTCTGAGCTGATTGAGGTATGATGTGGATATGTCAATATCAGAATTTATACGTCTTAATTATGATACTGGAGGTATATGGTAGTCTGGGCTGATCGAAGAATTATGAGGATATGTCAATATTAGAATATGATTGGTTAGTTTTACACGTGATAAATAGTAAACTTTTAGGTAAAATCAGGAATAGATTAGTGTATCAGTTTCTTTTCAGGGAAAACAGTGCCAAAATGTTATTTTATTCTTCAATTCAATTCAATTTTATTCAGGTGAGAGATCCATATAAAAATTAAACAAACGATGGTAAGATGAGAAAAAAAATCTCGTATAATTAAGAATCTGATAATCCGACTATTAACAATTATCACAGAAATTCTAGCAGTTATCACATTATCAATAACAGCTTTATTATTGCTATATCACAGAAGGCCACTTTCCAGTTTAAATTTAGTTTAAAATGTGCTATCACTGATTTTAAAAACAGTATAATATTCATTTACTCTATTGTATAAAAAAATATATATATTAATAAATAAATAATTTACATTCAAAGGGATCTTTTAACCCATGGATAGCCCATACAGCTAGTAAGCTTATTTCTAATGTGGTCCTTATTCGGTCAATTCGATCAAATGTAAGAAACGGCCTGCTCCCTTATGTACTGTATCCTTAATCGGCTTATCGTGACATTTAAACTGATAATGTAACTATCAATTTGAGAGTTAGCAAATACACGATAGTAGAGATAATATGCGACAGTAGAGATAATACACGATAGTAGAGATAGTACACGATAGTAGAGATAGTCTGATTATCTATTGAGTGTAGGAACTAGAACACGCCTGCATGCATTAGCGGATCCAGGAATTATGACAAGGGGTAGTAACATTTGAAAACAACTACATGTACCTGAAACAGTTCCGACGTCCGATCCTTTTCATTTCAAAATGGCTGATGGTCTAATTGGCATTAGCTGTTCGTATCCAAATTGAATGTGAAAGGATCATGTAAATATTCATACACACATGTGTAGCACAACATTTTACCACAAAATAGGAAAATGTAGGTCGACAACGTGAACAATTGTAAATGGCTAAGGATGAGGGACTTTTGATTGACTCTTGGTTAACTAGAAAATGCCAGTTGCAAACCTTGTGAATGTGTTCATAACTTGCGTGAATCTAGTGGTCGACAAACGATGGGAGACTTGACCCACCCTTACTCACCTTAAATAAAATGACAAAGCCTGAATTCCAATAAATGATATTATCAAGTAAACACGGTTAAAAAGGGGAAGTATTTTTCTTCAATCCCCACTCCCCACCCTTCGCCCGCCGTCCCTCCTTGTGTTTCATCTGTAACGAGGCAGTATCAAGCTGGGTTGATAATTAAGTGTCAACGACCCTAAGTAAATAGCAGTACTAAGTGGTACGACAGCGTACATCTTCACCTTACATTATTTACAATTAGTGACACTGTCAAATATTTTAGATTATAATGATAATTATTCTATTACGACGCGATTTATCTCTAGTATTATTTCGATACAGTTATCTGTTTATTTGGTTATGACTGTATGTGTCTACGTCTACACCAATATATAACGTTATGTCAACTTTGACCGATATGTAGTTGCTTACAATCAAGTTAAATCAGCTTATCATTCATCTACGTACATGTCCTATCTATTAACGTGTGATTCATGCGTATGTCCGCTAGACCCAACATTATGAAATCACATACAGAAAAAATCACATACTATATTCAGCGACTTGCATTATGAAAACTGCTACAGATGACCTGAAACCACAACCAATTTGGTGTGTCTCATATAGTGTACCTTACGTAAAAATATAGATATCTCTTTAATTATTAATTCTTTTTTTTTTTAAATTCCAAACGTTATTTGCTTTGTTTTATTGAGAAACAGTGTGTAGGCCGTCTGTTCATGAGAGATACTATTAGTAGCAAGACCTCTCACGCCCACTAGCGCCGGCTTAAGCGGTATTCCACACAGATTGGACTTGATGATCCAAAAGGACCAGTACGGTATTCCACACAGGTTGGACTTGATGATCCCAAAGGACCAGTACGGTATTCCACACAGATTGGACTTGATGATCCCGAAGGACCAGTAAGTAATAACACTACTGCTTTGTAGTCGGGGCGACACTTTACAGCCGCCACACAGCCGCCACACAGCACCACACAGCACCACACAGCACCACATAGCACCACACAACACCACACAGCACCACACAGTACTAAACACACGCTGGTGTGATTGTGAAGTTTGGTTCAATAAAGGAAATGAAACCGTTGATGACGTGTTCTAGTGACTTCATCCGGTTTCAGTTAAGCTGACAGGATGCACATATGTTCAAAGTTCGAAGCAATTCCCAGTTAGAAGTTAAAACAAAGATGAATGTATGAGGATATGAAGTAAATGTACCTCAATGAAGCCGTCGATCACTGGAAAGATTATCGTTCGATGTATGCATGACCTCAGCAGCAATTACACATCTCAGCATGTGTGTGATCATGTTCAGCAATACCAGTATGATCTGAAATCATTTGAAAACTATCAACAAGTGCTGGTAAAGCGGTATGGTATGATATTTATGTCAACTACGCAACATTAATTCTATACACCAAGTTAGCACAGCATAGGCAAATTCAGCAAACAAGCGTTTGTCTGTTCATCTGTATACAAGGCATGTCTGTCTGTCTGTATGTCTGTCCAGTAAGAGTAGCAATGTTCCTGATAAACATGCATTGAATAACATATTGTTCATGAGGCAATATCCTTACTCATAAAGTAATCCCATGCTCTAATGGAGAATGTAAACGCTCTAGTAATGTAATCGCATGCTATCCTACTGTAACAGTATTGCATGCACTAGTAACTATAGCAATGCCATGTTGTAGTAAATATAACCATGCTCTAGTAAAGCATTCCCTTACCCTGGGGAAGCATTTCCTTACTCTTATAAGACATTCATTTTCCTCCATGCACTACTAACGTATTCCCATGCACTACTAAAGTAGTCCCATGTACTACTAAAGTAATATCATGCACTAATAAAGTAATCTCGAGCACTACTAAAGTAATCCCATGTACTACTAAAGTAATCCCATGCAATACTAAAGTAATCCCATGCAATACTAAAGTAATCCCAGTCAATACTAAAGTATTCCCATGCACTACTAAAGAAATCCCATGCAATACTAAAGTAATCCCAGTCAATACTAAAGTAATCCCATGTACTACTAAAGTAATCCCATGCAATACTAAAGTAATCCCAGTCAATATTAAAGTATACCCATGCACTACTAAAGTAATCCTATTCAATACTAAAGTATTCCCAAGCACTAATAAAGTAATCCCATGTACTACTAAAGTAATCCCATGCACTACTAAAGTATTCCCATGCACTACTAAAGTAATCCATGCAATACTAAAGTAATATCATGCACTAATAAAGTAATACCATGTACAACTAAAGTATTCCCATGTACTACTAAAGTATTCCCATGCACTACTAAAGTATTCCCATGTACTACTAAAGTAATCTCTCGCTTTACTAAAGTATTCCCATGCACTACTAAAGTAATCACATGCACTACTAAAGTATTCTCATGCACTACTAAAGTATTCCCATGCAATACTAAAGTATTCACATGCACTACTGAAGTAATCCCATGCACTACTGAAGCAATCTCATGCACTACTAAAGTATTCCCATGTATTACTAAAGTAATCCCATGCAATACTAAAGTATTCCCATTTACTACTAAAGTAATCCCATGCACTACTAAAGAAATCTCGTGCACTACTAAAGTAATCACATGCACTACTAAAGTAATCTCATGCACTTCTAAAGTATTATATGCATTACAAATGACTTCCCATGCTCTACTAAAGTATTCCCATGCACTACTAATGTATTCGAATGCACTACTAAAGTAATCCAACGCACTACTAAAGTAATCACATGCACTACTAATGTATTCCAATGCTTTACCAAAGTATTTTATTGCTGTATTAAATCAATTAAATATTAAATTCAGTAAATTCCCTTACTCTAGTAAAGAATCGCTAAGATCTAGGAGAACTTTTTTCTTGTTTAAGTAAATTATGTTCGTGCTATAGAAACGTATTATCTTGCTCTAGTAAAGGATGATATGCTCTAGTAAAGGGTTTCCATGCTTTAGTAAGATATTCCCACGCTCTTGTCTAGTAGAATATTCAAACCTATTAAAGCATCCCTTGCATTAGTAAAGCAACCCAGGTTGTAGAACAGTACTAGCATGCCCCTGTAAAACATTATCATGCTCCAGTAAATCATTCCCGAGCTCTAGAAAGCATTTACGACTGTATAGAAAGTATAATTCATGCTATGATAATGCATATACATGCTCTAGAAAGGCATTCTCGTGTTCCGGTAAAGTATTCCCATGCTTTAGTAGAGTATTCATACGCTCCAGGAAAGGATTTATATGCTCTATTAGAGTATACCCATGTTCTTGTCAAGTATTCACATGCTCTTGTCAAGTATTTACATACCTTTAAAGAAAACCCTGCTCTAGACAAGTATCTCAGGCACTAGTAAGGCGGTTCCATACACTAGAAAAGCATATCACCTTCCAGTAAAGCATCTCAGGCTCCAGTAAATCATTTCCATGCTCTAGTAACGCATCTCACGCTCCAGTAAAGCATTCCATGCTAAAGTAAAACAGCTAACGCTCCAGAATGCTCCATTAAGGCATGTCCATGCTCTGGTAAAGCATTTCACGCCCCAGTAGAGCATTTTTTATGCTTTAGTAAAGTATCTCACGCTCCAGTAAAGCATTTCCATGCTTCATTAAAGCATCTCATGCCCCAGTAAAGCATTTCCATGCTCTAGTGAAGCATATAAAGCTCCAGTAAAGCATTGCCATGCTCCAGTAAAGCATGCCACACTCCAGTAAAGCATGTCCTTGCTCCAGTAAAGCATCACACACTCCAGTAAAGCATTTCCATGCACTAGTAAAGAATGCCAAACTCCAGTAAAGCAATTGTAACGCTCTGATAAAGCATCTCACACTCCAGTAAAGCATTTACATGCCCTAGTAAAGCCTCTCACGCCCCAGTAAAGCATTGTCATGAACTAGCAAAGACTCCCACACATCAGTAAAGCATTTCCGTGCACTAGTAAAGCATTTGAAGCTGCAGTAGATTATTTTCATGTCACACTCAGTAAAGCATTTCCATGTTCTAGTAATGCATCTCGCATTCCAGTATAGCTTTTCCGTGCCCTCTTAAAGCATCTCACGCTGCAGTGAAGCATTACCATGCTCTAGTAAAGCATTTCACGCTCCAATAAAGCATTTTCATGTTGTAGTAATGCATCTCACATTCCAGTATAGCTTTTCCGTGCTCTCATGCTCCAGTGAAGCATTAACATGCTCTAGTAAAGCATCTGAAGCTCCAATAAAGCATTTCACGCTCCAGTAAAGCATGTCCATACTATATTAAAGCATGCCACTTTCCAGTAAAACATGTCCATGCGCTAGTAAAGCATGCCACACTCCAGTAAAGCATTACCATGCTCTAGTAAAGCATCTCACTCTCCAGTAAAGCATTTCTTTCCTCTAGAAAAGCATGCCAAAATCAGGTAAAGCATTTCCTTCCTGTTTTAGCAAAGCATCTCACACTCCAGTAAAGCATGTCCTTGCTCCAGTAAAGCATCACACACTCCAGTAAAGCATTTCCATGCACTAGTAAAGAATGCCAAACTCCAGTAAAGCAATTGTAACGCTCTGATAAAGCATCTCACACTCCAGTAAAGCATTCCATGCTCTAGTAAAGCATGCTACACGCCAGTAAAGTATTCCATGCTCTTGAAAAGCGTATCACGCTCCTGTAAAGCATGTCCATGCTCTAGTAAATCATGCCAAACTCCAGTAAAGCATTTCCTTGTACTAATAAAGCATCTCACACTCCAGTAAAGCATTTCCACGCCTCTAGAAAAGCATACCACGCTCCAGTAAAGCATTTCCGCGCCTCTAGAAAAGCATTTCACGCACCAGTAAAGCAGATCCATGCACTAGTAAAACAAGCCACACTCCAGTAAAGTATTACAAGCTCTATTAAAGCATATCACACTTCTGTAAAGCATTTCCATGCTCTAGTAAAGCATATCGCGCCCCAGTAAAGCATTTCCATGTTCTAGTAAAGCATTTCACGCACCAGTAAAGCAGTTCCATGCTCTAGTAAAACAAGCCACACTCCAGTAAAGTATTACAAGCTCTAGTAAAGCATATCACACTTTTGTAAAGCATTTCCATGCTATAGTAAAGCATACCACACTCCAGTAGAGCATGTCCATGCTACGTAAAGCATTCTACACTGCAGTAATGCATTTCCATGCTATAGTAAATCATATCGCGCCCCAGTAAAGCATATCCATGCTCTCGTAAATTATGTTCATGCTCAAATAAAGCATCTCACGCTCTAGTAAGAATTTCCATGTATAAGTTAATCATCTCACGTCCCAATAAGGCATGTCAATGCTCTAGTAAAGCATTTAAGGCTCCAGAAAAGCATTTTCATGCTCTAGTAAAGCATGCTACACTCCAGAAACGCAGTTCCATGCTCAAGCATAGGTTCTCACGTTCAAATAAAGCAATTCAATGCTCTAGTAAAACATTATACACACCAGTAAAGCATTCCCATGCTTTAGTAAAGAATATCACAAACTAGTCAAGAATGTCCATGCTCAAGTAAAGCATGTCACATTCCAGTAAATCATTTCCATGCTCTTGTAAAATATCTCACGCTCCAGTAAAGCATTTACATGCTCTAGCAAAGCATCTCACACTCCAGTAAAGCATTTCAATGCTTTAGACCAGCATGCTGCACTCCAATAAAGCATTTACATGCTCTAGTAAAGCATGCCACACTCCATTACAGCATGTCCATGCTATAATAAAGCATGTCACACTCCAGTAAAGTATTTCATGCTTTAGTAAAGCATCTAAGGCTCCAGTATTGCCATGCCAAAGTAAAGCATACCACACTCCAGTAAAGCATTTCGATGCTCTAGTAAAGCATCTAACGCTCCAGTAAAGCATTTCCATGCTCTAGGAAAGCATCTAAAGCTCCAGTAAAGCATGTTCATGCTCTAGCAAAACATGCCACACTCAAGTAAAGCATGTTCATGCTCTGGCAAAACATGCCACACTCCAGTAAAGCATGTTCATGCTCTAGCAAAACATGCCACACTCCAGTAAAGCATGTTCATACTCTGGCAAAACATGCCACACTACAGTGAAGCCTATCTATGCTCTAGCAAAACATGTCACACTCCAGTGAAGCCTATCTATGCTCTAGCAAAACATGCCACAATCCAGTGAAGCCTATCTATGCTCTGGCAAAACATGCCACACTCCAGTGAAGCCTATCTATGCTCTAGCAAAACATGCCACACTCCAGTAAAGCATGTTCATGCTCTGGCAAAACATGCCACACTCCAGTGAAGCCTATCTATGCTCTAGCAAAACATGCCACACTCCAGTAAAGCATGTTCATGCTCTAGTAAAGCATGCCACACTCCAGTAAAGCCTGTCTATGCTCTAGCAAAACATTCCACACTCCAGTAAAGCATTTCCTTGCTCTTGTAAAGCATCTCACACTCCAGTGAAATTTCCATGCTCTAATAAAGCATCTCACGCCCCAGTAAAACATGTTCATGCTCTAGTAAAGTATCTCACCCTCCAGGTGGATCCAGTAAGGAAATTCCATGCTCTAGTAAAGCATCTCACGCCCCGGCATTTATTTGGTCTAGTAAAGCTTTTCACGCTCCTGAAAGCATTTCTGTGCTCTAGTAAGGCATCTCACGCTCCGGTAAAACATTTTCATGTTCTAGTAAAGCATCTAACGCACCAGTAAAGCATTTTAATTTTCTTGTAAAGCATCTCACGCTCCAGTAAAGAATTTTCATGCTCTAGTAAAGCATCTCACACTCCAGTAAAGCATGTTCATGCTCTAGTAAAGCATGCCCATGCTATAGCGAAGCATGTCCTTGCTCTAGGAGAGCATATTCTTGCTCTTGTAAAATATGGCCTAGCTCTATTAAAGCATGCCCATGCTCTAGTAAAACATGCCCATGCTCGAGTAAAGAATGCCCATGCTCTAGTATATCATACATATTGTCTGATAAAGCATGCCCATGCTCTAGTAAATAATACCTATGCTCTAATAAAGCATGCCCATGCTCTAGTATATCATACATATTGTCTAATAAAGCATGCCCATGCTCTAGTTAATAATACCCATGCTCTAAAAGCATACCCATGCTCTAGTAAAGCATGCCCTTGCTCCAGTAAAGCATGCCCATCCTCTAATAAAGCATGCCCTTGCTCTAGTAAAGCATGTCCTTGCTCTAGTAAATAATACCCATGCTCTAATAAAGCATACCCATGCTCTAGTAAAGCATGCCCTTGCTCTAATAAGGCATAACCATGCTCTAGTAAAGCATGCCCTTGCTCTAGTAAAGATTGCCTTTGCTTTAGTAAAGCATGCCCTTGCTCTAGTAAAGCATGTCCTTGCTCTAGTCAATCATAATCATAGTCTACTCTAGTAAAGCATGCCCTTGCTCTAGTAAAGCATGCCCATCCTGTAGTAAAGCATACCCATTCTCTAATAAAGCATGCCCATGCTCTAGTAAAACATGCCCATGCTCGAGTAAAGCATGCACATGCTCTAGTATATCATACATATTGTCTGATAAAGCATGCCCATGCTCTAGTAAATAATACCTATGCTCTAATAAAGCATGCCCATGCTCTAGTATATCATACATATTGTCTAATAAAGCATGCCCATGCTCTAGTTAATAATACCCATGCTCTAAAAGCATACCCATGCTCTAGTAAAGCATGCCCTTGCTCCAGTAAAGCATGCCCATCCTCTAATAAAGCATGCCCTTGCTCTAGTAAAGCATGTCCTTGCTCTAGTAAATAATACCCATGCTCTAATAAAGCATACCCATGCTCTAGTAAAGCATGCCCTTGCTCTAGTAAAGCATGACCATACTCTAGTAAAGCATGCCCTTGCTCTAGTAAAGCATGCCCATCCTCTAGTAAAGTATGCCCTTGCTCTAGTAAAGCTTGAATTTGCTCTAGTAAATCATACCCATGCTCTAGTAAACAATTATATGCTCTAATTAAGTATCCTTTATCTCTGGTAAAATAAAACTTTTCTCATGTCTAGTAAGTATGTTCTTGCTCTGGTAAATCTTTCCAGATCTCTACTAAATAATACCATGTTCTCATAAAGCATTGCCATGATCTAGGAAATCCCACGCTCCAGTAAAGCGTTTCTATGCTCTATTTCCATGCTTTAGCAAAACATTCGCTCTCTCTCTGGTAAATCACTATGATCACTTTGAAAAAATATTTCAATACTCTAGCTAATCATATACGTGCTCTTGTAAAGCATTTGCATCTTCTATTAAAGGAATGTCGTACAATAGTAAAACCTTTCCATTCTCTTGTAATGTATTTCTGTGCTCTATAAAGGAGTTGTCGAGCGCTAGTAAGTTATTCATATGGATTTGATTGTATTGCATACTCCTATAAGACATTCTCGAAAACAATATGAAAACTCTACTGAGGCAATTACTTGCCCTAGTAAATTATTCCCATGATAGGCGTTTTCATGCTCTTGTAAGTTGTTTCCATACTAATACGGCAAGAAGGCAATCCCTCACTTTAGTACAGCATACCGTATTTTCTAACTCCATGCATTTGTAAAACGTGTTAAAGGGATATTGCTTTAGCAAAGCATTTCCTTGCTCTATTAAGGTAAATAACCCAAGCATTACAAAAGACAATTACAGTCGAATTACCTTCCAAAGAATCCCCACAAGAACCTCTACGTTCACCCCCTTCAGTCCCACTACCCAGAAAATGCTTCATGATTTCCCATACGTCAAATAGTTTACTACCAGAGAACAACTAAGTAGCTCCCCCGCCACTAACACCGTCATAATTTCTATATATATTATTTTACCTCAAGCAACCCAAATAATTGTTTTTAAGAACCTCAATCCTTTCTTAAGGACCTCTCACGCAGAATTGTTTAATACACACACCCTCTTCTCCGGTCATACCCGCCTCCTTTCCAATGCCAGAAATATTTCCCAAGGTCCATAATTATTACCTTCGGTCCATTCAGAATTCCCAACACCAACACAGATTTATTTCTAAAATACCCATATCTAGGATACTCTTACCGAGAAAGCTTCTCCCCTTGTTTTAATCCACCCCTTCTATCACCCAAGATGAAACCTCACGTCCTGTCCTTATAATAACCTTGATATATTGTTTGCATCTCACTCCGACTCACACCGCAGTTCTTCCAGATGAATCATCCGCATAAATATTCCTTTAGAGCCTGCATAATTTCAATCATCGACATGTTTATAAAGTAGATATAAGGATTGAACAGGAAAAGGAGCAATCAAGGACGACAGTCAACCACAAATACACACAGAAACAAAGAACAACTTTAAATATGAATAAACGGCCAAATAAGACATCACAAACACAAAATGGCTGACAATAGGGCTACTGCCTTGGAACGGTCAGGAAAGGCCGCTGGTACCGCCTTGGAACGGTTTGAAAAGGTCGCTGGTAGTTTAAACGAGGTTCAAGGGTGCACCAAACCTCACACTTACCCTACTGTCATCTCAATAAAACGGGACAGTGTAAATAAAGAAATCCACACCATGAACTATTCTCTAACCATCAAAGCAGAATTACTAGGCAATATAAGTAAAACACAAAGATGCTCGTGTATATATAAATACAAAACAAATACCCTTGAAAGCCACAAAGAAGGTACTCAGTGACTTGGCAGAAGCCAGAGCAGCAGAACAAACCATTGAGGGTACGACAAGACAATATTGCAGAGAAACATCAAGCGTCACCGTTCTTTTGTATTTAGGTAGACGTCTTCATATGGTCCACAGCCTGTCCGGTCATCGCACAATTAAAGAGGAAAGCATAGTGGTGAACTGTAAATGGGTCGACCACCAAGCAATTAATTGCAATTAATTGAATGATTTTGATGTTGTCACTTGTCACTTCTTATTTAAATGTATGAAATATCTGGACCTGTAGATAACTTTCCAATTTCAAATTAAAGGTTTAACTAGAATTTTAATTTCGACAGACATTGTTATCCCCCGTCACGAACATGCATAACTCTTGTCCGTCCGTCCGTCCGTTCGTACGAAAAAGGTTTTACATTTATTTTGTTCGTTGAGTTTATTTTATGTGACTTGGAAGCTTATTAAGTATTTGTTGTTCTATCTGCATATCATCATCAGAAAATTGATTGAATTGAATGCTGTTCAACGGCTTTTGTTATTTAGAGCCAACTCTAACAGATGGGAATGATACATGGAATCCGGGAGCCTGCCCATCTCTTACTCTTAACGAATAGATTCCTATGATTCTTTCACATTAAAAAAAATCTCAGAGAATAGGTTCCGCCGATACACCGGTTTACCCGGTTTACGTCCCCACTTGATGGACAATTTTCAGAGATCATACATGTTTTGTTGTGGTTTACGTGCTCGGAGGATAGAATTAAATACACAGGACAGCCCGGCTTACGTCCTCGTCCTTGTCCGAAAGCTGAGGTAAATGGAAAGTGTCTTGCTCAAGAATATACCGATAAAACTAAGTGGCGTCGGTAAGATTTGAAACCCGGTTGTTTCAGATTTCCAGTCCACCGAGCTAACCACTGGGCCAAGC
The DNA here is from genome assembly GCA_037043455.1 of Cyrtodaria siliqua. Classification (NCBI taxonomy): domain Eukaryota; kingdom Metazoa; phylum Mollusca; class Bivalvia; order Adapedonta; family Hiatellidae; genus Cyrtodaria; species Cyrtodaria siliqua. Next base: position 123,141 of record JAWPHD010002612.1, read on the forward strand.
ATGCCACTTTGTAAAGTATAAAGCGACCTATCTAAAAGGTACGTTACACTGTGAACTTTTAAAATGGTTGACGTGTATAGCTGTATTATTATTATACTTAAAACGATATTCGCTTGAAGAATACGCATTCTTTGGGACGCATTTTTGAAACAAGTTATATATCCACATCGAATTATAAAGATGACTTCATTGTGTACTTATTTCTATCTTGTCGTCAAAACGACTATAGTGATAATGAAATAACACATAAACAATCATTTTCAGCGATAACATTTAAAAAGGATGCAATTTTTTGTGACTTTTATGAATTTTAGTGTTAAAATATCTCAATATGACGAGGCCGATATACGTTTCCGTAGGTGGCAATTACATATTTATGAAAAATAGATTGTGCTGATTATTGATTTCTTCTTGTTGATTCTTGTTACATTACATCGTAATTATACATGTTCGTTTGTCGTTTATGGAGGTTTAACAACTTAAAAGGTTAAATAGGAGAAGAATTCTATAAGCAGTTTGCTTTCGTTCTAATCCTTTTATATGATTGTACAATGTATATATGAAATGTTGTAAACCATTGAAAAATAAAATATGTTTAAACCAAAAGGTAAAATAAAAAGCCTACCTTTTTACTTCGAAGAAGGCGACCGTACAAACGCAATCGCGATGTGTGTATGATATATATATATGCCTGATAAAACATTGAACTGTGATTAGGATGTCGTCTGATTTAAAGCAAGATACTCTAGTTGGACCAAAACGTATAACTGCTTTGTAATTACTTGTAAAACAATTGACATGTACTAAAATACATCACTGTCAATTAGGAGGTCCAGAAATAAGAGTATGATAATGGACCCTTGGAAACGCCGAGCACGACAAACTGATCTGCACTAGTAGGCAGGTCATTTTAGCCTTAAATATAGCCTAAGGTAAAAGAAATTGGCACAGAAATTATTTTTACTGATCCTGGTTCGAAACAATACACAAAAAAATATATCCAAAGTCCTCATCTCAAATCACGTGCTAAATATGATTTTTTGGGGTAAAAAGTCAAAAAAGTGAAGAAAATCACTATTTTCTGGAATAAATTTATATCCATTCAGAATATTAGTAAAACATGTATTTATATATGAAATGTTATTGTTAATATTACATAATATTACGTTTAAATGGAAAAAAAAGTATAATTATATATCAAAACCTCTTTTTGGGTCCAAAAACTTCTTCTTTTTTTTAAAAAATATATTTTTTTAATGGTTTTAGGATAAGATTTATAAAAAATAGTATAAATTCAAATAAATTGTCACTGACATTATTTTAACTGATTATGGTTCCAAAAGATATAGAAAACAATATGTCCAAAATCCTCCTCTGAAATCACATTCTAAATATAATATTTTTGGGGAAGAAAATTGTAAAAATGAAGAAAAATCGCTGATTTTAGGAATACACCAAGTATAAAATCAAAATCTTTTTTTTCTTGTAATCAATTTCCGTACTAACTAAATAATACTTGTTCAAGTCGTTTCTGCATATATATGTATAATTATGTTAGGATTGTTGAATTGAATTGGGGTTTTAAGGCGCACCAACACATGAAAAGGTTATATGGCGCCTAAAAGGCATGAACATGCCAGGCTCATCTTCCATGTACATCGAGATAAAATATGGAAAATGGGCCTAGAACCTTCTCAACCTGAACTGCAGCAACACTTCATGTGTAATCAGTAGACTTCAAAATATAATCTTAGTTGTCATAGACATAGAAGGTTAGGTATGTTGATTTTTACATGTAGCCAACGGAACTCACTTTAATCACGGTCTATTTCGGGTCGTGCCGAATTCTCACAACTTACTCCTCTAGACCAACTACATGCTGTGCTGCAATCTAATCCCATTTTCTTAAAAACTACAGCTGGTCGTTTTGCATCCTGTTTTGCACGAGCATCTTATCACCTTCAGAAGGAATTCCGGGGCAGGTGATTTGTCCATTTTAAGTGGCTTCATGGAGGTATCTTGTATTTCCCAGCCCCATTCAACCAGTATTAACCCATCGTCATTACCTTTCCAGTCCTATATTTGATAAAATACCCGTAGACGATGATACTTTGCAGCCCCTGATGAAAGGGGTAACATTTTGGGGTCTACAAAACTTGTGCTTTTGGCAACCTTTTCGGCGAATTTATGAACACGTTGTTTGTCCAGTCCTTCTCGCGAATTACTCTTATATAGACACAGTAATGCAGTCTCTCCAGATGCAATAATGTCCTCTTTAGATACTTCGTTTGGTGTTTTGTTGAACATATCTGCAGCCAGATGGAATTCCGAGTTGTTTTCATACGTTTTCAGAACAGTACCCTTCCCAAGTCCATATATCCTTGATGTTGTGTAGCAGCCAAGAATTGCATGAAGAAACAGTATATTAGAGCATATTTCTTCACCCAATCTACGTTTTGTGTCTTGAATGTTCCATACTGTGCTTTTCCATATATGTACCTGTTCCTTCTGAAGTGTTACCGTATAGTAACACAGCAGTATCAACAGATATGTATCATCTCAATCTAATGACGTCTGCGTTGTTAAGGAAAGGAGTAGGTCACAGCTGTCTTTACCATAAGAAGATCCGCATCGTCTGAAGAGTGTACAGTTTCAATACCCGCATTTTGCAACTTATCACTTAGAAGATTAATAAATCTTTGTCTGTTTTTCTTGTTTGTGAGGAACTTACTTTTCTTTCCTCTCATGATCATTGTCTCAGTGAATTTAACTTCCGTCCCAACGCAACCCCTGTTCGCCTCAGATGTGTTGTGTCTTTAGTACTTGGAACATTGTCATATCCATCAAATACCACAGTCGCTTTTCCATACTACTTTGTAACATGCTCCGCATACACATCACATATTTGACCATAGCTGTTAGATTTTGGCCAAGGAATCCGTTGCAAAAGGCAACCGCCATCAAGTATATATTCCATTTCACCAGTGGGTCTTTCACTGTGGTTTTACTTTATCTCTTATAGCTTCTGCCAATGCTGGCTTATCAGCCTCTCTCAGCAAGTGCGGGGTTTCAAATATTGCTTGAGGGTAAGTGCATAACTCATAAGAGAATAGCGAATCCAGTTTGTCTTCTGGGAGTGATTCTTGCCGCAGAAACAAGCCGTTGAAATAATAGTTGCGAGTCTACCTTGACAACGTCATCGCCTATTTTCATACCAGCCGTATCCGACATTGTTTTTACTTGATCTTTTTGCTTGAAACCAAACTCCATAATAGTTTTGTCTAGAATCTTGATCCGAACAGCTTTCGCATCATCTATATTGACAGGACCATCAGAAACAACTCCACTTGATATATTTTTTAGCTCAGGATCCTTATTAAAGGGGTTTCTTTCACTGAGATATTCTATTATAATGTTCGTGTCTTTCTTGTCTCTCTGTTGCCCTGCGTTTGAATATCTTTATGCTGGTCACTGGTGATGAATTCTGTTCCTGATACTTGTTGCATAGCTTTGTTGATTTCTGAGCAAGCGAGGCGAGAAAATTCCCACAGCGTCCTCTGTGTTTCATTCATTCCCCTTCCTCGTGTTTGCCCACCAGTTGTTTTCAAACTTCTCATGAGCATTTGTTCTATGACTAAATCAGTCAAGAGTCCTGCCCAAAATCGATTGCTTTGTCTTAGTACATGATACCTCTCCATAAAGTACCTGTACACATCAGGACTACTTGTTTCTAATGCTAGCATGTTTTCAAGGTATAAGTGTGCCGACCGCATATAAGTTGTGGTCAGATGCTGTGAAATAGAGTAACATATCTAATACTGCCATCTCCAAGTATTGATGTGCGACTTTGTTTTAAGTTACTACGGTGCATATCTACTCTCTATTTTATGCGCTCTACTACAGCAGATGAACATGCAGATTCAACATCTAACTCACCTGCAAGAACCTGATCAAACACAGTCAATGCACACTCGATATCATTGTCAATGCCTATTCATTCATGTCTATATCTTTCTTCAGCAAACAATTCTGCTGTCTCGATTAGGTGATTTACCATGTCTACAGATACGTTAACTTGCTCGTCCGAGGTACTTTCCTTCTTATTTGTTTCCAGTCCAACATTACATGTCTCATCATTTTCAGAACTACTTTTGAACTCGGCTCCGTCATTTGTTTCGTCATCTTCAATTTCACCACTCGGTTTGTTCTTACGTATGTCAATATTAAAGACTTCGGTGGCCATTAACGAATACAGGGCCATATCTACAAGGTTGTGGCCTCTAACTGCACGTGATATGGCTTTGCCTGTTAGCATGTGCATAACAGCATTATCCGCATATATTGTTTCTAGCAGTTCTGACACAATGTTGAGTAGACACAGGTGTCATCACTCGGGCTAATATGTGTTGCTTCACATTTATAACAACAATCTTAATTAAGTAGCACACAGATCTGTTACTACCTTTAAAATTATTATGTTCTATCATATACATACTTGTCATCTATGTAACTGTATAACAAGCTCCATCAAGTGTGTATCAGTTCATTGGCTGGATTGGTGCTTGCCTCAGTACCAAAACGTTGTGTTGTCAAAAAGAGCGGCAAACTTTTAAGGAAAGGTACTCTATCAAATGTAACACATTTTAATTAAGGGAGATTATCTGAAATATTTTACCTACAAATCTACTGTTATGACCAATCTAAAACATTTAGTGAGATCAAACAAGTAGACCTATTATAAAAAGTTGGATATCTTACTTAATTTAACATTAATACGTAAATATCGTTATAAAATTATGTTCCCAAAAAACGTTGATTTTTTCCAATTTTTCTTAAACTTTCAACCTCAAAATAAGTACACTTTCAACTTGAGTTGTGAATTGTATTTAAGATATCTGATAGAGAACAACATAAATAGTAAAATACAAAAACAAAAATATGATATTTACACACAGATTTAATTATTTTATCTCCAAAAATCGGTGATTTTATCACTTTTTTCACCATTTTATCCCAAAATTGAGAGTCTGTCTATTTATTTGGTCAAATTGATCATACATTCTGATTGTCTTGTCTATTACAAGCATTATTTACAATATAACTGTATTTTTTATTGTTTAATTATAAATTTTTTTAATCATTCCCAAAAAAGGTGATTTTTTCATTATTTTACATCTTTTTGCCCCAAAATAACATATTTAGCACGTGATTTGAGATGAGGACTTTGGATATATTTTTTTCCATAATTTTTGGAACCAGAATCAGTTAAAACCATTTCTGTGCCAATTTCTTTTACCTAAAAGTGTATTTTTACTGCTCTATAGAACACACCACTGTCACTATATGCATGCATAAATAAAAACAATAACTGGTACTATAGATGCATCTATGGCATTAGCGTAGGAGATCCAGAACTGGTACTTGTATACATATATTTTACTCAAAGGGTATGTTGAGATGTTGCTTTGAGAAACATAGTTCTAATGGTTTTATGATATGCCTACCATACTTTCTGTAAGTACACTGGTATTGAATATGGTAGAACATCTAACTATGAGAGTATAAAACGTAGACAGGATATATGATTCTCACAGTTAGTGGATAGAGTATATATTTATGTTCTCACAGTTAGTGGATAGCGTATATATCCCTGTTGTGTTTTTTTTATCCTACTACGACCAACCTTTTATTTTTTACTACCGTTGAACCTTTTAACTGACTTTGATATTTTGCCCTTTGCCATTTAACCAAACTTGGGTGTATACTTCCCCATCGCCATTTAACCAAACTTCGGTTTATTCTTACACTGTGCCACGTACCAAACTTTGGGTTTATACGCCGGAGACGCCGGTTCATGATCATGACCCTGAATTATAACGGCGTTAGTTCAATAGGATGGCCTCGACCGGTCTAGACCTACTGAAAGGGATAATAAAACAATCTGTATTTCTGATCAACTAAAGATATCAGTCCGAGTTAATTAGATATCAGCATGTTCACATATTCGATTTTACTCTCTTCATCATGGGTAATAATTAAAGATTATCACAGGATTGGTGTGTTATCAACCACAAATATCAGCCCGAGTTAATTAGATATCAGCATTTTACTTTTTTCGTCATGGGTAATAATTAAAGATTATCATAGGATTAGTGTGTTATCAACCAAAGATATCAGCCCGAGTTAATTAGATAGCAGCATGAGCATGCATCGGATTGTACACCCTTCATCCTGGGTAATATATAAAGATTGTCACAGGATTGGTGTGTTATCAAAGATATCAAACCGAGGTAATTAGATATCACCATGGTCCTACATCAGATTGTACTCCCTTGATTGCCCTGTTGATGTATTATCAAGCAAAATATCAGCCCGAGGGAATTATATATTAACGATTTTACTCTATACTCCTGGCAATAGGTTAGGTGTTCATTTTATTTTTTAAAACAGCAGGTTCTTACATCTGGTTTTCTTCCTCAATGTCGAGTAATAATTAAGGATTTGTATGGCGTTGTTTGATTGATATCAGCCTAGTGTATTTGGATATCAGTCAGTTTACTTTTGTCCTCTCGGAAAATAAATTTGATACCAGCATTTTCTCACATCTGAGTGTATTCCTTCCATCCCTGGATTATTAAAGTTCAATTTCCTCGATTGAAACTCGATTGAATTGAAAAATTGTTGTTTAACATATAATATCATGGCACATTATTTAGTGTCGTCCTCAAGTGAAGGTAACGATATATAGCAATCTGGAAAGCATCGCCTACTCTTAATATTGTATAGAGAACCCAGGTACAAGTAGCACCGTTTCCAAGTACGGGGCACCATCCGACAAACGATGAGGTCGAGTGTCGTACGTAAGAACACTAAGAGAACCCAAGTACAAGTAGCACCGTTTCCAAGTACGGGGCACCATCCGACAAACGATGCAGTCGCGTGTCTTACGTAAGGACACAATGAGAACCCAAGTACAAGTAGCACCGTTTCCAAGTACGGGGCACCATCCCACAAACGATGCAGTCGCGTGTCTTACGTAAGGACACAATGAGAACCCAAGTACAAATAGCACCGTTTCCAAGTACGGGGCACCATCCGACAAACGATGCAGTCGCGTGTCGTACGTAAGGACACCACAATGAGAACCCAAGTACAAGTAGCACCGTTTCAAAGTACGGGGCACTATCCGACAAACGATGCAGTCGCGTGACTTACGTAATGACACAATGAGAACCCAATTACAAGTAGCACCGTTTCAAAGTGCAGGGCACCGACCGACAAACGATGCAATCGCGTGTCTTACGTAAGGACACAATGAGAACCCAAATACAAGTAGTACTGTTTCAAAGTGCGGGTAACGCCGTTTTTAATAAGAGAATGAAAAAATGCGTATTTGTGGAGATTATAGATTTAACTATATTATAGATTTAACTATAAAGTATCAACATCAATAGAAATTACCTTAATTATGTCGGTTATTTTGTTTGACCGATTTCAAATTTTAAATTGTTAAGCATTCCCAGATTTAACCTCGTACTCAAGATGTCCAGGGTTTAATATGTAACATTAGATTACCACAATAAATATTAAATAAACAAGAAATGCATAGCTCATAAACTGTTAATATGTATTTCTATAGTACAGACTCATGCAAACCAAATGTAGGTATACAAGTCGAAAAGGAAGTGCAGCTTTCAGACAACACAATAACAAAACGCGCATTCAAAACAAACAACGATCGCAAGGATAATTAAAAGTCAAATTACTAGCAACAAACCTCACGCTTACCCATGTACCATCCCATTTCTGCCACATGTACTCAAGAAATATAAAAATATCGGACAGGGAAAGTAGCATTCAAGGAGGACATTCAACCACAAATCACAGAAACAAACACGCAAACAGACAAACAAGAAGACAAAAGTATTAATAAATGCAAACGACATCACAAACACAAAAGGACTGACAATATATAAAATGTATGTTTTGTTCAAGGACTGTTTACAGTTAAAAAGATAAGGGAAATAGGATGTCAATGATTTTTCTGAGATTGTTCTACTCGGATCAGTAACGTTTTTGGGCTCTTTAGGATCTTTAAGAAGTTTCCAATATGCACTTGGATCATTATCATCATTTGTCTAATTATGTCAGGATAAATGATTTACATTCTTTACATTGATGCCTGCATGCATGGTTACACATGTTTTGAAACTTAAAAAGACGAGCCTCTAATTCACATACCACATGGATATTGAGAATAAATTTTGGTTTTCCTTATAAGTTATCTAGGCATGGTTGTTAGGCTATATTTCAACCATTTTCTTTTTTAAATTTGATTGATTCTTTTAAAGGCAGTTTAAAAGCTGTACAATTTCACTCAAAGCGTTATCTTTAGCCTCACTAAATGCAATCTGCAGCAAGTATGCTTAATATTTAAACAAATATGTATTGATCAATTTAGCTAATATGTCCAGAAACTCCTTATTTGAAAAAGAGTGCTTGAATAACAGAAAATTCTTTACTCCAAACATAAATATATATTGTAGATCTACTTGTTCTCTCACTTATACCAGCTTCTTAAAAATTAAAAACATGAATTGAAGATAAATTACTATAGCTTTGGAATGTGACCAGGAACGTGAAAATATAAAACATTATCAAAATGATTATCAGAGATAATGCCATAATCTACAACACTACTACCATTATACTGATACGATGTATATTTCCACATATGTCACCAAAGGAATTTCAATTTAAAATGTGTAGATTAGGTGCTATACATAGATATAATAGTTCTCTTCATCGTGAACAGCATAACTGGTCTTGACTATCTCTATTATATAAATGATTATATTTGTTAACATCGCTTGGCACTGGTATATCTTTATCATTATTACTCGTACCTTTGTCACTACACATGACAATATTGCCATTTGTACTATATTTGATGATGTCATTTTCCAACATTACAAGAATGCGAAATTGTGTCTTATAACATAAGAAGAATGTGTGGTTGCAATATATGCATAACAGACGTAAAGGTCGTTCTCAAAACCGAACATGTTTTGCAACGCACTACATGTATAGTGATTGACCTCTCTACAGTCATGCACTACGCTTCACATTTGCCTTGTGTGATGGCTGCACAACCTCTTGAGACTCTATGATTGCGTATGCTGAAACCCAGACAAAGAGAGGAAAGTGCATGAAATTTCGTCCTCAGCCGGTGTTTTTTGGTCGTGGCCTAGATTGGTTTTCTCTTTGGCTGTTGCTGTAGTTGTTCAGTACAATTATGAATACATCCATTTTTTTTTCCTAATTATGCTCGTTATATATCGTTACACTAACAATTAAGTGTATTGTTTGTTAATTTGTTTGTTTGATATGGACTTTATTGTTAGGGATTTCCTATTGATGGGATATGGATACACTGTTATTTAAACTTGTTTGTCAATTTGGGCGCTGGAGACAGGATAATAACGAGGTTGTGTACACATACAATCGATTTAAGCTAACCTGTAGGCCTTATTGCCAACTGACCGTTCCAAGTTTGGTAATCCTGTCTTTGCCACTCTTTATGTTACGTATTGTTCTTTTCATTGACGTTTTAAATATGCTTCAACTAAACCAAAACTATCATACGATTTAATAGGTGTTAAAATATCCCATCTTTTAATTTATCAAAGAACTTGGATTTGAGATTATGTATATTCAATTTCCCCTCATGTTTTGAGTATATCCTATTGTTTAGTGAAGTACATGTGTAACCCGCAAAGTACATGTGTTATCCATTATTATCAAATTATTAACAATAAAATCACAATATTAACATTTCATTTTACTTATGCATATACAATAGTAGTAACACTGACACTACTAATAGCATACAGAATATAATGAACGTGAAGTTGGCAGTAGCAGTAGCTACTACTGCTACTGCTACTGCCAACTTCACGTTCATTATATTCTGTAGCAGTAGCAGCAGTAGCAGTAGTTACTGCTAGCAGTAGTGTCTACTGCTAGCAGTAGTTACTGCTAGCAGTAGAGCACCATCTCTGTAGGTATATTCATCGCAAGTGTTTTCTTTGCGCATTATGTTGTTTCTACTTTCCAACCATCATATTTAGCAGACAACCGCTTTCGCATATTTCGCAACCATTATATGTTTCCTACTGCTATTGCTACTGCTACTGCTACTGCTAACTACTGCCAGTAGTATCAGCAGTAGCAGTAGCTACTGCCAGCAGTAGCAGCAGTAGAGTCAATAGTCATCTTAATTACGACGATATATGATCATCTATATATGATATTTCTTTGCGCAAGTATGTTGTTTCTACTTTCCCACCAACCCCTTTCGCATCTTTCGCAATCATCATATGTGTGCTTCTACTATTGCTACTGCTTCTGCTACTGCTAACTACTGCCAGCAGTAGTAGCAGCAGTAGCAGTAGTTACTGCCAGCAGTAGCAGCAGTAGAGTCAATATCATCTTAATTACGACGATATATGATCATCGATATATAATATTTCTTTGCGCAAGTATGTTGTTTCTACTTTCCCACAATCATGTTTAACAGACAATCCCTTTCGCAACCGTCATATGTTTGCTACTGCTATTGCTACTGCTACTGCTACTGCTGTATGATTGAAAGTTCGAAAGTAGTAAAACACGTCTGGTTGGATAACGAGTGTTGCCGGCGGGCAGATCAACATCATAGACACGCTGGCGCAACGTTTTTTAAGGCCTTTTGGTAGTACTATTAAAATCACACCATTTGAGACCGTTTATCACAATTTTGGTTTTACTGCTGTATGATTGAAAGTTCGAAAGTAGTCAAAAACACGTATGGTCGTCGGGTTTCGGGTGTTGCCGTCGGGCAGATCAACCACATAGACACGCTGGCGCAGTGCTTTTTTAAAGTATTTTGGTAGTGCTACTAAAATCACACCATTTGATATTGTTTATCGCAGCTTTTGTTCTACTGCTGTAGTACTGAAGTCTGTACAGCGGTACATTTGAACGTGCGTTTTCTGTCGGATAACGAGTGTTACCGGCGGGCAGATCACCATCAAAGACATGCTGACGCAGTGATTTTTTAAAGCCGTTTGGTAGTGCTACTAAAATCAACCTATTTGAAATTCTTTATAAACGTTTTAGTTCTACTGCTGTGTTACTGAAGTTTGCACTGAAATAGACTCGAAATGACGTTTTTATCGGGTTTCGGGTGTTGTCGGCGGGTAGATCAACATCATAGACACGCTGGCGCAGCGTTTTTTTAAAGCATTTTGGTAGTGCTACTAAAATCACACCATTTGAGACCGTTTAATACAGTTTTGGTTCTACTGCTGTATGATTGAAAGTTCGAAAGTAGTCAAAAACACGTCTGGTCGTCGGATAACGAGTGTTGCCGGCGGGCAGATCAATATCATAGACACGCAGGCGCAGTTTTTTTTAAAGCCTTTTGGTATTGCTACTAAAATCACATCATTTCAGATTGTTTATCGCAGTTTTGGTTCTACTGCAGTAGTACTGAAGTATGTACAGCGGTACATTTGAACGTACGTTTTCTGTTGGATAACGAGTGTTGCCGGCGGGCAGATCCACATCATAGACACGCTGGCGCAGTTTTTTTTAAAGCCTTTTGGTAGTGACACTAAAATCACACAATTTCAAATTGTTTATCGCAGTTTTTGTTCTACTGCAGTAGTACTGAAATCTGTACAGCGGTACATTTGAACGTGCGTTTTCTGTCGATAACGAGTGTTGCCGGCGGGCAGATCAACATCATAGACATGCTGGCGCAGTGTTTTTTTTAAAGACTTTCGGTAGTGCTACTAGAATCAACCTATTTGACATTTTTATCAACGTATTAGTTCTACTGCTGTGTAACTGAAGTTTGCACTGAAATAGACTCGAAATGGCGTTTTTGTCGGGATTCAGGTGTTGCCGGCGGGCAGATCAACATAATAGACACGCTGGCGCAGCGTTTTTTTAAAGCCTTTTGGTAGTGCTACTAAAATCACTCCATTTGAGACCGTTTATTACAATTCTGGTTCTACTGCTGTATGATTGAATGTTCGAAAGTAGTCAAAAACACGTCTGGTCGTCGGATAACGAGTGTTGCCGGCGGGCAGATCAACATCATAGACACGCTGGCGCAGTGTTTAAAGTATTTTGGTAGTGCTACCAAAATTCACACCATTTGATATTGTTTATCGCAGATTTTGTTCTACTGCTGTAGTACTGTTGCCGGCGGGCAGATCAACATCATAGACACGCTATCGCAGCGTTATTTTAAAGCCTTTGGTAGTGCTACTAAAATCACACCATTTTGAGAGACCGTTTATCACAGTTTTGGTTCTACTGCTATATGATTGAAAGTTCGAAAGTCGTCAAAAACACGTCTGGCTGTCGGATAACGAGTGTTGCCGGCGGGCAGATCAACATCATAGACACGCAGGCGCAGTTTTTTTTAAAGCCTTTTGGTGTTGCTACTAAAATCACACCATTTGAGATTGTTTATCGCAGTTTTTGTTCTACTGCTTTATGATTGAAAGTTCGAAAGTAGTCAAAAACACGTCTCGTCGTCAGACAACAAGTGTTGCCGGCGGACAGATCAACATCATCGACACGCTGGGCGCAGTTTTTGTTAAAGCCTTTTGGTAGTGCTACTAAAATCACACCATTTGATATTGTTTATCCCATTTTTGTTCTACTGCTGTAGTACTGAAATATGTACAGCGGTACATTTGAACTTGCGTTTTCTGTCGGATAACGAGTGTTGCCGGCAGGCAGATCAACATCATACACATGCATGCGCAGTGTATTTTCAAAGACTTTTGGTAATGCTACTAAAATCAACCTATTTGAAATTCGTTATCAACGTTTTAGTTCTACAGCTGTGTTACTGAAGTTTGCACTGAAATAGACTCGAAATGGAGTTTTTGTCGGGTTTCGGGTGTTGCCGGCGGGCAGATCAACATCATAGACACGCAGGTGCTGCGTTTTCTAAAAGGCTTTTGGTAGTGCTACTAAAATCACTCCATTTGAGACCGTTTGTCACAGTTGTGGTTTGTAGTATAGCGTCGATTAATCCTGGTTGCAGGCACCAGAAGTTTTAATGTAATATAGCGACGTGAAAAACTCAAGAATAGTCTTTAATACGTACTTTATTAAACTACTATCTAATTATATTTCACAATAAAACTATACACAGTTAAAAACCAGAGTAAATATTCAACTTTGATTAAATGTACAAGTTACAATTCGTAAGCAGTTCTAACGTTCAAAAGTGCGAGCATAGCCGTCAAAATGAATCTGAATTAATATCTATCAATCTGTAAGTATCTCTGACCAATCTATAAGAATCTGCGTAAATATGTAAGGATCTGCCGAATGAAGGCAATCTCGTATCTTATATAGCGTGGCTATGTCCCACCTTTGAACTGTCACGTGTACCCTCGACCATGAACTCTAACCTCTGAAACTGGTTCTAGGACGCCAAATTTGGGGTCGATCGTACAAATCTCCTCTTTTTGGAGTAAACAAAATATATAACTTACTTTCTAAAATGCTGATACAGGGTATTTATATAATTCTCCCAAAGTTCCCCCGGTCATTTGGTTGTTTCAACAGACAAACCTCTACTTAACTAAAGGTTATGGTCCTACTGTTACTAAATATATACTTGATTGGATTAATTAACTTTCATGCGCATCAGTCATAAACTTTCAGAGGAAATGGTCAAACCCAGGCCTCTACACAAACAACGTAATTAAGCTACTTCTGAGACAAATGACAGAGGCCGTGAATGAATGATGGTCACCTAGTTTTTCATGTACATGTTATGATCAGCCATGGGTGCAATATAATATCTTACTTTAAGACCCCCCGAAGCTCACTATATCTCAGTTTTACTGCTGTATGATTGAAAGTTCGAAAGTAGTCAAAAACACGTCTGGCCGTCGGGTTTCGGGTTTTGCCGGCGGGCAGATCAACACATAGACACGCTGGCGCAGCGTTTTTTTAAAGCCTTTTGGTAGTGCTACTAAAATCCCACAATTTGAGACCGTTTATCAGTTTTGGTTCTACTGCTGTATGATTGAAAGTTCGAAAGTAGTCAAAAACACGTCTGGTCGTCGGATAACGAGTGTTGCCGACGGGCAGATCAACATCATAGACACGCTGGCTCAGTTTTTATTTTTTAAAGCCTTTTGGTAGTGCTACTAAAATCACACCATTTCAGATGGTTTATCGCAGTTTTTGTTCTACTGCTGTAGTACTGAAGTCTGTAGAGCGGTACATTTGAACGTGCGTCTTCTGTCGGATAACGAGTGTTTCCGGCGGGCAGATCAACATCATAGACATGCTGGCGCAGTGTTTTTTAAAGACTTTTGGTAGTGCTACTAGAATCAACCTATTGAAATTCTTTATCAACGTTTTATTTCTACTGCTGTGTTACTGATGTTTGCACTGAAATAGACTCGAAATGGCGTTTTTGTCGGGTTTCGGGTGTTGCCGGCGGGCAGATCAACATCATAGACACGCTGGTGCAGCGTTTTTTAAAAGCCTTTTGGTAGTGCTACTGAAATCACACCATGTGAGACCGTTTGTCACAGTTTTGGTTCTACTGCTGTATGATTGAAAGTTCGAAAGTAGTCAAAAACACGTCTGGTCGTCGGATAACGAGTGTTGCCGGCGAGCAGATCAACATCATAGACACGCTGGCGCAGTTTTTTTTAAAGCCTTTTGGTAGTGCTACTAAAATCACACCATTTCAGATTGTTTATCGCAGTTTTTGTTCTACTGCTGTAGTGCTGAAGTCTGTAGAGCGGTACATTTGAACGTGTGTTTTCTGTCGGATAACGGGTGTTGCCGGCGGGCAGATCAACATCATATATATGCTGGCGCTGTGGGTTTTTTTTAAAGACTTTTGGTAGTGCTACTCGAATCAACCTATTTGAAATTGTTTATCAACGTTTTAGTTCTACTGCTGTGTACTGAAGTTTGCACTGAAATAGACTCGAAATGTCATTTTTGTCGGGTTTCGGGTGTTGCCGGCGGGCAGATCAACATCATAGACACGCTGGCGCAGCGTTTTTTAAAGCCTTTTGGTAGTGCTACTAAAATCACACCATTTTAGACCGTTTATCACAGTTTTGGTTCTACTGCTGTATGATTGAATGTTCGAAAGTAGTAGTCAAAAACACGTCTGGTCGTCGGATAACGAGTGTTGCCGGCGGGCAGATCAACATCATAGACACGCTGGCGCAGTCTTTTTAAAAGTATTTTGGTAGACTTAGTGCTACTAAAATCACACCATTTCAGATTGTTTATCGCAGTTTTTGTTCTACTGCTGTAGTACTGAAGTCTGTAGAGCGGTACATTTGAACGTGCATTTTCTGTCAGATAACGAGTGTT
Organism: Cyrtodaria siliqua; assembly: GCA_037043455.1. Lineage (NCBI taxonomy): Eukaryota > Metazoa > Mollusca > Bivalvia > Adapedonta > Hiatellidae > Cyrtodaria > Cyrtodaria siliqua. The sequence goes on from JAWPHD010002612.1 coordinate 138,564, forward strand.
GCCGGCGGGCAGATCAACATCATAGACATGCTGGCGCAGTGTTTTTTTAAAGACTTTTTGTAGTGGTATTAGAATCAACCTATTTGAAATTATTTATCAACGGTTTAGTTCTACTGATGTGTTTCTGAAGTTTGCACTGAAATAGACTCGAAATGGCGTTTTTGTCGGGTTTCGGGTGTTGCCGGCGGGCAGATCAACACATAGACACGCTGGCACAGCTTTTTTTAAAAGCCTTTTGTAGTGCTACAAAAACACACCATTTAAGACCGTTTATCACAGTTTTGGTTCTACTGCTGTATGACTGAATGTTCGAAAGTAGTCAAAAACACGTCTGGTCGTCGGATAACGAGTGTTGCCGGCGGGCAGATCAACATCATAGACACGCTGGCGCAGTTTTGTTAAAGCCTTTTGGTAGTGCTACTAAAATCACACCATTTCAGATTGTTTATCGCAGTTTTTGTTCTACTGCTGTAGTACTGAAGTCTGTAGAGCGGTACATTTGAACGTGCGTTTTCTGTCGGATAACGAGTGTTGCCGGCGGGCAGATCAACAGCATAGACATGCTGGCGCAGTGTTTTTTAAAGACTTTTGCTAGTGTTACTAGAATCAACCTATTTAAAATTCTTTATCAGCGTTTTATTTCTACTGCTGTGTTACTGAAGTTTGCACTGAAATAGACTCGAAATGGCGTTTTTGTCGTGTTTTGGGTGTTGCTGGCGGGCAGATCAACATCATAGACACGCTGGCGCAGAGTTTTTCTAAAGCCTTTTGGTAGTGCTACTAAAATCACACCATTTTAGAACGTTTATAACAGTTTTGGTTCTACTGCTGTATGATTGAAAGTTCGAAAGTAGTCAAAAACACGTCTGGTCGTCGCGTTTCGGGTGTTGTCGGCGGGCAGATCAACCACATAGACACGCTGGCGCAGCGTTTTTTTTAAAGCATTTTGGAAGTGCTACTAATATCACACCATTTGAGATCGTTTATCACAATTTTGGTTATAATGCTGTATGATTGAAAGTTCGAACGTAGTCAAAAACACGTCTGGTCGTCGGGTTTCGGGTGTTGTCGGCGGGACGATCAACGTCACAGATATGCATTCTCACTGGATTTCAAAAGCATGATAGCCAACCTACTAATACCACCCCACTTTTCCGACTCGACTCAAAATCTCTTCTTTTTTTTAAATTCCAAATAAAAACAATTTTACAGGCAAATTACTATATTTACTTACAGAAACGAGTAATTTTAAATGTAACTTGAACTTGACATTTGACCTACTAGTAAATAAATTAAGTGCAAGAGACGTTTTAATCTACAATGGCGCTGGAGTTACGTGTTCCTCCATCACAGGGCTGATTTATGTTTAATTTAAATATAGGGGACACTTTAACAAACCTTTTTAGAAACTAATTAGGCTGTTCTTGCGAAATCTTCACCAAACTAACGGAACGAGGACGCCACTACTTTAAGATTGTTTTTATCAAATTATTGTACAAAAGAATACCCTTTTATGATATCCTTTTATGGACGTTTGCTTAATATTGTTATGCAAAAATGATGAAAGATTGCCGTGTGTCCCTTAAAGAAATTAAAGAAATTGTTATTTCGTTTGTTTGGATTTGCTTCCTCATTTTGAATAACTTTTAAAACAATAAATGTGTTGTTTACAATAAATGTGTTGTTTACAATAAATGTGTGTTGTTTACAATAAATGTGTTGTTTACAATAAATGTGTTGTTTACAAAACAGTCATTAATTTTAAAAGATATTCATGGCGTCATGATATTTTGGAAGACAAACACCTGTTTGCCGTTAAAATATTGATAAACTAGATCCACGGGCATAGTTCGCACTTAAAGCTAAAAACATCATTCTACATTGCTGTAATATATTCTTCTTAATTATCAAACTACGCGTCCAGTGATACACGGTAACTTAAACACCGTAACTCATTCGCAGAACCAAAGCACACTGCAGGTACTGAAGCACATGGTTTCTAGGAGACAGGAACACGTGGTCTTCCAAAAAACGACAATCTAAGCAGACGACTAGTTGCAGTGTCGTATTCTGTTAAACTGGAAACAATGCAGTTAATGCGCCGGAGAAGTAAATAACGAAGATGCTGATTTGATATACATAACGCGCAGTTATTATACCAACCTTTTGAATAAAACAGGGTAGATCTATATTAACATTTCCCCCGATTGTCCGTCTGTTCTGTCCATCCGTCCGTACGTCTATCCCTCCGTCCGTCCGCTACCATATCTTCTCCTAAACTGCTGATCGGGATTCAATCAAACTTAGTGTACGACTACCCCATATGATAACGGCGTGCAAAAGCAACACTATTTTAGACTCCGCACCGACATATTAGATAACATATTTGTTCTGCATGATTTGATACATCGTATATTGAATGAAAAACAATATATGTAAAGTAAGCCTTTGACCTGTTGGTTAGAGAAAACTTATACAATATGGAGTCCGAGTCAAATATTATTAAATCATTGTATACAAATATAATCAAGAGTTACATATAAAAACCAGCTCAGTGGCAGTTTAAGCTGTTTTCTGGGAAAGACCCATGGGATTGTGTGTTACCTTTCATATTTTCCATGTATGTGAATGACTTAGAACATTGCATGGTTTTAAAGCTATCGATACTAGAATGTCAAAGCTGTTACTACTTCCATATGCTGATGACATAGTGATATTTTCGAATACCGAACAAGGGCCACAAGATAGATTAGATATACCGCATAGTTATTATTAAACATTTGGTGGTCAGATAAAAAGAAATCTATTATTCACATAAAATCATATATAAGTCAATTTACGGACTTATCAGTTAGCCATACTTTACACATTTTTCGACAAACTCAGTTTGCCTATTTTATATTATAGCGCAGAGGTATGCGGATTATCAAAGGCGGAAAGGCTATAAAAAGTACACCTTACATTTTGAAAACAGCTTTTATGTGTTAAGACACAAACTCAAAACAATTTCGCATATGTAGAACTCGAGAGAGACCCTTTAAAAAGTCAACGTATGGTTTATATCATACGATTCTGGTTAAAAATTATACGCATCTCAAGTTAAACGATTATTGGAACGAACTAGATTGAATGGAGTTAGAAATGAGCAGAAAACACAACATACTTCATTAATATATTTAAACAACCAGTTAAGGATGTTTATACAAAATGATTGGCTTCCACTAGAGCAGCGCTCGCACTGGAATGCGCGAATGGTGCAAAATGCGCATAAAAATGAAATATGGCACAAGAAAAAACAAATTTGCGAAAGTGATTTGCGCAAAAGAATATAATATACACTAAATCTCTTCTTTCTAACAATTAAAAAAAAAATGATGCGAGAAAGGATCACCACCCCCACTTTCCACACAACCCCACTTCCACCGCAAAAATGCCACCACTCCTTAAAAAAATCTGTAACCTCAGTTTGTTTTAGGTAGCAAACAGGGTTATAGTTAAGTATCTCCGAATTTGTGGACCACGTTAGCTTGAAATTTCAAGTAATGAGTTTGTGCGATAAAGAAAATATTTAGCTCCAATGTTTTCAATTTGGCTCTTACTTTTTTCATTTGGCGAAAGTAGTTGCGCAAAGAAAAAAAATAGCCAATGCAAGCCCTGCTAGAGCTAGTACGTAAAGAATAATATCAGATTTCAGGTTGAACTATTATTTAGATAAACTCCAATATAAATAAATTTAGGACTTTTCTTTTACAAAACTAAGATTCTCTAGTCATAGGTTAGACATTGAAACCGGGCAATGCCCAAATAAAATACCAAGATCTGAAACAAAATTCAAACTTTGCAATACACTAGAAGACGAATTCCACTTTGTATTGGAATTTCCACTATATCATGATATAAGCAAAGAATATGTTAACACATATTTCAGGAAACGGATAAACATACCAAATTGTATAGAACTTATGACAACAAAAAGTAAGAAACTGTCAGTTTTTAGTCATAAGAGACATATTTTATAAATAACTATCACTTTTCTCCGTGTTTTGTCCACAAACATAAATGTACTTTTGCCATTACTGATGATTAATCGTTTCAAAAATATAAGTATTTGTTGTAAAATATTGTTAAACTAAAAACATATGCCTTGAAACTTAAAAAGCACACACTTTTGGAAATGTTGATTGTATTTCATATACATGTTTATATATGTATGTACTAGATGCATGTGAACTGTCGGGCGTAATGCCTTTTGTTTATGTGTGTAATATTATTAATATAAGTATTAATATAATTGTAATGTTCTTTACAAAGATCATTGACAACGTTACACACAAGAGAAGTATATTCGTAAATAGACAGAATTAAACTACATATATATACTAGTGTTTTATGTCATTAGTATAGTAGGGTATTATTTTTGCTTTTGAACTGTTACTTTCAACTTATAAAATCATAACAAGAGACCCAAGAGGGTCTGTCTCGCTCTACTGGCTAAAATGAATACTAGGATATGTATGATTATGTGAAAAGTTAAAATATACATGTAAAAACATTTAAGGGCGATAACTCTGTCGTTATTGATTAAATCGGGATGTTGTTTAACATGTGCGAGCTTTTATTGATATCAACAAACTGGCAGATAAAAAGTAAGGGTCTTATCAACTTAATGAGGCCAACAAGGGTATATTTAAGAAACCCAAGGGCTATAACCCCGACCCTACCTACCTATCAGTTTTCAGGCCAATAGACCATTCCTTATTAACGAAATTGTGCGGACACCATTTCTTCTATTATTAGTAACAGTGACCTTGACCCTGACCCCAGTTAACTCAAATGGAATCCAAGTTTGTTTTTCATATAAGATTCTTACATACCATGTTTCAGGCCAATATCTCATTACTTATTAAAGCTTTTATTGTGAAAACTCGTTTTCTATTTTTAGTTACAGTGACCTTGACCTCAGTGACCCCAATTACAATCTCAAGCTTCCTTTTTTATAATAAGCTACCTACACATCAATAGTCAGGTCAATATCTCATTTCTAACTAAAGTTATTATGCGGAAATCATTTTTTATTTCTAGTAACCGTAACCTTGACATTGACCCTAGTGACCCAGATGAATTCTGAAGCTTAAGTTTCATATAAGATACATGCACACCAAGATTCGGACCAGTGTCTCAATCCCAGCTAAAGTTATTGGGCGGAAACTGATTTTCTATTTTTTAGCAAAATTGACCTTGACCCTGCAAGCCCATGCCTCATATCTCATTGACAAGTGACTGAGCGGAAATTGTTTTCCATTTTCAGTAACAGTGACCTTGACCTTGATCCCAGTGACCCAAAATGAATTGCCAGGCTTCATTTTCATATAAGCTACCAACACATCAAGTTTCGTGTCAAGATCTCATTCCTAAATAAAGTTATTGAGAGGACATATACTACCTATTTTGATTAACAGTGACCTTGACCTTGACCACAGTGAATCGAAATGAGATCACAAGATGCTTTTTGAATGACGCTACCTAAGCACCAAGTGTCAGGTCAATATCTCATTCATGGTTATAAGATAATAAAATCCCTTTATATCGAATTTAGTTCCTATTAAAAAAAGTAATGACTTCTTATTTGTTGAAAGGTCGGATTTTAAGTAGGGGAAAATAGCGCATTTCTATTCGATTTTGTTGTTGTATTTATATAAAGCGTATATGTTTTAATGGCTGATTGACGAGCATTTTCCATTGTTTTCGAATCTACAGGTTTACATGCATACACTTTGTTAACAACTTCACGAGCAACAACTTTCTTACATATCTTCTGACCGCACAGTTTCTTACGAGTTTTCAAAGGCAGTTCTATTTTTCTATATGAAAATGACATTGTTGCATTATCCAAACTTGAAATAAAGTTGCAACAAATCATCAATATATGTAGCATTTTAACAATGAGTTTTATGGTGAATGTAATTAGTGGTTTCATACCTATATAGCATTTATTTAAAGAAAACTCCAGTGTAACCGGTCTGAACTGAACTGGGTTTAAGAACTCGTTTGATCTTTCATTAATATTAACAATCTGGCCAAGTTTGTTAAAGATCCAACGAAAAATGAAGTTTCTATAATGTTAGCAGTTAGCAAGGTCAAATATAGCATTTGTTAAGAGAGTCAAGCCGGCCATAACTCCGGTTTTACTGTTCCTATGTGGCTGGTTTTTGAACTAATCCGAGCTTGCATTCATATCAACATTCTGGTGATGTTTGTAAAGTTTAGAAAAGATCAGAGCCTAGTTGTTCAAAGATCCATTAGCCTAACGCTCGATTAGTTAAAAAAAAATCTCTGAATTTCCTTGAAATGATATTGCAGCCAGAAATTTAGCATTTAAAAGTTTTATGTTCAGAAGTAACTCAAATTAATGTTTAGTGATACAAAAACATATTCCGTATGAGAAAATGAAATTTGAAAGTTTTCACTAATTGAGCGCTAATATAATCGATCTTTGAACAACTAGGCCCAGGTGATAAGCGAATTAAGGCCCTATCATGTTAACAAGACCACCTATAGAATATTTCAAAATCAAGAGCTCTAACTCCGGTGTTACTAGTCCGATCTTGCTTGTTTTCGAACTCTTCCGGGCTTTATTGATATCAACAATCCGGTTAAGTTTTGGGAAGATCTGATGAAAAATTACGGTCCCAATGTGTTAGCGAGGCAAAATATAGGATAATTTTAGAAAATCAAGGGCCATAACTCCGGTGTTACTTGTCCGATGTGACTGGTTTACAAACTCGTCCCACCTTTCATTGATATCAACAATCTGGTTAAGTTTGAAAAAGATCGGATGAACAATGAAGGCCCCCTACTGGCTATATGGTTCCATGGTGGGGTGAAAAATAAGTGAGATTTGAACCCACGACCCCTGGGGTTTCCAGTGAACATTCCCAAAAATTGAAAAAGGGCCACAACTCAGGTGCTACTGGTTCGATCTGGCTGTTTTCAAACTCGTCCCAGCTTTCATTGATATCAACAAAATGAAGGCGCTAGTGTGCTCACAAGGCTTAAAATGGCATTTACCATTAATTCAAGGGCAAATAACTCCGATATAGCTGGTTTTCGAACTTGTTCGAGCTTTCATTGATATTACCTATCTGTTAAAGTTTGGTAAGGATCGGATGAAAATTGAAGGCACTATCATCTTAACAAGTAAAATGTTAACGACGGACGACGGACGGACGACTAACATCTCGGAATCCCATAAAACAATAAGTTGCTACAATGTTACCAAGGTCAATATAGCAATTTTAAGACAATCACGGGCCATTTCAACGGTGTTACTGTTCCGCAAACGTGAACGCTCGGCCAATCCCGTTATTCCTTGGGATCCCGCCTCGTGTGTATCACGGCGCTACGGTATGTTCAACATCTTAACATTATGTTAGCCGGAAGGCAACGGCACAGAAAATATTGCACTGTTGTTAAGATGTTGCTACATAAACAGTATGGCCGCTTGCCACACTTGTTGATGTATGATTTGCGTTGCATGTTTGTTTGCAAGGTTTTATCACTACTTTCACGTAAATAAACTACAGATGGGGCAATCGGCTAAATGACATTGCAAAATGTTGAAGATAACTGATTCGTTTTGGAGTGTATCTGACGCGCGTCACGCTAGTATGACGTAACCAATATGGAAACCTGCGTATTACATTCGAGTCATGCTGCGAAGCAGTGTACGAGATGTTGCGAATGATTGTTCCGATGTGGCTGGTTTTCGAACTCATCGAGCTTTCATTAATTTCAACAGTCTGATAAAGGTTGGAAAAGATCAGATGATAAATGAAGGCCGTATCATGTTTATAAGGCAAACTATAGCATATTTCAGAAGATCACGAGCCATAACTCCGGTGTTACTGTAATATCATGCTAACGAGACAAACGTTAACAAACGGACGACGGACTAGTCCTTTTATACTACTGTTACATCTAGTTTCTGGAAACATCTAGTTTCTGGAAAGAAGTTGTCCGATTACACATTCTAGCATTATTGCTTTCCTGTAAGCCGGAATACTAGCCTGTGAAAGAAACGAAACTATCGTCAGTGTGGTAATGCATATTATTGTGAAATAACGGAAAGCAAATGCATAACATGAAATGTCACGTCGAAGTGATAGCCTATGTTCCCTTAGTATTTAGAAAAGTTTGCATGATTTCAAGCACCAAAAAGCAAAAAAAATAATTCACACATCACTGGTATTCACAGATTAAATAAACGTAAGCTATATCTCAGGTCATCCACTTCAACAACACTGAAATAATTAGTATGTTCAATGTCTTTATTCTCAAATTGATCATCTCAAATTGACCTTTTCGAATATCAGAGTACCCCATCTTTCAAATATAATTAATTTGAATGGTCAACCTTTACATAAATAATATTCTGTACAGGTTTTAAATCTCCGGAGGGACCGGACACCCTGTCACACGCTAGAAAAATGACTGTTGGCCCTAACTATAAATCCCAATTAAAGATAATGCGCATGACAACATTTGTTTTGTCCTGAACCTTTGAATAAATATTAATGAATTTTCACTAGTAGTTCTAAGTTATTGATTGCTAAGACTAGACGCATCGATTAATATGTGACACTCTATGGGGAATATAATTGGTGGTGTCATACCTTTTGATCATCTTCGACGCTTGATTGTATATGTTTTGGAAAAAAACAAGCGTCGCAGATGATCTAGACTACGGTAACTACGAATATTTATATATTTTCCCGCCTTTCAACCGGTTCAAAAAGGCGAAGTTTTGCAAACGACTTTTTGTGCTGTTCCTGTTACTTTTCAAAAAAACGCGAAGATGAACCTCGCGTTTTCGCCTCGTGTATTCGTACAAGATGTCGAGTTTTCTAGTTTTCGTCCTAATTAGTAGATCTATGTTGAATTCGCGAGATTCATCGTCGCAGTGAATGGATAGTACTTTTCAAGTTTACTTATATATATTATTTAATTAAAGTCAGACATGAACTACGTATGTTATACATTTCAAATATGATAAAATCTAAACAATGTTGCAAAACAACCTGAACAAAGCACCCCATACCAACATTATGTGGATCTAGTTGTTTACAAATAAATACATACGATTTCAAATGTAGGCTAAGTCTTCACGTATGGTGGTTCTGAAAAATGTGCTTAATTTTATATATAACTATTAACACAATGCATGTCACTCAAACACAAATTGTAGTTGTAATAACACGGATGGTCAGAGGGCTGGCGTGGCGCTGTCGGTAGCGCAGCGGATTTGTACCCGGAGGACTCGGGTTCAATCCTCCGTGGTGCCACTGAGTTTCGTCGGTGTGTTCTTCGACAAGACATCTTCCCTTAGCCTCGTCCGTCGGATGGGGACGTAAACCGGGCGGTCCCGTGTATCGGGCACGTTAAAGAACCATAGCAATCTATCCATAATAAAAGTAGGGCACGGTTCACGGGGTCCTATGTTTCTCTGGGGCGGCTCTAAATAAGATATACTATTTTGATGAGCCGTTAAACAACATCCAACAGAGACGTAATAAACCATTTCTTAGATCTATGGAAGATGTCATGTTTATTCTCCTCCTATGGCTATGACATTAACGCCGACTCAGAATGATCAATGCGTAGATCAACGTGTTTGATGAGTGGGCGGCGGTTCCTTTGATCTATTATTACACGGTATCAGCAAAGCAAACGGTCGTGTGGTTTGTCTAAGTCTGTCAATCTAGTGAAGAATTATATTTACTGTTTGTAACATATAATTTAATATAATAGGTGTATATTAATTTAATATAATAGATGTATAGTAACACTAGCGGATCCAGGGGGGTGGGGTGTGGGGAATCTAGTGAAGAATTATATTTACTGTTTGTAACATATAAACACCCGGCGCGCGCCTCCCCACCCCCCTAAAATTCCGGATCAGACATTTATGTCCATGTTACTGTAGATAAAATATCAAACAATTTCGATGACCGCCCACAGTAAAAAAAAAATCTCGCTCGCTCGACGCATAATGGCTAATGAGTGGTTAAATCCTTTTATTTGAAAACGGATTTCTTTACCCTATCAATGCACTACCGCAACCGTTTTATGAGGCTAGAAACGGACCCGAAAATTGACCAAAATCTTACGCCCAAAGAATCCTCACCCCACTGTATCCGCCCCTGGTCCTGGTGAATCACTGAAGTGCAATGTAATGTCAGTGATGTAGTCTTGGTCCTCTTCTTGATCCTCTTCGACGTTTGATTTCCAATACAAACATTCAACACTTTGTGCAGAACAAAATGAATACTGGAACCACGTGATCGTAAATAACGTGTTTCAAGTCTGGTACTCTTGATCATCTTCGACGCTTGATTGTAAAATAGTTGATACAAAACGTCTTGGCATGTTGTACAGAAACAAATTTGAAACTGGAACAACGTGACCGTAATTATTATTTTTTTATTAAATATTTCTGCCATCCGCATTTAGTTCGTCGATATAATGATGAATTGAATTGAACTGAATGTTGTTTAATGGCTCATCAACATAGTAAAGGTTATTTAGAGCCGCCCCACAGAGAGGGGAAGGATACAAAAGGAATCCGGGAGCCGTGCCCTACTCTTATTATCGAATATATTCCTATGGTTCTTTAGACCGATACACGGGACCGCCCGGTTTACGTCCCCATCCGACGGACGAGGCTAAGGAAAAGTGTCTTCACAAGAACACACCCACGGAACTAGTGGCACCACGGAGGATTGATATAATGATGAAAAGTTACCCCTCTTTATGTATATATAAATATATTGTCTTTCTGCCTTTCGGTATATCTTGGATAGCAGGTGTTCCTGTCTCAGCCAATCAGAAAACTTACCAGGGTATCGGCAAACATCAAACTTTGTTGAGGAGGACTTATCTAGACGTTTATCTAGACTACAAGTCTGGGTGTATGTTTCAGCCAGTCAGAACCAGAATCTCGGTAACACGCCCACTGATTCAAAAAAGCCACATACGTTTGTCTTACAAAGTTAACACACGTCTGGATGGTGCATTAATTGTATAGTGCATTAATTGTATAGTGTATGCGTTAATTCCGGTATTCATTAATGGTGTGTTTGTATAGAGATAAACAATACATATATGTTATAAGAAAATGCAAATCGGTAGATGCGCTATATAATTGTTTTTGTATGTGTAGTAGATATATCTAGGATAGACCCGTTTTACGGTAAATATCACGTGCAGAAGATTTAAAAATATCAAAATCACACATCTTCGTGTGAGGCCGATGTTTTTTTAGAAACTTCCGCCAAGACGCTTGCGCGAAGCTAGACTGCTTCACTGCGCATGTACCGTTTCACTCAAACAAGCGACAGTCAAAGACCGATTTCTTTGCCGTAAATTACGGCTAAATAAAGCGCATTCCAACCACGATCGTAGCCAAGCGTCTGATCTACGTTCTATAAAAACATATACATGTATTGGGATTTCACTCAATATTGTTTACATAATGCAGACGCGTCAGTTACATAAAGGAATTAAGATGGCAGGATATCTATAAACTGATAATGGCTAGCGCGAAACCCGTTTTTGATATTTCTAGGTCTCTGAAGCGCTTGACGTTTTACGGCAAGTTAAGCGTCCAGTGAAGCGTTGTCGTAAAACAATTGAATTGAGGTTTACCACCACTAATTACATGTAAGCCTCCGAGGTGTATCGAATGTAGTTCCTATAATAAAAAGTAATCCCTCCTTTTTTGATGAAAACGGACATTATAAGTAGGGGAGAACTGCCCATTTCTATTCGATTTTGTGGTTGTATGTATAAAAAGCGTATTAATAAGTTTTACTGGATCACTGATGAACACATTTTCGAAATTTCGCCTCTATGTGAGCAATGAAAAAAGTCAGTCAGTGAAAACAGCTGTACCCTTGACCTGTTTAGTAACCAAACAAGAACTTTCTTACATGTCTTGTGACCCCACCTTTTCTGGTGATATGAGAAAAATAATTAGTGGTATAATATGTAGTATGATCACATGGGCCTATGGCTTACTGATTTTGAAATAAAGTGCTTCTAATACCTTGAATGTTGTTTAGTGGAGCGCGGTGGTCTGATGGTAGAGCGTTGGACCCATGATCCAAAAGTCGTGGGTTCGATTCCCGTCATAGCCATATGCGTCGTGTCCCTGAGCAAGACACTTTATCTGCATTAAATTTGCTTAGTACTGGTTCTACCCAGGAAGACATCGAGAGTGATTCAAATAAGTTCATAGAGCTTTCGTTACAATCGATGTAAAATAAATAAGTTTAAACTAATGTTGTATAACGCTTCATCAACACAGTATAGGTTATTTAAAGCCGCCCCAGAGAAGGATACATAGGAATCCGAAAACCGTGCCCTACTCTTATTATCGAATAGATTCCTATGGTTCTTTAACGTGCTCGGAGGATAGACCGATACACGGGACCGCCCGGTTTACGTCCCCATCCGACGGACGAGGCTAAGGGAAAGTGTCTTGCCCAAGAACACACCAACGAACTCAGTAGCACAACGGAGGATTGAACCCGGGGCTCCGGTTACAAATCCGCCGCACTACCGACTGCGCCACGCCAGCCCTCTTATATGCTGAACATCAAACAAGGTACTAGGACCACTGGTCTGAAGTCGCAGCCGGGGATCTGACCCAGGATATCCTGTTCGGAGGCAGACACTCTACCACTGTCCCACACCCGCGGTAATAATTAATACTTTTGCAAGTCCTGGTTATTGAAGTGGTGGTAAGCTGGGCTGATAATTAAAGGGACCCGTCTCGGACAGAAGAGTTCCAAACACTTGTCGTCGACTCATTCGGAATACTTCGGTCATTAACGTTCACATTAGCCGCCATGTTTTAGAAAATAAAATGTGATTTCACTCCATGATTTATCGCGTTTTATGTTTGAAGACATGATAAACATGGTTAGTTGCTGCAAAACGTAATTGTAAGTATCCTTTTCACGATCTGCGTGGGTTGTTCGTGTTTTTAGCAAGTTTATGTTATAATAATATAATATATATATATATATATTCCTCAAAGTAATTGAGAACCTTGTCACCGTATATAAACTTCGTCTTTTATATCTACTTTTGTTCAGCGAGCAGAGCACCCTTCGCTACAATAAAATGATTGAGTGCACTTATCGTCTAAGAAAAGTTCCAATTCATTTTCAGGCATATCGAGACAAGAGAAGTGGAACCACTCTGAACAACCAGAACATTCTATCATTTTTCATAAAGTTCTATATTTTTTTTCAGTTTGTGATGCTGGCTGTTCAATGTTTGTTGATGGAAAGGCCGAAAAGTGTTTGTTCTCTAAACAGGTCAAAAGATGATGCTTCCTCATTTGTTTTTGGTCGAATTTAAGATTTTCTGGATTCTGTCCTAATCCAAGGCTTACCGCATATGCTATAGAAAAAACACCACTCTTTTCCGCCGATTTGTTTTGCCATTTGAAACTGATTTATTGATACAGTTGTGAAATCAGATTTTAATATTGCGCATATCTGTCGTCGTATGTGATGATGAATGGTTGCAGTAAAGACTGTCGTATAGAAAAACCTTGTTTAGTGTACTGCCGATATTCGAAACTGTAACCCAATGTCCTAGTTGTGTATTGCCTTGAAAGAGAATTTGAATAAATGGCTGTTCTATTTTTTTGAATTTTTTGATATCTTGAAAGAGTGGAAGATTGGAATCCTTTAATTTTGAATTGATCTGACATAATTGTTTGACAAAAATCTATAATTTGATCATCTAATAAATCACCGTTTTTGATTGCGTCTTCGTGTTCATTTTGTAATTGATGTCTTTCGAAATTCAACCAAGAAGTGTCCGATATTTCTATTTTGTAACACATTCAGATGGGATCCTTTTTTTTTTTCGTTTTGTATTATTAGAAAATTCCCAAAATGGTTTATTTGTGCCCTTTGGTCTGCCTCTCTGATTCACCACTTTTGGAATTTGTATGTTATCCCTAATAGAGTTATGTGTCGTTTCTTGTTGTTTGTACAATTGGGTTATCAAGTGTTTCTGATGTTGTTGGAATTGTTATAATTTCATGTGTTTCAGGTGTTGTCAGAATTGCATGTGTTGTCAGACTTTCATGTGTTTTCTGATGTTGTCAGACTTTCATGTGATGTCAGAATTACATGTTGTTGGAATTGCATGTGTTGCAGATGCTGTTTTTGTTGGCGAAAATTCTAGTTCCACATCCATTACCTCTTCCTTTCTGGAATCAAATGCTTGTTCAAAACCAACACTTGTTTGTATTTGTGGAATTCTTAAATTGGTTGATTGGCAAGAATTTTTGAAGTCAGTCAAACTGTTAATTTTCTCATTAAATTCTTTTTCACCACATGTCGAAAGAAATTGGGCAAAATCTTTGAATTTTTTTTTTTTGAATCTTCATTGGTGATGCAGTTTTTAACTTCCACTGCTCAAAACATTTTTGAAATTCGTCATGTTTGAAACGTTTTACCATGTATGATATCATCGTCCCAACCGTCTTAAGTGTTGTTGGTGCTGATGGTGGTGTATCCATTTTTGCGTTTGTTTTTGATTTGAGTTGCTTTGTTTTAGAATTCTTGTTTTTTACTGATGTAGGTTGCACTAACTCCTCACCATATTCATACGTTGGTTCAATATGTAAGCTGCTGAATCTGTTTGTGTATTCAATTTTTAACCATAGCGTTTGTTACCATTGGAGGTGGTTTAACAGTGATTTTGTCTGTAGTTGATGGTGGTTGTGTTTGTGGTGTTACAGCAATAAATGCGTAAGACTCTATTGTGGATAGAGACTTATTAGTTATACATACCTTATAATCGCCTAAAGCGGGCCACTCATCCTCAACCTCATTCGATTTCTGTCCGTAAGTAACAGTAGCCATCGTAAAGGTTGCGTAGATTGACTTTGCTTCTTAGAAAAAACAGATTATCTGACATGTTTCTGTTTTTATGAAGTATATAATGTAACGGCTTCAGCGCATCCAAGCTTTCTTTACAAACACTAATTAGTATACAGTTAAAGGTGTCAGCTAATCACTCAAAGTTAAGTGGGTACTGTCATTAAGTGTGCTTGTTTACTTTTCTTTTGTGGACGTTTAATGTTTTTCACACCTACACTGTTCATTGACATTTGAGCAAATGTTGTGCTTGTGTATTACGGTATTAATTTACTATATACAAAGAGATATGGCTTACATTTACATTTATTTAATTATCAATTTTGCGTTTCCGTATAAAAATAAATATTTATTCTTATACATTACTCTATGACAAAATTTCTCTCATTGTCTATTGTAGTAGTACTTCTGTATTACTGCGTATATTGACAAATTGTCCCTACATTACTGATTGTTATGTATATATTATTATTATTTCTTAAAATATATTCAAGTACATCCTCACATAAATTGTTATTTTATATATAATTCCTTTTGTTTTTTGATATCCTTGGATTATTGATTAAAATGTGTGATTTATATGAGCTATGATTAATTAAGGAGTATTGAAAATTGAACTATAGGTGAGTGCGTAGAAGTATGTGTAACCTGTCATGTGATTATAATTATGTATGTAATGATGAGAAACTGTAAAAGTTTAAGTCAATAAAGTATCTATCTATCTATCTATATATCTATATATTATTATTGAATTGTGTTAATGCTTATATGTAAAATTATATTGTATGCTCTCCAACTGGGAGGAAAATAACTGAATTGGGGTTTTAAGGCGCACCAACACATGAAAAGGTTATATGGCGCCTAAAAGGCATGAACATGCCAGGCTCATCTTCCATGTACATCGAGATAAAATATGGAAAATGGGCCTAGAACCTTCTCATCCTGAACTGCAGTGTTGCT
Source organism: Cyrtodaria siliqua (assembly GCA_037043455.1). Lineage (NCBI taxonomy): Eukaryota > Metazoa > Mollusca > Bivalvia > Adapedonta > Hiatellidae > Cyrtodaria > Cyrtodaria siliqua. The sequence continues at coordinate 154,487 of JAWPHD010002612.1, forward strand.
GCAAATTCTATCGTAGAAACTCCATTTACGCTGGAGCCACGTTATTGTTTTTCTGCCACTGCTCTTTTGATGCGAGCGAGATAGCACCTGAAACAATGCAGGGATCATGATGAAGACCTTTAAAAATGATAAAATGAACATGAATTTGGGGGGATTCTACCCCTCCAAAGGGATCTGCAGTGGCCGTATTTTTGCCCCGGCAACCACACGGGGCGGGAGGAAAATAAAGAATCAAATCAAAAAGTCTATATAATTCAATAAGTTTTTCATTGATGCAAAAGCTGGATAACATATATGTAGTGGATTTATACTGTTGCAATGTAAATTTACATGTTGAATTTCTACGTTTTGTGTATCGATTCGAAGAATGAAGTGGATTGTGTCTATATAATTCAACACGTATTTCAGTGATTCCGAAGGTGGTTTATACATCAATATCTATGTAATAAAGTGAATTTATACTGATGCCACGTAAAATCTACGTTTTATGCCTTGATTCGCATACGTGTAAATAATTCAGGAACGATAATTCGTATATTAAGCGTGTCAATAATTCAGGAACGATAAGTCAAATACGTGTCAATTATTCAGTAACGATAATCCAGTAAATTATTACTACAATGGGAAACGTATCTACTACTACGTTGTCTGTCCTCGAATTCCATACGTGTAAATAATTCAGGAACGATAATTCGTATATTAGGCGTGTCAATAATTCAGGAACGATAAGTCACATACGTGCCAATTATTCAGTAACGATAATCCAGTAAACTACTACTACGTTGTCTGTCCTTGAATCTCATACGTGTAAATAATTCAGGAACGATAATCGTTAGTGACACGTATAATAGAAGTGACAATGGGAAACGTATCTACTACTACGTTGTGACAATGGGAAACGTATCTACTACTACGTTGTCTGTACTTGAATCGCATACGTGTAAATAACTCATTAAAAAAAAACACGTAATATATGATACATTATCTTTCTTTAATTACTGACACGCACATTAATTTATGCTTAATATATCACAAGGACAATGTATAATATAAGAACGTTTAAGATACAGTTTCTTGACCATTTGGGAAAGAACACTTACAAACATATATATTATATAACAAATACATTACAAAAATAAAACTTTATATGACTTTATATAAAATTGGCAAAAAATATAAACTCATAATAGTATTATGTAAATATTACGAGCGTGATAACCGCCATCGACCTACTCTTACGGTTGTGCTATTTTTACGTACGTGTCAATATACTCCGATGAAAAAAAGATGGCCGTCGTTCGTGCAGTCTTTTGTTTGTTTCTTTTATACGCCTTTCACGCTTTTTATATATGAGTCGATCTTTGTTTATCATACAAAACATATACACTTTGTGTTTGGTGTAGTTTTTAAGTGGGTTATGACTGATTTCAACCAAAAACGTTTTTTTATTACTTGGCCATTTTGAACGTGTTTTTTTCGATGCAGGAGCAAGCGTACCATTACATAAGCGTACCAGCGTATAAGCGTACCATTTTAGGAGCAAGCGTCCCACGTATAGAATATATAGTGGTAACATAGGTGCTAATTTGTTTGTGGTTTGCAGTGAGACTTGATGATTATAATGGTGATAAGTGCATGATAATTGCATGGTGAGGTCATTTATATAAGGGAATATGAATAATTTTGCACGCGCTTGTTCCATTTTTTAGTAGTTTTATTTAATATATAAACATTTTTACTTCGCCATTTTTTTAAAAAAATAAAATCTCTTGGATAAACATGTATATTTTTTGGAAGGGAAAACTTTTTTTTCTCAATTAAACCGTACCTGTTGATGATTGCAAGTTATAACATACATATTGAAATTGTGCTTCGGGTAGTTTTTAAGTGGTTTATGACTTTGATTTTAACAACAACAAAAAATTAACTTTGGCCATTTTTAAAAAAAAATATCTTGGATCAGCGTGTATATTTTATGAAAGGGTATAAAACACACTCTTTTATGGAAGGGTAAACTTTTTTTTCTCACTTATACAGTACAGTACCTGTTGATGATTGCAAGTAATAACCATGATACATATTGAAATTGTACTTAGGTAGTTTTTAAGCACGAACATCTGTCATCTTTTTTCATTGCAATTTCACACTTCTTGGTTTGAGAACAAAACACTAAAAAAAAACAATTCGCTAAAAACACGAAAAACACACGCAAATCGTGAAAAGGGTAATACAATTACGTTTTGCAGCAAATGACTTGGAAATGAGAGCATTTAACAATCATTGCATTTCGATTTTGTCAACAACTTTAACTGATTAAAATACTAAATCAGCCGATCTTAAAACTGAGAAGAAAACAAACAAACACTAATAATGTGTTGTTCGAATTATCATTACCCCGTTTGCCGGTGTTATTATTTTTTTTATTGATACATGCGTGTTTGTTAATTACTCAATCGATGTTAGGCCAATAGAATACATTAATCGCACCATTCTTAATTGTTCACACAATGCAGTCGAGATTTTTCCAGTGGTTCTAAAGAAGCTATTTTACGGGAGAGCTCATTTCCATGTATTGTTTAAAGTAGGTATACAAGTCGAACAAGAAATGTAGCATTCACAGAACAGTCAACCAAAACACGCATACAAAACACGCATTCAAAACAACAATTACTCGGCCCGGAAAAATCAAAGTATCCGACACCATAAACATAAAAGGGCAACAGCAAAAGCAGGTCCGATCCAAGAAAGTATAGGCCTATAACGTTATTACCAGCAATTAATAAATTATTTGAAAAAGTTTTACATTTAAAACTAAACAGATGGGTTAAAACCGATAATATTATATTCCCGAATGAGCAACAAATCGCGTACCAACAACATTTAGGTTCCATGAACGCCTCATTTAATATTCACGAATCTGTGCTATACAACATAGAGTTAGGTAACATAGTACATACGTGTTCCCTAGACACAAGACAAGCTTTTGACACACTATGGTTAGATGGTCTATTTTATAAAATTCTATAATAAATAAAACCGCTTGATAATTGCGGCAGCGCTTTTATTTTGTTTTTCCTCGTTCATTTAACCTTTGAAGAATTGTTCGAAATAACATCAATCAATAGAAAGGTTATTTATTTGGTTTTCTAACCATGCATCTTATGTAAATATTCATTAAACAGTACATGTATATGTTTGATGACCAAAACAATAAACACACGGTGGTGTGCGTAAGCGGTTTAAGAAAAAAAAAAAAGAGTTATATTTCCTTCCCAACTGGAGCTTTTACCGATTTATTTAAGCGTTATTTGGAATACAATTAAACCATTAGAAAGGTTATTTATTTGGCTTTCTAACAATGCATCTTATTTAAATATTTATTAAACAATACATATTTGATGACCAAACAATAAACACATCGTGATGCGAGAAAACGCTTTACGAAAAGAAAAAACGCGATAAATTTCCGTTCTATTAATATATATAAACTTGAGATTTTGCTTACTTATTTAACCGTTATTTGGAATAAAATTGCACCATTAGAAAGGTTATTTATTGGGCTTTCTGGCAATGCAAAATATGTAAAAAAAAATCAGTAACACAAGGATATATAATGTCTGTTTGCAATGTAGATGTGTGTATCGTACATCGAGGCCTCTCGCATACCGCCACGATAAGCGCAGTAAAAATCGATAAATGCTGCGAATAATCGATAAACTTACCTGAACGACAAGTGTTTTCAGTTGAATACAGTGTTTGTACTGTCGTGTCATATAAAGCCCTGAGGTAAGGCAAGGTAATCAAATTTGACCGGATTATAATAATTATGAAAAACAAAATGAATCTTAACAAAGCTTGATGACACATAAGGGCTATTCCATTAAAACATACCCGTGACCCCAGGATGGCAATTTAATACAAATCTATGGGTGAACCTTATTTTCCGAAATGTGGTTCTATGCATGGGTGGTTTAAAACGAATTTCGCATCTATGCATGGGTGTAATTTCAGGATCATGATATTTCCACATATCGCCGTAAAAATGGCCACAAATGCCGCCCGGACAATCTCGGGACATTTTCACATATCGCCGTAAAAATGACCACAAACGCTGCCCGGACAATCTCGGGACAATCGGACTTGTCAAACTAAAATCCAAACAGAAGTCGTGTTTTTATTTGTTGAAAATCAAAAAATTCTCTCCCTTGATTATGTTCATCAATTTGAAAACGCGGATTTCTTTGGTTGATTGCATGATTTAAACCAAGCGCATTACAGTTTTCATATTGACATCGAGTGGTCACGCAAATTTGTCACGTTGGACAGAAAAAGAAAGTTCAATCGAATATTAAAGGGAATGTAGCGCCACAGCCAAACATGCTATTTCATTGAGAGTTCTGAAAAACTTGGAAAAAAGTGGAAAAATTATCAAAATCGGATGATAAATAAAAAAGATATGATCATTTCAAGGCTGTTCTAAAACGGATATATGGCAGCCGCCATATTTAGAACTATGATGTCATAGTTCCATATTACCATATATGGAATATTGATAAATATCATTTAAAACGATCGAAAAACATTGCGAATGAATGCAAAAAAATGTACTGGTCATATAAAGCATTATTGCCATTAGGTATTACATATTTTTCATAGTTGTGCCATTTTTTCCATATAAATAAAATTTTCATATTTATAAATATCCATATATGGTTATTTAGAACCGTGATGTCATAACTCTCAAAATGGCCGCTTCCATATCCGTTTCAACAGAAACTTCAAATGATCATATCTTTTTTGTTTATCATCCGATTTTGATCATTCTTTCACTCTTATTGTTCAGAACTCTCAATAATAAAGATGGTATGGCCATGTCGCTACATTCATAATTTTCCAATGCAGAGATGTTGAGATTTTATCTTATTTTCAATAGGTGATAAAAGTTGTGTTACTCGGTTTTTATCCTTAGGTTCTATAGTAAAATAAAAATCTCTGGCAGAGTAAAAAGACTACAATTTTCAAGGTTGTGATTTTGAAAGATACATACATTGAATCAATTTGCATGACTGTGCATGAAATATGCAGGGTTTTAAAAGAATCACACTGTACATACCTTAATTTTAACAGTAAACTTGGTTGAACATCAAGGATAAATACCGAGTTTATCACCTACCAGAATGTATTGATGTCACAGGACTAGAAAAATGTGCAGCCAGACCGGGGCTCGAACCCGGGTCCTTTGGACTACCGTTCCGATGCTCTACCGACTGAGCTAGCGGCCGAATTTCCATGGGTACAGAGAATCATTTGTGTTGAAAAAAAAATGAAAAAATGAAATAAATAAAAAAATAAATAAAAATAATAATAATATAAAAAAAGAAAGTCATAAAATCTGCTAAAGTTTGGCAAAGATCGGATGAAAAATGAAGGCCCTATCGTCTTAACGAAGCAAAATATAGCATTTTGAACTAAATCAAGGGCCATAACTCCGCTGTTACTAGTCCAATATGAATGGTTCTGGAACTTGTCCGAGCTTTCATTGATATTAACAACTTGATCAAGTTTGGTAAAGATCGGATGAACATTGAAGACCCTATCGTCTTAACGAGAGAAAATATATTTTAACTAAATTAAGCGCCATAACTCCGCTGGTTTTCGAACTTGTTCGAGCTTTCAACGACATTAACAATCTGATAAAATTTGGTAAAGATCGGATGAACAATGAGGCCCCTATCGTCTTAACGAGGCAAAATATAGCATTTTTAACTAAATCAAGGGCCATAACTATATTGTTACTAGTCCGATATTGCTGGTTTTCGAAATTGTCGGAGCTTTCATTGATATTAACAATCTGATAAAGTTTGGTAAAGATCGGATGAACAATGAAGCCCCTATCGTCTTAACGAGGCAAAATATAGCATTTTTAACTAAATCAAGGGCCATAACTCCGCTGTTACTAATCCGATATAGCTGGTTTTCAAAATTGTTCGAGCTTTCAACAACATTAACAATCTGATAAAGATTGGTAAAGATCGGATGAACAATGAAGCCTCTATCGTCTTAACGATGCAAAATATAGCATTTTTAACAATCAAGGGCCATAACTCCGCTGTTACTAGTCCGATATGGCTGGTTTTCGAACTTGTCCGAGCTTTCATTGATATTAACAATGTGGTAAAGTTTGGTAAAGATAGGATGAAAAACGAAGGCCCTATCGTCTTAACGAGGCAAAATATAACAATATAGCATTTTGAACTAAATCAAGGACCATAACTGCTGTTACTGGTCCGATATGGCTGGTTTTCGAACTTGTCCGAGCTTTCATTGATATTAACAATGTGGTTAAGTTTGGTAAAGATAGGATGAAAAATGAAGGCACTATCTTCTTAACGAGGCAAAATATAGCAATATAGCATTTTTAACTAAATCAAGGGCCATAACTCCGCTGTTACTTGTCCGATCTGGCTTGCTTTCGAACTCGTCCGAGCTTTCATTGATATTAACAACCTAATAAAGTTTGGTAAAGATCGGATTAAAAATAAAGGCCCTATTGTCTTAACGAGCCAAAAGTTAACGCCGACAACGGACGACGGACGGACGACGGACAACTTAGCATCCCATAAGCTCTGCTGGCCTTCGGCCAGTAGAGCTAAAAAGCTTAACCATGAATGCTTATTCACAAATGCAAGCTGCTAAATAACATCGGGAACGCGCACCTGTTTTAGATGGTTTAACTGGCGGGACCCGGTACGGGTTTGACATGATTCGCGGCGATTAAAACTGTAAAAGAAAATGATATTGTTTTTGCTATATGATGCAATGGATCAATAAAAGGAAAATAAAGGAAAATAGAACCGTATCAGGTTTTTTTTAATCTATTAAAGTGGGGCCAAAATTCAGCCCGTTCCCAATTGCATAAAAACTCCTTATTTTCCCCATCCAGGGTAAAAACATTCCCAATGCAAAAAAATATATTTTTTATTTTTTTTAAAAAGTTTATACTTTTTATGTTTTATGTTAAAATCATTGCTAAATTCAATACTTGATTGATACGAGGGGTGTTCCGTTAATAATGCGACTGCTGTATTATGTCGCGGAACTCGTGCAATATTTACATAAAACCACTTTGTATCGCTTGAGTGATCACTGACGTGTGTCATTCATACAATCACTGACCTTGGTGCAATGTACATTGCTTTATAGCGTATTCGTTACACTATATGCAAAATGACTGGCAAACGAGCAGAAAATGTGCTTGAAATTAGGGCCTATATTAGAGGTAGGTCATTACTTAGGTCGAAGCCGAAAGACATTCACCAAGAAGTGTGTGACATTTACGGGGATGGTCAAATGTCATATAGTACTGTTTGTAGGTGGGTGGCCAAATTTAAATACAGGCAACAGCGCTTGAAAGATACTGCTCGCCCTGGTCGTCCTGTAACGTCAACGACCAAGAAAAACGTTGAAAAAATCTGTGAAATCCTGAAAAATGATGCTCGATACATACTAAGACAATTAGCTCGGATGAAAAACTTGTCGTTAGCATGAGCATGATGAGTTCATCTAATTTTGAAAAAGCATCTGAAAGTTAAGAAAATAAATGCAAGATGGATACCGCATTTGCTGACAGATGAAAAAGAAAGTTAAGGGTTATAACAGCGAAAAAACTTCTGAAAATGTATCCGAAATACAGCAGAGAATCGTTTGAGAATTTAGTTACGGGTGATGAAACGTAGGTCCATTATTATGAGCCAAAAAGAAAAGTATCTGATCAAATCTGGTCCACGAAAAATATGAACCTACCAATTATTGCCAAACGAACGCGAACTGTTAAGAAGGTTCTGTATGCAATTTTTTTCATTACCAACATTCCCGCCATACAGACGGCGGTGCCAAAAGGCAGAACTGTCACGGCTCAAAATGTGTGCTTCGTCTAAGGGGGGATACTTCGAAGGAAATCGCAAAAACAATTGATCAAAAATGATTATAGTATTCTAGTATCAATACCAATCGCATTATTTACGGAACACTCCTCATATTATACCTAAAGTATACATTCTAATAAACGTTTTCTCTTTAAAAACTTTCCCTTAAGAAAATCATGCTCTATTTTTCAACAATTTTGACAATCTCGTACTTTTTTTTCCCAAAATCAGTTGGCCTAGGACTTTTGCCAATTTGCTGACTAGGGCTAGTACCACTTACGTTCTTCAAGCAGTTGTCATGTTTGTATGTAGTTCATATGTAAATATATATGTAGTTCAATATATAATAAATAAATCTATGGGTGAGTGTATTTTAGCCAACTTAAATTCTGGTGGTCAATTTGAAAAGTGCCTTCCTGGGGTCCCATGTATGTTTTAATGCAATAGCCCTAAGGCCTAAAAAATACACAAATTAAGTGAGCCCTTGGGAGTTCATTTCTAGTATTCAACTGCAGTCCTAGAAGCTAACAGACTGACCTATTGCTTGTGATTTGACTAAGATGGACTAAAGACGGACATTCTTGACAGGCCATCTTTTTATAGATTGCTACTTTTGTTTACTTTTTCTTTTGGCTGACATTTCAGAAATTTTTGAATCCATCTTTTTCTGAAGATGAGCCTTTTTAGCTGGATCAGGCTTTGAGTTTGGCTTACCACTGCCTCTATAAAGCACACCGTCTTTGCCAATCCGTGCACGTGCGTAAGCTCGTGCTGCCTCTCCACACCCGTGTACCTCTGGCGTCTGGTGCGACATGCAATAACGCCCCTCACAGAAACTGCACAGATTAAACAAGGTTTGCACACTCGTCTTACACTTCTTAAAACAGCAGAAGTTATCCATTTTCTTAACAACTTCTATCAAACTATCTAAATCATCCTTGTCAACGTTTTCAACTCTTTTTGCCAATTCTTTGTCAAACTGCCTCGGTTTGGCAGACTTCGAGGCATTTTTCTGTCGAGATTCACTAGACGCACCTTCGTCCATTTTTTTCTGCTTTTCACGTTTTTTAAACTAATGTTGTATAACGCTTCATCAACACAGTATAGGTTATTTAAAGCCGCCCCAGAGAAGGATACATAGGAATCCGAAAACCGTGCCCTACTCTTATTATCGAATAGATTCCTATGGTTCTTTAACGTGCTCGGAGGATAGACCGATACACGGGACCGCCCGGTTTACGTCCCCATCCGACGGACGAGGCTAAGGGAAAGTGTCTTGCCCAAGAACACACCAACGGAACTCAGTAGCACAACGGAGGATTGAACCCGGGGCTCCGGTTACAAATCCGCCGCACTACCGACTGCGCCACGCCAGCCCTCTTATATGCTGAACATCAAACAAGGTACTAGGACCACTGGTCTGAAGTCGCAGCCGGGGATCTGACCCAGGATATCCTGTTCGGAGGCAGACACTCTACCACTGTCCCACACCCGCGGTAATAATTAATACTTTTGCAAGTCCTGGTTATTGAAGTGGTGGTAAGCTGGGCTGATAATTAAAGGGACCCGTCTCGGACAGAAGAGTTCCAAACACTTGTCGTCGACTCATTCGGAATACTTCGGTCATTAACGTTCACATTAGCCGCCATGTTTTAGAAAATAAAATGTGATTTCACTCCATGATTTATCGCGTTTTATGTTTGAAGACATGATAAACATGGTTAGTTGCTGCAAAACGTAATTGTAAGTATCCTTTTCACGATCTGCGTGGGTTGTTCGTGTTTTTAGCAAGTTTATGTTATAATAATATAATATATATATATATATATTCCTCAAAGTAATTGAGAACCTTGTAGCACCGTATATAAACTTCGTCTTTTATATCTACTTTTGTTCAGCGAGCAGAGCACCCTTCGCTACAATAAAATGATTGAGTGCACTTATCGTCTAAGAAAAGTTCCAATTCATTTTCAGGCATATCGAGACAAGAGAAGTGGAACCACTCTGAACAACCAGAACATTCTATCATTTTTCATAAAGTTCTATATTTTTTTTCAGTTTGTGATGCTGGCTGTTCAATGTTTGTTGATGGAAAGGCCGAAAAGTGTTTGTTCTCTAAACAGGTCAAAAGATGATGCTTCCTCATTTGTTTTTGGTCGAATTTAAGATTTTCTGGATTCTGTCCTAATCCAAGGCTTACCGCATATGCTATAGAAAAAACACCACTCTTTTCCGCCGATTTGTTTTGCCATTTGAAACTGATTTATTGATACAGTTGTGAAATCAGATTTTAATATTGCGCATATCTGTCGTCGTATGTGATGATGAATGGTTGCAGTAAAGACTGTCGTATAGAAAAACCTTGTTTAGTGTACTGCCGATATTCGAAACTGTAACCCAATGTCCTAGTTGTGTATTGCCTTGAAAGAGAATTTGAATAAATGGCTGTTCTATTTTTTTGAATTTTTTGATATCTTGAAAGAGTGGAAGATTGGAATCCTTTAATTTTGAATTGATCTGACATAATTGTTTGACAAAAATCTATAATTTGATCATCTAATAAATCACCGTTTTTGATTGCGTCTTCGTGTTCATTTTGTAATTGATGTCTTTCGAAATTCAACCAAGAAGTGTCCGATATTTCTATTTTGTAACACATTCAGATGGGATCCTTTTTTTTTTTCGTTTTGTATTATTAGAAAATTCCCAAAATGGTTTATTTGTGCCCTTTGGTCTGCCTCTCTGATTCACCACTTTTGGAATTTGTATTTTATCCCTAATAGAGTTATATGTCGTTTCTTGTTGTTTGTACAATTGGGTTATCAAGTGTTTCTGATGTTGTTGGAATTGTTATAATTTCATGTGTTTCAGGTGTTGTCAGAATTGCATGTGTTGTCAGACTTTCATGTGTTTTCTGATGTTGTCAGACTTTCATGTGATGTCAGAATTACATGTTGTTGGAATTGCATGTGTTGCAGATGCTGTTTTTGTTGGCGAAAATTCTAGTTCCACATCCATTACCTCTTCCTTTCTGGAATCAAATGCTTGTTCAAAACCAACACTTGTTTGTATTTGTGGAATTCTTAAATTGGTTGATTGGCAAGAATTTTTGAAGTCAGTCAAACTGTTAATTTTCTCATTAAATTCTTTTTCACCACATGTCGAAAGAAATTGGGCAAAATCTTTGAATTTTTTTTTTTTTGAATCTTCATTGGTGATGCAGTTTTTAACTTCCACTGCTCAAAACATTTTTGAAATTCGTCATGTTTGAAACGTTTTACCATGTATGATATCATCGTCCCAACCGTCTTAAGTGTTGTTGGTGCTGATGGTGGTGTATCCATTTTTGCGTTTGTTTTTGATTTGAGTTGCTTTGTTTTAGAATTCTTGTTTTTTACTGATGTAGGTTGCACTAACTCCTCACCATATTCATACGTTGGTTCAATATGTAAGCTGCTGAATCTGTTTGTGTATTCAATTTTTAACCATAGCGTTTGTTACCATTGGAGGTGGTTTAACAGTGATTTTGTCTGTAGTTGATGGTGGTTGTGTTTGTGGTGTTACAGCAATAAATGCGTAAGACTCTATTGTGGATAGAGACTTATTAGTTATACATACCTTATAATCGCCTAAAGCGGGCCACTCATCCTCAACCTCATTCGATTTCTGTCCGTAAGTAACAGTAGCCATCGTAAAGGTTGCGTAGATTGACTTTGCTTCTTAGAAAAAACAGATTATCTGACATGTTTCTGTTTTTATGAAGTATATAATGTAACGGCTTCAGCGCATCCAAGCTTTCTTTACAAACACTAATTAGTATACAGTTAAAGGTGTCAGCTAATCACTCAAAGTTAAGTGGGTACTGTCATTAAGTGTGCTTGTTTACTTTTCTTTTGTGGACGTTTAATGTTTTTCACACCTACACTGTTCATTGACATTTGAGCAAATGTTGTGCTTGTGTATTACGGTATTAATTTACTATATACAAAGAGATATGGCTTACATTTACATTTATTTAATTATCAATTTTGCGTTTCCGTATAAAAATAAATATTTATTCTTATACATTACTCTATGACAAAATTTCTCTCATTGTCTATTGTAGTAGTACTTCTGTATTACTGCGTATATTGACAAATTGTCCCTACATTACTGATTGTTATGTATATATTATTATTATTTCTTAAAATATATTCAAGTACATCCTCACATAAATTGTTATTTTATATATAATTCCTTTTGTTTTTTGATATCCTTGGATTATTGATTAAAATGTGTGATTTATATGAGCTATGATTAATTAAGGAGTATTGAAAATTGAACTATAGGTGAGTGCGTAGAAGTATGTGTAACCTGTCATGTGATTATAATTATGTATGTAATGATGAGAAACTGTAAAAGTTTAAGTCAATAAAGTATCTATCTATCTATCTATATATCTATATATTATTATTGAATTGTGTTAATGCTTATATGTAAAATTATATTGTATGCTCTCCAACTGGGAGGAAAATAACTGAATTGGGGTTTTAAGGCGCACCAACACATGAAAAGGTTATATGGCGCCTAAAAGGCATGAACATGCCAGGCTCATCTTCCATGTACATCGAGATAAAATATGGAAAATGGGCCTAGAACCTTCTCATCCTGAACTGCAGTGTTGCTGCAAATTCTATCGTAGAAACTCCATTTACGCTGGAGCCACGTTATTGTTTTTCTGCCACTGCTCTTTTGATGCGAGCGAGATAGCACCTGAAACAATGCAGGGATCATGATGAAGACCTTTAAAAATGATAAAATGAACATGAATTTGGGGGGATTCTACCCCTCCAAAGGGATCTGCAGTGGCCGTATTCTTTGCCCCGGCAACCACACGGGGCGGGAGGAAAATAAAGAATCAAATCAAAAAGTCTATATAATTCAATAAGTTTTTCATTGATGCAAAAGCTGGATAACATATATGTAGTGGATTTATACTGTTGCAATGTAAATTTACATGTTGAATTTCTACGTTTTGTGTATCAATTCGAAGAATGAAGTGGATTGTGTCTATATAATTCAACACGTATTTCAGTGATTCCGAAGGTGGTTTATACGTCAATATCTATGTAATAAAGTGAATTTATACTGATGCCACGTAAAATCTACGTTTTATGCCTTGATTCGCATACGTGTAAATAATTCAGGAACGATAATTCGTATATTAAGCGTGTCAATAATTCAGGAACGATAAGTCACATACGTGTCAATTATTCAGTAACGATAATCCAGTAAATTATTACTACAATGGGAAACGTATCTACTACTACGTTGTCTGTCCTCGAATTCCATACGTGTAAATAATTCAGGAACGATAATTCGTATATTAGGCGTGTCAATAATTCAGGAACGATAAGTCACATACGTGCCAATTATTCAGTAACGATAATCCAGTAAACTACTACTACGTTGTCTGTCCTTGAATCTCATACGTGTAAATAATTCAGGAACGATAATCGTTAGTGACACGTATAATAGAAGTGACAATGGGAAACGTATCTACTACTACGTTGTGACAATGGGAAACGTATCTACTACTACGTTGTGGCAATGGGAAACGTATCTACTACTACGTTGTCTGTACTTGAATCGCATACGTGTAAATAACTCATTAAAAAAAACACGTAATATATGATACATTATCTTTCTTTAATTACTGACACGCACATTAATTTATGCTTAATATATCACAAGGACAATGTATAATATAAGAACGTTTAAGATACAGTTTCTTGACCATTTGGGAAAGAACACTTACAAACATATATATTATATAACAAATACATTACAAAAATAAAACTTTATATGACTTTATATAAAATTGGCAAAAAATATGAACTCATAATAGTATTATGTAAATATTACGAGCGTGATAACCGCCATCGACCTACTCTTACGGTTGTGCTATTTTTACGTACGTGTCAATATACTCCGATGAAAAAAAGATGGCCGTCGTTCGTGCAGTCTTTTGTTTGTTTCTTTTATACGCCTTTCACGCTTTTTATATATGAGTCGATCTTTGTTTATCATACAAAACATATACACTTTGTGTTTGGTGTAGTTTTTAAGTGGGTTATGACTGATTTCAACCAAAAACGTTTTTTTATTACTTGGCCATTTTGAACGTGTTTTTTTCGATGCAGGAGCAAGCGTACCATTACATAAGCGTACCAGCGTATAAGCGTACCATTTTAGGAGCAAGCGTCCCACGTATAGAATATATAGTGGTAACATAGGTGCTAATTTGTTTGTGGTTTGCAGTGAGACTTGATGATTATAATGGTGATAAGTGCATGATAATTGCATGGTGAGGTCATTTATATAAGGGAATATGAATAATTTTGCACGCGCTTGTTCCATTTTTTAGTAGTTTTATTTAATATATAAACATTTTTACTTCGCCATTTTTTTAAAAAATTAAAATCTCTTGGATAAACATGTATATTTTTTGGAAGGGAAAACTTTTTTTTCTCAATTAAACCGTACCTGTTGATGATTGCAAGTTATAACATACATATTGAAATTGTGCTTCGGGTAGTTTTTAAGTGGTTTATGACTTTGATTTTAACAACAACAAAAAATTAACTTTGGCCATTTTTAAAAAAAAATATCTTGGATCAGCGTGTATATTTTATGAAAGGGTATAAAACACACTCTTTTATGGAAGGGTAAACTTTTTTTTCTCACTTATACAGTACAGTACCTGTTGATGATTGCAAGTAATAACCATGATACATATTGAAATTGTACTTAGGTAGTTTTTAAGCACGAACATCTGTCATCTTTTTTCATTGCAATTTCACACTTCTTGGTTTGAGAACAAAACACTAAAAAAAAACAATTCGCTAAAAACACGAAAAACACACGCAAATCGTGAAAAGGGTAATACAATTACGTTTTGCAGCAAATGACTTGGAAATGAGAGCATTTAACAATCATTGCATTTCGATTTTGTCAACAACTTTAACTGATTAAAATACTAAATCAGCCGATCTTAAAACTGAGAAGAAAACAAACAAACACTAATAATGTGTTGTTCGAATTATCATTACCCCGTTTGCCGGTGTTATTATTTTTTTTATTGATACATGCGTGTTTGTTAATTACTCAATCGATGTTAGGCCAATAGAATACATTAATCGCACCATTCTTAATTGTTCACACAATGCAGTCGAGATTTTTCCAGTGGTTCTAAAGAAGCTATTTTACGGGAGAGCTCATTTCCATGTATTGTTTAAAGTAGGTATACAAGTCGAACAAGAAATGTAGCATTCACAGAACAGTCAACCAAAACACGCATACAAAACACGCATTCAAAACAACAATTACTCGGCCCGGAAAAATCAAAGTATCCGACACCATAAACATAAAAGGGCAACAGCAAAAGCAGGTCCGATCCAAGAAAGTATAGGCCTATAACGTTATTACCAGCAATTAATAAATTATTTGAAAAAGTTTTACATTTAAAACTAAACAGATGGGTTAAAACCGATAATATTATATTCCCGAATGAGCAACAAATCGCGTACCAACAACATTTAGGTTCCATGAACGCCTCATTTAATATTCACGAATCTGTGCTATACAACATAGAGTTAGGTAACATAGTACATACGTGTTCCCTAGACACAAGACAAGCTTTTGACACACTATGGTTAGATGGTCTATTTTATAAAATTCTATAATAAATAAAACCGCTTGATAATTGCGGCAGCGCTTTTATTTTGTTTTTCCTCGTTCATTTAACCTTTGAAGAATTGTTCGAAATAACATCAATCAATAGAAAGGTTATTTATTTGGTTTTCTAACCATGCATCTTATGTAAATATTCATTAAACAGTACATGTATATGTTTGATGACCAAAACAATAAACACACGGTGGTGTGCGTAAGCGGTTTAAGAAAAAAAAAAAAGAGTTATATTTCCTTCCCAACTGGAGCTTTTACCGATTTATTTAAGCGTTATTTGGAATACAATTAAACCATTAGAAAGGTTATTTATTTGGCTTTCTAACAATGCATCTTATTTAAATATTTATTAAACAATACATATTTGATGACCAAACAATAAACACATCGTGATGCGAGAAAACGCTTTACGAAAAGAAAAAACGCGATAAATTTCCGTTCTATTAATATATATAAACTTGAGATTTTGCTTACTTATTTAACCGTTATTTGGAATAAAATTGCACCATTAGAAAGGTTATTTATTGGGCTTTCTGGCAATGCAAAATATGTAAAAAAAAATCAGTAACACAAGGATATATAATGTCTGTTTGCAATGTAGATGTGTGTATCGTACATCGAGGCCTCTCGCATACCGCCACGATAAGCGCAGTAAAAATCGATAAATGCTGCGAATAATCGATAAACTTACCTGAACGACAAGTGTTTTCAGTTGAATACAGTGTTTGTACTGTCGTGTCATATAAAGCCCTGAGGTAAGGCAAGGTAATCAAATTTGACCGGATTATAATAATTATGAACAAGAGGTCAATGACCTTGAAGCTCTACTGATTGATTTTGATTTCAGGAAGTAGTCGCTACAGACTTGTTTTTTGAAAATCTATTTTTAACCGTGGCGGCCATCTTGAATTTCCGGCCGACCTGAAATTTTGCTAAGATCAATAAGACATTAAGAGCAACATTCCTGTGAAGTTTCATGAAAGTCCGTCAAGTAGTTTCAGAGAAGTAGTCGCTACATGTTTTCATTATATAACTCTATGTAAACAAAAATGGCCGCTGGCAGCCATGTTTAACGTCAAATCAAAAAGATTTTCAACAAGGACCAACATCATGTCATACTGATCATTTTAGAAAAAGTCCCATATCAATATCTCTTATTGTTTTGAAGAAGTAGTCGCTACAAACTTATTTATTTTAAATCTATTTTTAGCTGTGGCGGCCATCTTGAATTTCCGGCAGACCTGAAATTTTTCTAGGATCAACTAGACATCAAGAGCAACATTCCTGTGAAGTTTCATGAACATCCGTCAAGTAGTTTCAGAGAAGTAGTCGCTACAAGTTTTTACTATATAACTCTATGTAACCAAAGATGGCCACTGGCTGCCATGTTTAACGTTGAATCAAAATAATTTTCCACAAGGATCTACATCATGTCATGCTGATCATTTTAGAAAAAGTCCCATATCAATATCACTTATAGTTTTCAAGAAGTAGTCTCTACAAACTTATTTATTTTAAATCTATTTTTAGCTGTGGCGGCCATCTTGAATTTCCGGCCGACCTGAAATTTTTCTAGGATCAACTAGACATCAAGAGCAACATTCCTGTGAAGTTTCATGAACATCCGTCAAGTAGTTTCAGAGAAGTAGTCGCTACAAGTTTTTACTATATAACTCTATGTAACCAAAGATGGCCACTGGCAGCCATGTTTAACGTCGAATCAAAATAATTTTCCACAAGGATCTACATCATGTCATGCTGATCATTTTAGAAAAAGTCCCATATCAATATCACTTATAGTTTTCAAGAAGTAGTCGCTACAAACTTATTTTTTAAAAATCTATTTTTAGCTGTGACGGCCATCTTGAATTTCCGGCCGACCTGAAATTTTTCTAGGATCAATTAGACATCAAGAGCAACATTCCTGTAAAGTTTCATGACAATCCGTCAAGTAGTTTCAGAGGAGTAGTCGCTACAAGTTTTTACTATATACCTCTATGTAAACAAAGATGGCCACTGGCAGCCACGTTTAACGTCGAATCAAACGATTTTTGATAAGGACCAACATCATGTCATGCTGATCATTTTAGAAAAAGTCCCATATCAATATCACTTATAGTTTTCAAGAAGTAGTCGCTACAAACTTGTATTTTGAAAATTTATTTTTAGCCGTGGCGGCCATCTTGAATTTCCGGCCAACCTGAAATTTTGCTAGGATCATTTAGACATCAAGAGCAACATTTCTGTGAAGTTTCATGAAAATCCGTCAAGTAGTTTCAGAGGAGTAGTCGCTACAAGTTTTCATTATATAACTCTATGTAAACAAAGATGGCCGCTGGCAGCCATGTTTAACGTCAAATCAAAACGATTTTCGACAAGGATCAACATCATGTCATGCTGATCATTTTAGAAAAAGTCCCATATCAATATCACTTATAGTTTCCAAGAAGTAGTCGCTACAAACTTGAATTTAAAAAATCTATTTTTAGCTTTGGCGGCCATCTTGGATTTCACATCAACATGAATTTTTGCTAGGATCAACTAGACTTCATGGTCAACATTTCTGTAAAGTTTTATGAATATCCATCCAGTAGTTTCAGAGGAGTAGTCGCTACAAATAAAAGTTAACGGACAGACGGACAGACGGACAGACAGACGGACGGACGACGGACGCCGCACCACGGCATAAGCTCTGCTGATCTCTGATCAGTAGAGCTAAAAACAAAATGAATCTTAACAAAGCTTGATGACACATAAGGGCTATTCCATTAAAACATACCCGTGACCCCAGGATGGCAATTTAATACAAATCTATGGGTGAACCTTATTTTCCGAAATGTGGTTCTATGCATGGGTGGTTTAAAACGAATTTCGCATCTATGCATGGGTGTAATTTCAGGATCATGATATTTCCACATATCGCCGTAAAAATGGCCACAAATGCCGCCCGGACAATCTCGGGACATTTTCACATATCGCCGTAAAAATGACCACAAACGCTGCCCGGACAATCTCGGGACAATCGGACTTGTCAAACTAAAATCCAAACAGAAGTCGTGTTTTTATTTGTTGAAAATCAAAAAATTCTCTCCCTTGATTATGTTCATCAATTTGAAAACGCGGATTTCTTTGGTTGTTTGCATGATTTAAACCAAGCGCATTACAGTTTTCATATTGACATCGAGTGGTCACGCAAATTTGTCACGTTGGACAGAAAAAGAAAGTTCAATCGAATATTAAAGGGAATGTAGCGCCACAGCCAAACATGCTATTTCATTGAGAGTTCTGAAAAACTTGGAAAAAAGTGGAAAAATCGGATGATAAATAAAAAAGATATGATCATTTCAAGGCTGTTCTAAAACGGATATATGGCAGCCGCCATATTTAGAACTATGATGTCATAGTTCCATATTACCATATATGGAATATTGATAAATATCATTTAAAACGATCGAAAAACATTGCGAATGAATGCAAAGAAATGTACTGGTCATATAAAGCATTATTGCCATTAGGTATTACATATTTTTCATAGTTGTGCCATTTTTTCCATATAAATAAAATTTTCATATTTATAAATATCCATATATGGTTATTTAGAACCGTGATGTCATAACTCTCAAAATGGCCGCTTCCATATCCGTTTCAACAGAAACTTCAAATGATCATATCTTTTTTGTTTATCATCCGATTTTGATCATTCTTTCACTCTTATTGTTCAGAACTCTCAATAATAAAGATGGTATGGCCATGTCGCTACATTTATAATTTTCCAATGCAGAGATGTTGAGATTTTATCTTATTTTCAATAGGTGATAAAAGTTGTGTTACTCGGTTTTTATCCTTAGGTTCTATAGTAAAATAAAAATCTCTGGCAGAGTAAAAAGACTACAATTTTCAAGGTTGTGATTTTGAAAGATACATACATTGAATCAATTTGCATGACTGTGCATGAAATATGCAGGGTTTTAAAAGAATCACACTGTACATACCTTAATTTTAACAGTAAACTTGGTTGAACATCAAGGATAAATACCGAGTTTATCACCTACCAGAATGTATTGATGTCACAGGACTAGAAAAATGTGCAGCCAGACCGGGGCTCGAACCCGGGTCCTTTGGACTACCGTTCCGATGCTCTACCGACTGAGCTAGCGGCCGAATTTCCATGGGTACAGAGAATCATTTGTGTTGAAAAAAAAATGAAAAAATGAAATAAATAAAAAAATAAATAAAAATAATAATAATATAAAAAAAGAAAGTCATAAAATCTGCTAAAGTTTGGCAAAGATCGGATGAAAAATGAAGGCCCTATCGTCTTAACGAAGCAAAATATAGCATTTTGAACTAAATCAAGGGCCATAACTCCGCTGTTACTAGTCCGATATGAATGGTTCTGGAACTTGTCCGAGCTTTCATTGATATTAACAACTTGATCAAGTTTGGTAAAGATCGGATGAACATTGAAGACCCTATCGTCTTAACGAGAGAAAATATATTTTAACTAAATTAAGCGCCATAACTCCGCTGGTTTTCGAACTTGTTCGAGCTTTCAACGACATTAACAATCTGATAAAATTTGGTAAAGATCGGATGAACAATGAAGCCCCTATCGTCTTAACGAGGCAAAATATAGCATTTTTAACTAAATCAAGGGCCATAACTATATTGTTACTAGTCCGATATGGCTGGTTTTCGAAATTGTCGGAGCTTTCATTGATATTAACAATCTGATAAAATTTGGTAAAGATCGGATGAACAATGAAGCCCCTATCGTCTTAACGAGGCAAAATATAGCATTTTTAACTAAATCAAGGGCCATAACTCCGCTGTTACTGGTCCGATATAGCTGGTTTTCAAAATTGTTCGAGCTTTCAACAACATTAACAATCTGATAAAGATTGGTAAAGATCGGATGAACAATGAAGCCTCTATCGTCTTAACGATGCAAAATATAGCATTTTTAACAATCAAGGGCCATAACTCCGCTGTTACTAGTCCGATATGGCTGGTTTTCGAACTTGTCCGAGCTTTCATTGATATTAACAATGTGGTAAAGTTTGGTAAAGATAGGATGAAAAACGAAGGCCCTATCGTCTTAACGAGGCAAAATATAACAATATAGCATTTTTAACTAAATCAAGGACCATAACTGCTGTTACTGGTCCGATATGGCTGGTTTTCGAACTTGTCCGAGCTTTCATTGATATTAACAATGTGGTTAAGTTTGGTAAAGATAGGATGAAAAATGAAGGCACTATCTTCTTAACGAGGCAAAATATAGCAATATAGCATTTTTAACTAAATCAAGGGCCATAACTCCGCTGTTACTTGTCCGATCTGGCTTGCTTTCGAACTCGTCCGAGCTTTCATTGATATTAACAACCTAATAAAGTTTGGTAAAGATCGGATTAAAAATAAAGGCCCTATTGTCTTAACGAGCCAAAAGTTAACGCCGACAACGGACGACGGACGGACGACGGACAACTCAGCATCCCATAAGCTCTGCTGGCCTTCGGCCAGTAGAGCTAAAAAGCTTAACCATGAATGCTTATTCACAAATGCAAGCTGCTAAATAACATCGGGAACGCGCACCTGTTTTAGATGGTTTAACTGGCGGGACCCGGTACGGTTTTGACATGATTCGCGGCGATTAAAACTGTAAAAGAAAATGATATTGTTTTTGCTATACGATGCAATGGATCAATAAAAGGAAAATAAAGGAAAATAGAACCGTATCAGGTTTTTTTTAATCTATTAAAGTGGGGCCAAAATTCAGCCCGTTCCCAATTGCATAAAAACTCCTTATTTTCCCCATCCAGGGTAAAAACATTCCCAATGCAAAAAAATATATATTTTATTTTTTTTAAAAAGTTTATACTTTGTATGTTTTATGTTAAAATCATTGCTAAATTCAATACTTGATTGATACGAGGGGTGTTCCGTTAATAATGCGACTGCTGTATTATGTCGCGGAACTCGTGCAATATTTACATAAAACCACTTTGTATCGCTTGAGTGATCACTGACGTGTGTCATTCATACAATCACTGACCTTGGTGCAATGTACATTGCTTTATAGCGTATTCGTTACACTATATGCAAAATGACTGGCAAACGAGCAGAAAATGTGCTTGAAATTAGGGCCTATATTAGAGGTAGGTCATTACTTAGGTCGAAGCCGAAAGACATTCACCAAGAAGTGTGTGACATTTACGGGGATGGTCAAATGTCATATAGTACTGTTTGTAGGTGGGTGGCCAAATTTAAATACAGGCAACAGCGCTTGAAAGATACTGCTCGCCCTGGTCGTCCTGTAACGTCAACGACCAAGAAAAACGTTGAAAAAATCTGTGAAATCCTGAAAAATGATGCTCGATACATACTAAGACAATTAGCTCGGATGAAAAACTTGTCGTTAGCATAAGCATGATGAGTTCATCTAATTTTGAAAAAGCATCTGAAAGTTAAGAAAATAAATGCAAGATGGATACCGCATTTGCTGACAGATGAAAAAGAAAGTTAAGGGTTATAACAGCGAAAAAACTTCTGAAAATGTATCCGAAATACAGCAGAGAATCGTTTGAGAATTTAGTTACGGGTGATGAAACGTAGGTCCATTATTATGAGCCAAAAAGAAAAGTATCTGATCAAATCTGGTCCACGAAAAATATGAACCTACCAATTATTGCCAAACGAACGCGAACTGTTAAGAAGGTTCTGTATGCAATTTTTTTCATTACCAACATTCCCGCCATACAGACGGCGGTGCCAAAAGGCAGAACTGTCACGGCTCAAAATGTGTGCTTCGTCTAAGGGGGGATACTTCGAAGGAAATCGCAAAAACAATTGATCAAAAATGATTATAGTATTCTAGTATCAATACCAATCGCATTATTTACGGAACACTCCTCATATTATACCTAAAGTATACATTCTAATAAACGTTTTCTCTTTAAAAACATTCCCTTAAGAAAATCATGCTCTATTTTTCAACAATTTTGACAATCTCGTACTTTTTTTTCCCAAAATCAGTTGGCCTAGGACTTTTGCCAATTTGCTGACTAGGGCTAGTACCACTTACGTTCTTCAAGCAGTTGTCATGTTTGTATGTAGTTCATATGTAAATATATATGTAGTTCAATATATAATAAATAAATCTATGGGTGAGTGTATTTTAGCCAACTTAAATTCTGGTGGTCAATTTGAAAAGTGCCTTCCTGGGGTCCCATGTATGTTTTAATGCAATAGCCCTAAGGCCTAAAAAATACACAAATTAAGTGAGCCCTTGGGAGTTCATTTCTAGTATTCAACTGCAGTCCTAGAAGCTAACAGACTGACCTATTGCTTGTGATTTGACTAAGATGGACTAAAGACGGACATTCTTGACAGGCCATCTTTTTATAGATTGCTACTTTTGTTTACTTTTTCTTTTGGCTGACATTTCAGAAATTTTTGAATCCATCTTTTTCTGAAGATGAGCCTTTTTAGCTGGATCAGGCTTTGAGTTTGGCTTACCACTGCCTCTATAAAGCACACCGTCTTTGCCAATCCGTGCACGTGCGTAAGCTCGTGCTGCCTCTCCACACCCGTGCACCTCTGGCGTCTGGTGCGACATGCAATAACGCCCCTCACAGAAACTGCACAGATTAAACAAGGTTTGCACACTCGTCTTACACTTCTTAAAACAGCAGAAGTTATCCATTTTCTTAACAACTTCTATCAAACTATCTAAATCATCCTTGTCAACGTTTTCAACTCTTTTTGCCAATTCTTTGTCAAACTGCCTCGGTTTGGCAGACTTCGAGGCATTTTTCTGTCGAGATTCACTAGACGCACCTTCGTCCATTTTTTTCTGCTTTTCACGTTTTGCACAGTGAATTTCATGCAGCTGAATATTTGATCTGATCACGTCTTTTCCGCAAATTTTACACTGTGACTTATCATCTTTGAGTTTGACATTCGCGTTCGCTTGAACTGAATCTTGGGTTGTCGCTACATCTTCCGTTTTAGGTTCATTGGTTTCTTTAGCCATACTGCTCTGTTCCGAGATTTCGCTATTTTCCTTTGTGTGGTTTCGGTTTTTCAGCTTGATTTCACTGTTAAGCTTGTTTTTTCCATCTGTCTCATTAGCCTTATATTCCGATTTTTTCACAGCATTTGACTGGCTGCTGAACTCAGAATCTTGCATCTGATTGGATGGTTTTGAGACAACCAGGTACCGCTCGTTTCCAATACCCTTACTTACATGACCCAGTCCCATTTTTTCTGAAAGCTGAAATAATAACATCAACTTTTAAATATTCAACTCTGAAATATTTTACTGCCTTTAAAATGTAAGTTCAGTTGTAAGTTTTTATGAATAACTATGAAATACATATAGGATCTTACATTGGTGCCTAATATTTAATATTGAATTTATTAAACGAGTTGGATAAGATTGTATGATGCGAGGCTGTGCGGTGCGTTATATCAATCTTATCCAAAGTGTTTAATAAATTCAATACTGAATAGATACGAATGTGAGATTCTATTTATCACATAACTCAAAGAAAGCCTACTAAGCAACGTTTATTAGTGAAGCTGCCTGTATATAATGTTGTCATAGTACATTTGACTCGGTCTTCTCCGAACAATGCCGAACCACCTTTCTGATTTCTGTAATCTGATACGGTAAACGGTTACGGTAACTGACGATACAATTCCGATGTACAGTACTCCAAACTGAACGGAAAAGACTGACAATTATGCGGCCTTCATTTGCATATTTATTTCACTAGTGTAATATGATTAATACATCATAGCTTTATTACACTCCCACACCGCAAGTAATTATATTTCATTATGTGGTTGATTATAAACAAGAAAATATGCCCACGATACAAGGAGGCCCTGCTTTAGCGGTCATTCACAAAAAAAAATCAATCGTGTGTAAGTATGACTCAGGTCATTCTCACTGACCTTCTTTTGGTAGGAACGTGTAGATTTGTATGGCACTTTACATCATTTTCAACACATGTAAGGTTATATATGACGGTCAATTTTTCTTTTGTGGTGGAGGCAGACCACACACTTTTACTGGGTAGAACCACTACTGTGTACCTCTGCCATCCGTAAGAATCGACATCACTTACAAGTCGAGCTCCCAGTGGGTATTCGATCCCGCAGTGGTGAGAGGAAAAAGTTTACCATGCAACGTAGTTAACCAGTCGGCCACGGAGACGCTATCTGTCGTGTAGATGTAAGTGTGTATCAAGTTTGAAAACTGTATGAGTTTTGGTTTCTGTATGTAAAACATAATTTTGACATTTTTTTTCCCCTAATCCTTAGTAGACCTTATGCCATTACACTTCATGTACTCAACTAGTAATGTCGGATATTCAAATAATGCCCCTGCTAAATGCAAAACTTTCAAGTGTGTGACCTTGACCTTGTGGTTGCAGGTGATCAGAAATGTGACGGAATGTTTTTGTACGACATTATTAATCAACAAATAAAATATAAATGTAGTTAATGAAAGCCTTTTGAGAATGTGAGCAAAAATACAACTTTTAACATTTTACTGAAAACAGACCGAAACGTAACACTTCCGAGTGTGTGACCTTGACCTTGTGGTCACAGGTGATCAAAAATATGACGGAATGTTTTTGTACAATCTTGGTAATTAACAAATTTATATAAAATATGAATGAAAGAAATCGTGAAAACAATTCGCGAACAAGAGCAAAAACGACGGACGGTTGAACGGACAAGGCCATATCAGTATGGCCCCCACCAATTTTGGGAGGGGCATAATTACTCGGTGTAATCTTCCAAGACAATATATAATGCAGGGATGGAAACTAACGGTTGCCCGTTCGCCCGGGACGACTAAATTTCAAGCTGGGCGAGTAGATTTCATAAGACGGTAGTCCGCCCGGGCGACTAGCTTTTTCGACAAGCTAAAGTCGATTTCCTCGGCATTATTCGTCAATGCGGATGAATAACATTTCAGTAGAAAACACCAACAAAGAAAATATTTCTTACATAGTTTATTAAGCGATTAAATGCAGTAAATAGTCGCAACTCTGTTTATTCGACGATGAAATGCAATTTAAGTCAACCGGATATTGGGAAATTGACGCATTTCCGTTTTGGGACATTCTAAAATGCGGCTCCCGTTTTAATTTCACGGAGCGCGAACGTTACGGTATTTGATGTTATACAAATAACGAATCTTTAAGGGCACTAGTCAGCTTTTAGGGCCTTCAGGAAGGGAATTGCAAAAAGTATGCTGTTTTCCTGTATTGTAGTTTAACATTTTTCTAATTAATATATATATATAATTTGTTTTTTAAGAGGGGAATTTTTCACAGGAAAAGGGTGTAATATATACCATGCCAGAGTAACTGTAATGGCCATGATCAGACTGTAGTGAACTATAGAATATAAATATGCCTACCTACCGACCCTAGAGCATGCAATAGGAAACACACCTTTTTTTTTGTTTGGCCTAAATAAAGTAAATTTGTGTTAAAATCATGTTTGTTAATGTGTTTGTTAGTGTGTCGAAAAGAAAAATACAGAAAATCTGGGCTCATAAATTTTCAGCTGGGCAACCAAAATCCAGAAGATGGTTGCCCGTTTGGGCAACCAAGCTTTAAAAGTTAGTTTCCATCCCTGTAATGTGGCATAGAGATGTGATACAAACCTCGTGTATAATCTTCCAGGACAATATATAATGTGGCATAGATGTGATACAAACCTCGTGTATAATCTTCCAGGACAATATATAATGTGGCATAGAGATGTGATACAAACCTTGTGTATAATCTTCCAGGACAATATATAATGTGGCATAGAGATGTGATACAAACCTCGTGTATAATCTTCCAGGACAATATATAATGTGGCATAGAGATGTGATACAAACCTCGTGTATAATCTTCCAGGACAATATATAATGTGGCATAGAGATGTGATACAAACCTTGTGTATAATCTTCCAGGACAATATATAATGTGGCATAGAGATGTGATACAAACCTCGTGTATAATCTTCCAGGACAATATATAATGTGGCATAGAGATGTGATACAAACCTCGTGTATAATCTTCCAGGACAATATATATTGTGGCATAGAGATGTGATACAAACCTCGTGTATAATCTTCCAGGACAATATATAATGTGGCATAGAGATGTGATACAAACCTCGTGTATAATCTTCCAGGACAATATATAATGTGGCATAGAGATGTGATACAAACCTCGTGTATAATCTTGCAGGACAATATATAATGTGGCATAGAGATGTGATACAAACCTTGTGTATAATCTTCCAGGACAACATATAATGTGGCATAGAGATGTGATACAAACCTCGTGTATAATCTTCCAGGACAATATATTATAATGTGGCATAGAGATGTGATACAAACCTCGTGTATAATCTTCCAGGACAATATATAATGTGGCATAGAGATGTGATACAAACCTCGTGTATAATCTTCCAGGACAATATATTATAATGTGGCATAGAGATGTGATACAAACCTCGTGTATAATCTTCCAGGACAATATATAATGTGGCATAGAGATGTGATACAAACCTCGTGTATAATCTTCCAGGACACTATATTATAATGTGGCATAGAGATGTGATACAAACCTCATGTATAATCTTCCAGGACAATATATAATGTGGCATAGAGATGTGATACAAACCTAGTGTATAATCTTCCAGGACAATATATAATGTGGCATAGAGATGTGATACAAACCTCGTGTATAATCTTCCAGGACAATATACAATGTGGCATAGAGATGTGATACAAACCTCGTGTATAATCTTCTAGGACAATATATAATGTTGCATAGAGATGTGATACAAACCTCGTGTATAATCTTCTAGGACAATATATAATGTGGCATAGAGATGCGATACAAACCTCGTGTATAATCAATCTGTCGTGGGAATTCAAGTCACTTGCAAATTCCAGTAAGTCTGCCTTATCATTCAGCATGAACCTGTCCAGCTCTGCCTGAAGCTGTATCACTTTTGGATCTTCCAAACTGGTATCACTGCGGAAGAAATAACAGCAAATGTTACGGTAGAATTTCAAATTATAACACTATTCCATCACAACTGTATGTTCATTATTATAGAATACAGTATTGAATGTTGAATTTTGTGACAGTATATCAGTCATTTAATGGTCGCAAATTTTGTTTAATGTGGAGCTGTTTACAGGGTTCATACTCTTTTCATCAAAAAAAATTCCATGACTTTTCCATGACAATTTTCAGTTTTCCATGACATATACTATACTGTTCCTCTTTGTCCCATTTCACGTTATATATGCACTGACGCTTAGAATTACTCATCGTTTTTCGTCTTTTTCAATTTTTTCATGCATGAAGGACACGCCGACAGCGATAAAATCCGAAAATGCCAAATGTAACGGTGCGACCTCTGACAATTTATCCGGTATCTGTTTCGTACTTATGTTTCGTACCGATTTTAAGCGTACATTTTCGCCGTAAATTTTTGGCATAAATTACGTTTCTTGTGTATTTTCATTTTCGCCGTAAATTTTTGGCGTAAATTATGTTTCTTGTGTATTTTCATTTTCGCCGTAAATTTTTGGCGTAAATTACGTTTCTTGTGTATTTTCATTTTCGCCGTAAATTTTTGGCGTAAATTATGTTTCTTGTGTATTTTCATTTTCGCCGTAAATTTTTCGCGTCAATAACGTTTCTTGTGTATTTTCGCCGTAAATTTTTGGCGTAAATTATGTTTCTTGTGTATTTTCGTATTTTTTCACGCTTATAGTTGTTTTCAAGGAGAAATTTTTAAATTCCAGACATTTCATTTTGAAATTCCAGGACTTTTCCATGACACAATCTGCAAAAATCGTTTTCCATGACTTTTCGTGGTGCATACGAACCCTGTGTTTAACACAATTTGCGACCATTAAACAACAGGTACACTGTTGCAAAAGACTTTTTTTAAGTATTCAACATTTCAATACTGGTTAACCCGTTTCTAAGTTGTTTTATTGTTTTTGACAGTATTACTCACAAACGCATTGTCAGAAATAAAACTAAAGGATTCACAAACGCATTGTCAGAAATAAGACTAAAGTAAGTCACGTTTTTTACGGTTCAACATCACATGACTGGATCTACCACGGGTTATGCATTATTTAATAGTCAGCCAATCAGATTGCTTTTTTTTTTTCAAATGCGTTAGAATATTTTATAATGTATCTTGAAATCTAAAGATCATTAAACGTTTATGATGTAAAATATTTGATATTCTTTTAATTGTAACTTGATCCATTTTTACTGCATTTCATTCATTAATTGCATCAAATGATCAACCAGAGTGCAGTAATATTACAGATCAAAGGCACTCCATATTGTTCATGTAGATACACATTGAGAAATTGGGCTATCCATAAAAAATATTTCCTTTGGTCTTTTCTGCCCCAGGATTTCATATTAAAGTGATTTTTTTTTTTTAAGAAAGTAAACCTTTTAAATAGGCAATTAAAGAAAAACTATGTGTTTTAAATTTAAAGACAGCCAAAATAATAACTAGAACTATCACTGAAAGTGATGAATATCTCCGCTTAAATTCCAAGAAATAATTCTGTAATAAATTAGGCAATCAACAATGGGTGATATAGAGGGACATAAGGTCATCAGTTGTTATATGTATATGAAGTTTGGGAACAACACATTCAAAACTGTTTGAGGAATGCAAGTTATAACAAGAAATCCACGGATTTATATGTCTCGACTAACGGGGGCGGGATTTATTATAAACTAAGATAAATGTTGCTTAAATGGAAGTTTGTAAACATTTTAATAACTAAAACCAATGGAGTTTACAGTTTACTGAGATGATATTAAAGGGACACTGTCCGTAAGCAAGCAGATATTGAGCATAACCAAATAATTGTCTGACTTTTATTCAGTGGAATGTATACATGAAAACATGAGGACAGACCCTAAGAAGTATGTAGGAATACATTCATGAGTTTGAAAAAAAAGAAGTTTTAATTATTATATGTAAATAAAGTGGGACCCACAATATTTACCTTTTCCGCGATCACGTGACTTCCATTAGCACATTAGGTTTTCACCATAGTATGTATTGCGTAATATGTATAGCCCGCTTAGCTCAGTCGGGAGCAATGTCGACCACTTTACGCTCACGCACACTATTATTACTGAGAGTGTAATTTTAGTTTGGGCTGCGAGTTCAAATGCATGAGGGGGATTTTCTTTTTTTTTGTACCGCGATTGAATTACGATAAACAATCTTGCTTTTAATTAGTAAATATTCAATAATGTTTAGTGTGTAATGTTTGCGAACATAATTATTACGTGTTTTATAAGCTAAAAGTTACGGACAGTGTCCCTTTAAGTGCATTCGTTTAAAAACAAAATGACATTCAAAAAAAAATTCAAAAAAAAATACAAAATAAAAAAACATTCATCAGATCCAAAAAGAAGGTAAAGGTCATAGATAAAATCCATGCATTCAAAAAGATGCACTACCCAAGACACAACTATGTCAAAATAAAATGTTTTGTCTTCCAAAGATTAAGCTGTACACCAGGGCCCTGTTTTCTTAAACACCTTACGATAACTCTTAAATTTTAAAATCGTTTACTTTTTTCACCTATAAAGCATTCAATGCAGACAATTATGTGTGCACATACATAGTGCAGAAATATCACGTGTATAAGAAAATGAAATGAAATCACGTTGATTTGAAAAGTGTTATCTATTGTGAAGCATTTAAGAAATTGATTTATGATCAAAATGGTCGTAAGTTGTTTCATAAAACGGGGCCAAGGTTTAAAGCATCTAGTGCATAATTATAGTTCATGAGAAAGTGATGTAAATGTAACAATTAAAGTTATCTGCCCTTTGCTTGGAGGGTAAAAGTCACATTCACATTTGCTTTTTGACACACTGTGATGTACTACCCAAGAAACAACTATAAGCCTACTCAAGAAACAACTATAAGCGAAGTTTGAATGTTGAAAGTAAATATGCCCCTTGCTTGGAGGGTCAAGGTCACTTCCACATTTGCTTTGTCACCCTGCGATGTACCTACCAAGATACAACTATAAGCAAAGTTTGAAAGTTCTAGTGCATACAGTTTGTGAAAAAGTGACCTAAACGCAAAGGTTGAAGGTAAAAAATATTATTAAGTTATCCGTCCTTTGCTTGGAGGGTCAAGGTCACTTACACATTTGCTTTGTCACGTTGCAATGTACTGCTCAAGATACAACTATAAGCAAAGTTTGGAAGGTCTAGTGCATAAAGTTTACGAAAAAGTGATCTAAACGCAAAAGTTAAAGGTAAAAATTATTAAGTTATCTGCCCTTTGCTTGGACGGTCAAGGTCACTCCACATTTGCTTTGTCACGTTGTGATGTACCACCCAAGATACAACTATAAGCAAAGTTTGAAAGGTCTAGTGCATACAGTTTGCGAAAAAATAACCTAAATGTAAAACTTGAATGTTGCCGTCGCCGTCGCCGGAAAGGCAACACCTATGTCTCTTTTTTCCTTCGAAAAGGCGAGACAAAAATGTGTAAGGGATGCAACACTACGGGACAACAGGTCGTTACAGACAGCATGATAGCCACCCCCACCCCCACACACTTTACTTTGTGAAAGCGGGTGTATAATTATGTATTTATATACAATTAATATAAAAAGTTTAGGGTAACGTCCCATTTTTATGGGTAAGAAAACAGCAAACCAACAATGTTTTATTGGCCTTGAAGTCACCTGACAGTAAACATATACCCTTACTTAGTTTTATCAGACAATCGAATATCTTTAGTCGCATCCACCATCTGTGATTTCTTTCCTTCCTTTGACCTTTTGACCTCAGTTTTCACAGCTGGTTTGGGTATCTTTGGCTTGGTACCTCTGTTAGTAGAGGCTTTAGGCAAAGACATGAGGTCATCCAAATGTTCTGGTCGGCTGACATCGTTCCGAAGAAGCAGGCCATCTGGTTTGTAGATGAAGATAAAGAGAAAATGCATGATATTACTAACATCCCACATGGTGCACGTGCAAATGTCCGGGATGATCCTGATAAAGCCTTTTTTTTATATATACCTACAGTGTGTGCTCAATGGGGATCCAATCAGTAGAACATAAGATACGTTGAATAAACAGACTCTCCCACATCTTTGGATCTTGTACAATTCAGGTAATTTTAGATCCTGTTTCTATTAAACATTTAAAATTATCTTAATATCGGATATTTGTGCCTAATGTTTACTATGACACGATCATACGCGTAGCTTTTGATTTAAAAACCTTTTATTGCCAAAATGAACAATCAGGTCTGACCACAAGTTCTTACAACATTAGTTACGGTCCGCGTACCTTATCTTGTCCTAGGACTTGAGAATATAATGAGAGAAATCTGACCAATTGGTAAGTAAAGCATGAACCCATAGAGATGTGACAACTGCCCAGTACTCTCCGAATGGTGAGATCAAAACCATTACACTCTTAACTCACTTGTTATATCTAAAGAAATAATCATTACTAGATGGAATACTGAAGTTATTAAACTCATTCCAGAAAACTGATTTAATGCTCAGCACAGCCTCAAACAGATGGCATCTATATACTCCTATGCTGTCTGTACCTCCCCCTCACTGTTGAGGTAATCTGTATATTGTACCCACCATCTATATACTCCTATGCTGTCTGTACCTCCCCCTCATGTTGATTGATTGATTGAATTGGATTTTATAGTCGCACCAACAGCTAAGGTCATATGGCGACTTTCCAGCTTCCATTGGTGGAGGAAGACCCCAGGTGCCCCTCCGGACAATTTTCGTGCACGGGCGGGCACCTGGGTAGAACTACCGACGTTCCGCAAGCCAGCTGGATAGCTTCCGCACATAAAGATTCCTAGGCCCCTGAGGGATCGAACCTACAGTGGTGAGGGGCAAGTGATTTCAAGTCAGAGACGTTAACCACTCGGCCACAGACGCCCCCCTCATGTTGAGGTATTCTATATATTGTACCCACCATCTATATATTCCTGTGCTGTCTGTACCTCCCCCTCCATGTTGAGGTAATCTATCAAGGACTTCAGAAATGCATCACTGCTCACTGTAATACTGTCGCCCACTACGGTGAGATGTCTCCTGGCTCTGGTCACAGCCACGTTGATTCGTCTTCTCTCAGACAGGAAACCTACCTCCCCTACAATGTAAATAATGGTATTACCATCATGGTTCACACAATGGCTGTCAAGGTTGACTTTTACCAGTAGGACTCTTATTGCCGTTACGCCATCTAACTGTCCTCTTAACAACCTAACCAAAGCCCAAACCTCTCACTAATCAAACCTTTTTTTATCACAAGAATCGCTGGTTTAGTTAATGGTGATCTCATATTATCACATACGTCAATAATAAACTAGAAATGTGTCCTTGGGACACGAATGCCCATACAGAAAACAATCAACGAAAAAATGTAAAATTTGACAAAAAAAGGGCCATAACTCCAGTAGTACAAGGTGGATTTTGACGCCGAATCAATATGCACATCTTAACAAACACCATAGGTAAGCATTCTGTAAAGTTTCGAAACAATCATTGGAAAACTGTGCGAGAAGATAGACACACGCAAGATATTTAACGTAACATTTTACAAAAAAAGGGTCGTTACTCTGGTAATGTAAGGTCGATTTTGATGCCGAATCGATATGCACATCTTGACATTATAGGTAACATCCTGTAAAAATTCAAAACAATCAGCTGAAAGCTGTTGAAGGAGATAGACACACAAACTTTTCGAACGAACTCTCTCAACTGTTTCTCACAAATTTAATTAAAATCAAACATTGATTTTTGAACATGTTGAATATCTGAAGCTTCAAGAAAAGTTTGCCTGGCTTGTAACTGCCCTTTGCAAAATACAATTCAAACAAGAGACGCTCTACCGGCTAACACGGCTCTTATAACATCAATGAAGCGAGTGACTGCCATTAACGTTTTTTTGAAAGTTTCGGGAAAAAAACAGCTTTTTAACTAAATTTTTGGTCCAACATAGAGCGAAAAAAAAAATAAAAAAAATAAAAAAAAAATAATAAAAAAAATAAAAAAAATAAAAAAAAATTAAACAAAAAAAAAATTAATAATAATAATAATTTAAAAAAAAAATAATAATAATAATAATTCAAAAAAAATAAATAATAATAATAATAATGAAAAAAAAAAATAATCAACTAAAAAATAATCGAAAAAAAAAAAAAAAAAAAATTATGATAAAAAAAAAATAATGAAAAAATATAATGAAAAATAAAATATATAATAATTAAAAAAAAAAATCTCAAAAAAAAAAAAAAAAAAAATCTCAAAAAAAAAAATACATAAAAAAAAAAAAAAATTAAACAAAAAAAAATTTAATAATAATAATAATGAAAAAAAAAAAAATAATAATTCAAAAAAAATAAATAATAATAATAATAATGAAAAAAAAATAATAATCAACTAAAAATATAATCGAAAAAAAAAAAAAAATTATGATAAAAAATAATAATGAAAATCTAATGAAAAAATAAAAATATATATAATAATTAAAAAAAAAAAATCTCAAAAAAAAAATTAAAAAAAAATAATAAAAAAATAAAAAATGAAATAAAATTAATAATAATATAAAAAAAGAAAGTCATAAAATCTGCTAAAGTTTGGCAAAGTCAAGGCCCTATCATATGACATGCAAACTGTAGTATTTTTAACAAAATCAAGGGCCATAACTCCGCTGTTACTGGTTCGATCTGGCTGGTTTTCGAACTTGACCAAGATTTCATAGACATTAACAATCTGATAAAGTTTGGTAAAGATCGGATGAAAAATGAAGCCCCTATCGTCTTAACGAGGCAAAATATAGCATTTTTAACTAAATCAAGGGCCATAACTCCGCTGTTACTGGGTCGATATGGCTGGTTTTCAAACTTGTTTGAGCTTTCAACAACATTAACAATCTGATTAAGATTGGTAAAGATCAGATGAACAACGAAGCCTCTATCGTCTTAACGATGCAAAATATAGCATTTTATACTAAATCAAGGGCCATAACTCCGCTGTTACTAGTCCGATATGGCTGGTTTTCGAACTCATCCGAGCTTTCATTGATATTAACAACCTGTTAAAGTTTGGTTAAGATCGGATGAAAAATGAAGGCCCTATCGTCTTAACGAGACAAAAGTCAACGCCGACGACAGACAACGGACGGACGACAGACAACTCGGTATCCCATAAGCTCTGCTGGCCTTTGGCCAGTAGAGCTAAAAAACATTTGTGCCTTCTATAAATGGACAACTCTGATGCCAATTTGATCTGGCAATATATATGAAACCGTAAAAAATAATAGATGAAAAAGCCTGTTTTCAAGCAATACTCCTATTAACGTGATTAAAATGAAAAGGTTTTGTCTCAAACAGCATGAGCAACATAGCTTCATGAATGTTCGCAACAATTTGTCTGAAAAACATCATGTACCAATCGTACGATGGACAACAAAAATGTTCAAGTGAAAACTGAACTTGAAATTTGAAGATTGATTTTTCAATGGTTGATGCGTTATCTTTTGTAATAAAATATGCAACTACTAATTAGCCCAGGCGATGAATACCCCCGCTTTTTTGATATAGCTGTTATGAGTATATACAGTTTTGGAACAATCCATTCAAATCTGTGAAAAATGCAAGTAATAAAAACGTGTTTAATATGCAACGGGATGCGACGGGACAAAAATTTGTTACGCAACAGGACAAAAGGGTGTTACACAACGTGTCCCGACATTACGAACAGAGTCATTCCTATATAGATTACCACTTCATTTTGTGAAAGCCAGTCTATAATAATAAGTATAGCTTATAAATCATTTAACGATTTAAATATAAAGCATTAATTTCAAAAACAGTACACAAACACGCAAGTAATCGTTTGAAAATAAAATTGTTCATCTTTAACTTGAAAAAAAGAGTGAAGATGTTTTGTCAATAGTAATTGAATAATGTGCAATATAAAAAAAAAGAAAAAGACCAGGAATTGGTGTATGTCAACTATGCTGAGAAGACATAGGTAGATGATATGTTTAGTCAAATAATTAAAACTTTATAATAATAGATTCAAAGCAGATATAACTTTTATATTATTATTTGCATCAGCTATTAATTTTACCTCTTGGGTTACTTCTTACAAGGGAGATAACTACAGCCTCTTTTTCTCTCCCTTGAAATCCATCTACTGATTTCACCTCGACTTTGGGATACGACTTTGCCAACCTTAACCGTATCAGTTCCACCTGTAATTAACAGAGGGGCTTCATCTCAGACTTGTGATATGATGATTTGTTTGGTGTTTAACGTCATTTCTCAGCACATTTTAGGCTAGATACTGTATACCAATACTGTATACCGCCCGCCATCCATAAGAATCGACACTTTCTCACAAGTTGAGCTCCCAGCAGGATTCGAATGAATGAATGGTGTTTTACGGCACGTCGACATATAAATAGGTCATAGTGTGCGCAAAAACTGACGAAAGGTGAAGAAATGAAGGATTAATTAAAAATTAATGTAAATATATAAAGCTATAACTATTTACAAGTAAGGGATAATATGGTAGTAATATAAACTATACATGTAAATCAACAAATGCCCGAAAACGGGTATAAAAAGAAATAAATATATACAAGAACATATTATAATGATTTATATAGTCAGCAGGATTCGAACCCGCAGCCGTGTGAGACGAGAAGGTGTACCAAATGCATCAGGGCTTACATGATCACCATGCAATTCCTCTCAGCCTGTAGCTTTGTTACAAATAATTATACACTCTTAGCTTACTATAGATTTAAGCAGGCTAGCCTGCCACAATGGATAACTATAAGTCAAAAGGTGCATAAAGAAGCACAGGTTACTGTTATATATGATATTGCACCTGTCCATGAATAAAAAAAGATTGTAAAATGGTAATTAATCAGTTTTGGTTTTCCGATTATCGACAGTAATTTTCCAGTCCAATTCCCAACACTAGTTCTTGTACATGTAAATTAATAGACTTTAGTACAGTGGACAGCCAGGTACATGTGCAAATACAGTAGACCAATCAGAGGGAGATGAGTGGTTGCTCCAGGTCACTAGCAGGTTGTCCATCAGTATTACCATGACTGAAATGTTGTCAAAGGCGATGTTAAACCCAATATATACAAATTATTACAATCATACAGATCCCTTGTTATTTAAAGTACCAGACTAATGGGTTTTAGTGGCATTCTCAGTCACAGGACAGTTGATTCAGCAGACTTAAACCAGCCACAAACATGTAATAGTTACCTGTAAGTTGTATGGTGCTATAACAGCCACATTTTCCTGCTTCAGTCCGCTAGACACCAGCTTTCCAACATGTGCAGCAACAATGTCAGCCTCACCTTTAATAGAATGAACCAGTATTTGGCTAGAACAGCGATTATAGTCTGGTTAGAACAGTTTAATAGCCAATGGCGTACCTTTATAGTTTTTTGTTATTCTCACATGAAGTTATTCTCAAATGAACATTGAATCATTCAAAATTCAATGATAACATTTGAAGCGAACGATTCGACAGCGATGCAGACGCGAGTAGAATAACTTGCTAACAACTGCTTTTAAATTATAAGATTGTATATTTTATACCTTCAGTTTCTATAGATATTTCCTCTGAAAGATTTAGTGTTTATTTACCTTCGTTTCCTTTCGATATTTCCTCTGGCAGATCTAGTTCTGTGAGATCACATCCCGCCGTGTCTATATACAGCAGTGGTATAGCGCTTATATCACTGTCTTCAACCTCAGGCAGATCTCTGGGGACAAACACTAACTGATTGAATCTTTGGGTCTTTTCTTATTATTCAATTGTAAGGCAATATTAAAGTATACATAAATATTAGTTTAAATGAAAATTACAGTTGAATTGAGTTTTATAATACACCAACATAAAAAGGTTATATGGTGCCAACAGAAACATTCCAGGCCCACACTCCATTTTAATACATCAAAAAGAATACACATAATGGGCCTAGAACACCTGCAGAACTGCAGAGTTGCTGCATGCGAGCCACAGTCATTGTGCCACCACTCAAGTAGTACCAGGTATGGTGATGAAGACAATTTAACGAAAATGACATGAACATGAATTTAGGGGGATTTTACCCCTCTGTCTGGATATAGAGCAGTGGCCCTATTCTTGCATTGGAACCACAGGTGGCATGTTTTGACCACTTATAGAGACTCTGTACAGTAGCTGGAGGGAGATGGGCACCACACGTGGCATGTTTTAACCACTTATAGAGACTATGTACAGTAGCCAGAGGGAGATGGGCACCACACGTGGCATGTTTTGACCACTTATAGAGACTCTGTACAGTAGCTGGAGGGAGATGGGCACCACACGTGGCATGTTTTGACCACTTATAGAGACTATGTACAGTAGCCAGAGGGAGATGGGCACCACACGTGGCATGTTTTGACCACTTATAGAGACTCTGTACAGTAGCTGGAGGGAGATAAGCACCACACATGGCATGTTTTGACCACTTATAGAGACTATGTACAGTAGCCAGAGGGAGATGGGCACCACACGTGGCATGTTTTGACCACTTATACACGCCTACTAGACTCCGCAACCGCCTCCAAAAAGAGGTGATAATACGACGTTTCGGAGACACTTCCGATGCGGTTGCGGAGAGTAAATTGAAGCAGCAACGGTAAGTGTGAATTTAATATTTTCGTTTTTTTCTGCCCTAACTCGATCTTTTTCAAAAATCGGGGAATGTGGTACGATGTAGGAATGTTTTCTCTTCCTGTTTCATGTGTTGTTTTCGAAATATATTGAAAAATGTGGTCTGTAGAATTGTCATAAGTCAATCGACGAGTGTAATTTTCTCAACTGGACATGATTTTTACTCCGTTTTTCTGCTGTTTTATGAGAAATCTGCCCACGAATGAGTTCTATGACTTTGAAATCACCTATATTTCATCGTTCAATGAAAACAATTCAATCGAATATAAATTGAAAAAAATTATGGTCATTTGTTATGAAGAGGCGGTGTCGGAGAGTTAGAGGCGGATTCGGAGAGTAAGAGGCGGTTTCGGAGACATATACTCTATAGAATAGATCTATACTGATTTTAATTGATAAGTAACGTATCAATACAATTATTTATGATGAATTATTTGTGCAAATACTTGTTACTGGTCCTACCCATCATTGAACAATAAGTCAGGTCGCTACTAAATTTACCGAATCTTCCGTAAAATGCACGATGCAACCTACAGTTGATCTGATCCGAAATCGCTTAATAGATGCAAATGAATTCTAAATAAATGATAATCACATTCATTTAGTACAATCCTCTATCAATAATAGCACTGGGTGCATTCTTATAAAGTTTAAAAACTTTAATTAATTTTGCATCAACTTATACCTTTTATTATCATCCTAATAATTATTTACCGAGGACCAGATTCCAGAAATAAATGTTTAGCTAAAAGGTCAGCAACAATGTGCATCTATCGCCAAGTATAGACTGTTAGGCATGAAATGGAACAACTTTTTTGATTTGCCAAATTACACAATAACTACAATTTACGTAATGTATACCAAACTGCATTGTATGTATAACATACATGTGTAATTCAAACTATAGTAGAAATCTATTAACTTTAAACCAAAAACCTTTCATAAAATAACTACATTTTCTGTCAATTGTAAAAAAGGTATGTTTCATTCCATGCCTACCTGACTATAGTACGTACTGGTATTGCCATTCTATACATACACCGGCTACGTCACAACTGACGATAGGCCTGTATATTAAGACGCATTACCGAGCAAAATATGACTTTTGTCTACATACGCATACGCTTAACCGCCAACGGATTACTTTGTATTACAAAATCATTTTGTAACAAATTATTTGTTTATACAAACACCGGAGTTCGAAGTTTAATAAGTAAAACCTAATGCTTTTATTTACCATCATTTTACCGTCTAAGCATAACGCTTTCTCTTTCATGACTTTTGAAGTACTTTCATTTTCGATTTATAAATAGGCATTATGCTAATTAGCCACGAGCTACTCACGAGGTAGCGACAAACTATTTAATAAATTATATCGGTTAACTTGTGACAACCATTGGTCTAATTATGGATCTGACATGGGTACGTATATAGAAACCTGTCAAAATTAGAAGATAGTGGCTACTCCTCCCCAAAATATAACTCGCAGCAGACGGTATTATTGTTTACATCGATAAATTTAGTAGCGACTAAGACTTATTGTTCAATGATGGGTAGGACCAGTAACAATTATTTACACAAATAATTCATCATAAATAATTGTATTGATACATTACTTATCAATTAAAATCAGTATAGATCTATTATATAGAGTATCTATGTCTCCGAAACCGCCTCTTACTCTCCGAATCCGCCTCTTACTCTCCGACACCGCCTCTTCATAAAAAATGACCATAATTCTTTTCAACTTATATTCGATTGAATTGTTTTCATTGAACGATGAAACAAAGGTGATTTCAAAGTCATAGACCGCATTCGTGGGCAGATTTCTCATAAAACAGCAGAAAAACGGAGTAAAAACCATGTCCAGTTGAGAAAATTACACTCGTCGATTGACTTATGACAATTCTACAGACCACATTTTTCAATATATTTCGAAAACAACACATAAAACAGGAAGAGAAAACATTCCTACATCGTACCACATTCCCCGATTTTTGAAAAAGATCGAGTTAGGGCAGAAAAAAACGAAAATATTAAATTCACACTTACCGTTGCTGCTTCAATTTACTCTCCGCAACCGCATCGGAAGTGTCTCCGAAACGTCGTATTATCACCTCTTTTTGGAGGCGGTTGCGGAGTCTAGTAGGCGTGTTATAGAGACTCTGTACAGTAGCCAGAGGGAGATGAAAGCTGCACCAGGTTACAGCTTAAACAACTAGAAATACCACAGTGAGAAGGTGATTATTACCACCTCTAAAGGATTGTGAACTACCGTATTATTCCTAATTAACGCCCCCGGGGGCGTGACATTTTCTGAAAGGGGGGGGGGGGGGCGCTTATTAGAACACTTTTCGTAAGCCAGTACACATTTTAATTTCCTTCTATAATGCTAAAAAATGTTGTGTTACTGAAATATGGAATTAAATTCATAAGACTTAGTGTGTGTATACTGTTTCTTGGATTTTAACCACTGTTGCTTGGATTTTATATTGTTTCTTGGATTTTAACCACTTTTCTTGGATATTAACCACTTTTACACCTCAAGTTAAGATTATTTTTTTAAAAGTTAGGTGGGGCGCTAATTATAGGGGGAGCGCTAATTAGGAACAATACGGTATGTACGAAAGTCTAGAAAAAGTAGAGCGCACAAGCGTATTTGCATAGAAATTCGTAACTCGAGGGGACGTTAAAGCATGCAAATCTTCAGTGAGCGGTGATGATACGACTGAATCGGTATCGCAATCCGCATAAAGGCCTAGAAGTTGCACACAAAAGTTTATTTGATGTATGGACTTGCAGGCGTACAAGGTGATTTCTATATAGACTTCACTTCTTTGAGGCTGGGGTATAATGAGTAATATCTTAACTGGTAGTGAACATAATTCAAAATAGTTCAGATAGTCCTGAGACATAAATCATTTTAAGTTTCATATTAAATATCGCTTTGCTTCATACAGTAACTGTGTATATGACTTACTTTAGAAGGTGATCCTTCACAGAATCGTGGGCCACAAGCTTTGATTCGTACAACTGATCCGATGACCACTGCATTATTTTTTCATTCATACGATACTGTGTCGTCAACATTCGCATCACAGAGTCCCCATACATCTCTAGCACACGTTCCATCAGCGTCACGGCCAAGCCTTCTTTGGCAGCCCTACAACAATTGAATATCTTACTCATAAAAAGTACAAATTTGTCAGGCCACAATTTCTGACAGTTAGTGTTGGCCCTTCCCAAGCTGTCATGTACAATGCAGACAGATATAGAAAAAAGATAATTAAAGCCAAATGTTTTTATGTCGGAGTCCCCATACACAATTAAACAATGATGATCAATGTCAGAAAAACAGGGCTTCCGTTAACGGGCGTACGGCCTTAAATTACGCCCAAAAATCGTAGCTGTACGGCGAAAATTAACATCAAAGGCGTACAGTGTACTTCCAAAAACTTGAAAGTATGCCATGATTCTTTACTACAGACGTCCCATAATCTGTAAATTACCGATTATAACCCCGCCCATCTAATCTAATTTCATTTGAGACTGCCGACGTAACAAGTTGTAAAGCAATTAAAACTCAGTGGAGCCTGTAATTGACAGGTAAAATCGGTTTTGTCCAGTTTTTACCAAGGGTCACAAGCATGGCTGGTGAGAGGAGAGAGAGTTAATTAGATAATCGGCCAAGCCGCGCTTTTCACAAAATGAAAGTAGCAGTATAATCTCGATGCCAAATTGCTTAATTTATATTCATTAACCACAAAGTTGAATCTCCTTACACAAACAGATTATACTTTTTAGGCTATTTCTTTTATATCTTTGTGTCATTTTTCTATGTATTTATCAAAGTTACAAATAGAAACGAAGTACTGATAGACAAACAATATTTAATAATCTCTAACCTAGGGGAAAGAACTCTTCGCGAAGTGAGACCAAACAACGAAGTGAAATTATCACTGGCAAAAACAATCGATTGCTTTGATAATAAATTAAAGAATCTGT
Source organism: Cyrtodaria siliqua (assembly GCA_037043455.1). Taxonomy (NCBI): domain Eukaryota; kingdom Metazoa; phylum Mollusca; class Bivalvia; order Adapedonta; family Hiatellidae; genus Cyrtodaria; species Cyrtodaria siliqua. The sequence goes on from JAWPHD010002612.1 coordinate 196,975, forward strand.
TACATTTATTCCTGCACTTGACAGTTTTACATACCTTTCATTAATGTATGCCAATTTAAAAGCTTTCCTGGACTGAAAAATTGAAAACTGTTTGCAATATGTAATTCACTGTATAAAACTTGTGGGTGGGGTATGACACGCAAAGGCAAATTAAGTATTTTCAGTTTGAAACCGTTTATATAATGATGTCATCAAATATTTTCTTTTATAAACATATGGATGATTATAAACATCCTTTTTTTCTTTTTAACAATTTAGATGTGTTATTTCCCTCAACACCATGCGGAATCACTGACTCAAAGACCGAGTATGAATGCCATGCCCAAACACTGGAACTTCCTAACTTTTTCCATGAACTTCCAAATTTGATACACAGGAAGTTCTAACTTCCTAAATTTGAACCTTAGTGGAAGCCCTGGAAAAAGGGTTTCCTTCACTGCCATGTACTGAACACCTAAGCAGTCAGCAAACTAATCTTCTTGCATACCGGATAAGGTTATCTGTGTTTTACACGGGTGATGCAAAGCCTGATCTTAAACATGGGGGAAAATAAAAGTCGCGCGCTTATACCAACAATAACAGTTGCATGATGTCATTGTGTAAAAAAACATGCAAAACGTTATACGCAAGAAAAAAATCTTTCATGGGTATCCGGTTCATGTAGGGAAATTCAAACACTCGGTATAACTGTTTTATAAAAAAATAATTAATTATACCTCATGTTGGAATTCCCTATCTTCACCGGATACCCCCCATGAATGATTCTTATAATATTCTGGAGATCGATGTGAACTTAACCTTTGACCCAATTATGAAACCATTTCGACCTTGACCTCGAATGTTAGAATGGACATTATTCTACATATTTTTTGTCTCAAAGCAGGATAGGCAAGACATTGATTCACTGTGATTCTTGTTATTACTGTTTATGAAAAAGGCTTCTGAGCGACACTTTTTGACCCCAAAATGCACATGAAACATCATTACCCATTGGCAATCTGTGGGTCCAGTCTGATGATTACCTGGTCCACATGGACGCCCATTGCTTTGAGAATCATAGCTCCTATGGTTTTACCTTACACAGAGCCATGATTCCTTAGCTTTAAGTATTGGTAGCGTATGAAAACCGCATAAAACTCACCAAAGAGAAGGATATCACACAGATCTACTGTGCATTTCAGGGTGCCTGTGCATGAAATATGAATCAATATTTATATTTTATTACTTATTATGTGTTTTCATACCTGATATGGTTAGATAGAATGAAAATAGACGCTCCTGGATATGTTTACAATCCTGCCCTAGCCATCCGGTATGCTTCACAAAGCCTAAAAATCATTTCGACACCATTGTTTACATTGTAAAAAATAAAACAACATGGCGGCCTTATTTTTAGAAATTGTCATCTGCGCATGTCTGTTTCTAGGCTTCGGATGTACCAAGTAAAACGTAGGTTATGCAGAGTGGTGTTGTTGTTTAATGTTCAGCACCTCCGGCAATCAATCATACTTATCCTTTATTTTGGAATGGAAACCATTATACCATAAATAAGGGTAGATAAATAGTATATTGCGTTTATATTTTGTTATTTACACCACTGATGGTCAACTGTTTTTTTAAGTCACCCTACCCTAGAAAAATGGACTGTTCCACCGTCGCCATTTTGGTTTTCGGCTGTCAATAAAATTACATGTAATCATGGGGGTTCAAAATGATTTTTTGGCTTTGCGAAGCTTAGAGGATGGCTACGCGAAGATTGAAAATAGATTCAGGAGCGTCCGTTTTCATTCTATTCAATCATTGCAGGTATGAAAACATATAGACAGTAATAAAAGAAAATCTCGATTCATATTCGACGCATAGGTACCCTGAAATGCACAGTAGTCATTTTCTGTAAATTTACATTATCCGACATGTCTTGTTTGAAACAATTATCACGCTCTCGTCTCTCTTCCGGTATTCGAAAACCTTTATTCTGACAGTGATATTTTAGGTTTAGTCAATTGAAATATGGTGGTTTTGTATGCAGGCATTGTGTGATGTCTTTAGAAACCTTGCCAGAAAATGTGGTCAAGCCGCAATTCCTACCTGCATTTCAAAGCTAAGGAATCATAGCTTTATGTTAGGTACAAACTTCTCACTTGACAAGTCAAGCTCCCACTGGGATTCGAAAAAGATGTAGTATCTTTACTATCCATGCCATGGATGTGCCTTAACAGTTGATAACTGAACACTTACTCTTTAGATAATATCGTAGGTGGCAACTGGAGATGGTCCCCGGCCAGAATACATTTCTTGGTTCTCAGGAGTGGGATCCAGCATGCCGCCTCCATTGCCTGCGACACCTCGTCGATAATGACAACATCAAAGTGACTCTCCTCTAGGAGTTTCATTGGTCCATCATCCGTGGCACTAGTCAGCGTAACCAAGACAACGTCAGCACGCTTCAGAATGTCTCTTATGGCAGTGTTCTCTCTCTGTCGGAGCTCCTTACGTAAGAATTTCATATCCTCCCGCAGTTTCCGCTTTTCTCCGTGGTCTCTCACTTTTTTCAAGCTTGACTGTAATTGAGGCATTTAAAAATACACATTCAAAACTAACACGGAGATGGATGAGTTATTACTACGTACACATCATAATTTTTTTTACAAGAGTTCAGTGATCCTTGCTCTTCTGCGACAATCTTGGATGTCAGACAAATGTCAGACATGATTCTTTTCTTCGAGTGGGAAGCATAACTTACCATCACAGGACGGGTCCTTTCGAAGTTTCCTTAAGATTTTCATGGAGTTAAATTACATGGAGGTTCTAAGGAGTAGCAATTTCAGAGCTGTAGATAAGCTGAGTATTTGAGTATTTTACTCATACTTTTTCATAAATACCCTGTTTTTGAAAAAAAACGTGAGTATCATTACTCTCCAACTTTAATACTACAAATACTCTATAAACTTTTAACAAGAAATCCGTGGATTCACATGTCTCGCCTAACAGGGGCTGGACTTAAAAATAAAAAGGTCAATGATGCTTAAATGAAAGTTTGTAAACATTTTAGTAACTTAAAACAATCGAGTTTGCCGTTGCTGAGATGACATTTAAGTGCATTTGTTTAAAAACAAAATGCCATTCTATTAAAAACAAGAGGCCCAAGAGGGCCTGTGGATGCTCTGCTGGCTAAAACGGCTCTTATATCAAGGGTTGTCGACATAAAATTCCCATCAGTAGTTTTTTTTAAACATTGCAAAAACAACAGGGATAGGATGGCCTTAGATCACTCACCTGGTAATCATGGGCAATAAGTCTGCTGTGTCTAGTCTTGCATGGGCATATTTTAATTTGTCTAACTTTCTTCTATGAATGAAATTTCATAAAAAATGGGGGGGGGGTTATATTAACATTCTAAACAAATATGGTAAAGATCAGATAAAAAATGAAGTAACTACAGATTTAACAAAGGAAAATACAATATAGCATTTTTCAACAAATCAAGGACCATAACCTGTCGTTACTAACTAGATCTAGCTGGTTTTCGAACTTGTCCAAAATTTCATTGATATACCATGCTTTGCACAACTAGACATCATACTAAGGCCTCCTGCCAAATTTTGTAGAAATCCAACAAGCTGTTTTGGAGGAGTAGCGCCCACAAGAAATTTAAAGTAAAAACGTCAAAGTGCCATAACTCCGTCAAAAATCAGCAAACTGGAACAAAAGCGTGACATGCACAACTAGACATCTTACCGATGCTTCCTGCCAAGTTTCGTTGAAATCCAACATGGCGTTTAGGAGGAGTAGTGCCGACAAGAAATTAAAAAAAAAAATGTCAAGGGGCCGTAACTCCATCAAAAATTAACAAACCGGAAAAAAAATGCAATAAGCACAGCAATGCTTCCTGCTAACACGGCGTTAACACCAAAAAAATTAAAATATTAATGAAATAAGAAAAGAAAAAAAGAGCCTGATCAAACGGTTTTTCCTGTTTTTAATGGAGTCATGACGTCACAATCAGAGTTGTCTAAGTTGATAAAACTGATAGATATATCAAGAAAAACATCTTCGAAAATGCGATCAGTAAAAAAATCGATTTTCTGAATATTTTGACGTCACTGACGTCATGACGTCGGGATACCGTATGAAGTCTGTGCACAACCAGATCCCGTACTCATAAATAGAGAAGATATAGTCTTAACAAGATTTCCTTCATGACGTCACTGGCGGCCATCTCTGATGACGACATAACAACTAGACGTTGAATGTAGAGTTCCTGTGAAAGTTTTATCAAGATCCGATCATACATGAAGGAGATATAGCGATTACAAAATTTCTATAATGACGTCATTGGCGGCCATTTTGGATGACGTCATAACATTAAAACTACTATCGTTGACTGAAACAATGACAATGATTGATTTTACAGTAAAACAACTTTAAAAATGCAATCAGTAAAGAAAACAGATTTTTAATAACATTGTGACGTCACTGATGTCAAGATGTTATAACATAGAAACACGTTTTGACGTTTTTGCACAACTAGACCCTAACTCTACAAGCTGTGAAAGTTTCATTCAAATCCAACTATAAATGTCTGAGATCTAGTGCTTACAATATTTTTATCATCTTTGACGACGTCATGACCATTTTTGACATTCTTGCACAACTCAACCTAATTCCCTGCAGGCTGTGAAAGTTGCATCAAAATCCGATAAATGCAGGAGATATAGCGATTACAAGATTTCTTAAATAACGTCATTGGCGGCCATTTTGGATGACGTCATGACGTTTAAACTGTCAGCGTCTATTCAGACAATGACATTGATAGATTTTGCATTAAAAGACCTCAATATATGCAATCAATGAAAAAAACTGATTTTTCATAATATTGTGACATCACTGATGTCAAGACGTTGTAACGTAGAGACACGTTTTGACATTTCTGCACAACTATACCCTAAACTCTACAATCTGTGAAAGTTTCATTCAAATCCCATCGTAAATGCATGAGATACAGTGATAACAAAATTTGCCTACAAACGCCAGTGGCGGCCATCGTGGATGACGTCATGACCCCAAAAGCTTTGTGGCACTATTCCAGACTGAGCTCTACCATTACCTAAAAACAGGGGCGTACCTGGAGCATTTGGAAATGTACGCCAGAGATGAGAAGCGTAGCTGCGAACCGATCAGCGACGCTGCGAGTGTGGGGTAGGTGTATGAGGGGGGTTTGGGGTAGGTGTATGAGGGGGGTTCCCCCTCCTGCTGGTGGGGGTTTGGAAAATTTTGAAAATTAGGAGGCAAATGATGCGTTCTCAAGCTATATTTTAGCGTTAATATGGCATTTTGAACTTTTATTTTTTCACTTTTGCTGACGAATTGTACGTATTGCCATACGTGCGTATTCCTGGATACACGCCTGAAAATTATGACGCTCTGCAACCAATGCTACTTTGAAAAGTGGCGGTCACAAGAAAAATAATAATAAGAATAATAAGAATAAACAGAACGAACACAAGAGGTCTTTCCACTGAAAGGTGGAAAGCCCTAAAAATATATATCTATCAAAAAAAAAAAAAAAGGCAAATCATCTGGTAAAGTTTGGTAAAGATCAGATGAAAAATGAAAGCCCATTCGTATTAACGAGGCAAAATATAGCATTTCTAACTAAATCAAGGGCCATAACTCTGCTGTTATTGGACCGATCTGGCTGGTTTTCGAACTTGTGCGAGCTTTCATAGATATTAACAATCTGGTAAAGTTTGGTAAAGATCAGATGAAAAATTAAGGCTTTTGGCCAGTAGAGCTAAAAATCATCAGCTCCAAAAAGTAGGTCAAGGTCATAGATGAAATCCAGGCATCCAAAAAAAAGATGCACTAACGAAGACACAACTATGTCAAAATAGAATATGTTTTCTTCCTAAGATTAAGCTATAAATTAGGTTTAAAACATCTAGTGCATAATTCTAGTTCATGAGAAAGTGATGTAAATGTAACAATTAAAGTTATCTGCCCTTTGCTTGGATGGTGAAGGTCACATCCACATTTGCTTTGTCACGTTGCAATGTACCACTCAAGATACAACTATAAGCAAAGTTTGAAAGGTCTTGGTGCATACAGTTTGTGAAAAAAAGACCTAAATGCCAAAGTTGAAGGTAAAAATTATAAGGTTATCTGGCCTTGCTTGGAGGGTCAAGTCACTTCCACATTTGCTTTGTCATGTTGCGATGTACCACTCAAGATACATCATTAAGCAAAGTTTTAATGGTCTAGTGCATACAGTTTGTGAAAACGTGACCTAAACGCAAAAGTTGAACCTAAAAATGATGAAGTTATCTGCCCTTTGCTTGGAGGGTCAAGGTCACTTTCACATTTGCTTTGTCACGTTGCCATGTACCATCCAAGATACAACTATAAGCAAAGTTTGAAAGGTCTAGTGCATACAGTTTGTGAAAAAGTGACCTAAACGCAAAAGTTGAACCTAAATATTAGTAAGTTATCTGCCCTTTGCTTGGAGGGTCAAGGTCACTTCCACATTTGCTTTGTCACGTTGCGATGTACCATCCATGATACAACTATAAGCAAAGTTTGAAAGGTCTAGTGCATACAGTTTGTGAAAAAATGACCTAAACGCAAAACTTGAATGTTGACGCCGTTGACGCCACTGCCGCCGCCGCCGGAAAAGCAACACCTATGTCTCTTTTTTCCTTCGAAAAGGCGAGACAAAAATCATGAGTACCGTATTTACCGGCGTATACCGCGCACTTTTTTACCCCAGATTCTGTGGTTGTAGAAGCCAAGTCGAGCAGTTTTGTGGGTTTCAAAAAGTCGCAAGACCTGACGTTTACTAGAGAGATTGAATCGAACGAAAGTTGGCTTGTTTCTATAACGTGTTTTATGTTATATGCTTAGTATCAATAAAAATAATAAAATCAAGCTTTATCGTGTGTTTTGTTGAATAATGTTGATAAAATACCATTGAAATGTTGAAAAATATCATTGTTTACATCAGTCGGCAAAGTGAAATGATAACGAGGCTGTGGTTTCCGTACAACGCAGACTGGTTTACTTTGAATAGAATATTACGTTTTCTTCCTAACAATGACTACCGGGTAACTGCGGTATTGATTTACCGCACATATTTATTTGCTAAAGTCGGTTCTGAATTTTGACAACGTAGAATCTTGATAATTCATAAAGGGTTCAATTAACTGGGAAAACGTGTGAAGTGTTTGGTTTTTAGTTAACCTGACTGCATACGGTGATTAATTATTAAACAAACGTTCTATTGATTAAAGTTTTCGTTTGTTTTACCTGGCCGCAAACAACTGACAATAAGACTGCTGGCATGTTCTGAGGTGTTAATGGGCATTGATTAGTTATTGACATGATGAGTTAAAAAATGTGTTTAAGTAATAAAAGAATAATAAAAAAAAATATGTTAATAATAAAGAACACAGGTGTGGGAATTCATTTTTCTTTTCTTTTTTTCTTTTATTTACAAAACGAGTGAAGAACACGTCACACTCGATTCTTCAACTCAAAGTTGTTTTTATTTTAAACTCGAGTACAAAACACAGTCTAAACAAAAAGCTAGTTTTAGCCAATCAAATTTCGTTTTACAGTTGTCCTTCGGTCAATGCTTCAAAATGGCTGCCTTCTGTTTTGAAATTGAAAACACAGGTTTTACATGCACGGTTTACGCTACAATAGACAAAAAATAAAATCAAGGATTTCGGGTCCAAAGTTGGGGTGCGCGTTATCTGCGCATGCGCGTTATACGCCGAGGAATACGGCATTATATTTATATGTATTGTCATGTGGAACTTTATACATGATGAAAATTGTTCTAAGCATGGGTCTTATATTAAGAACAAAGGCCATACAGTGTTTCGTTTTACTAGATTCACATCCATTTTGGAAGCAGAACTACTTTAAGATGTTTTTTACTCTGAACATGTTCCTTGTTAATCATTCATTTTAAATCTGATGAGTAAATACTCATTGCAGTCAAAAATTATCTACAACTCTGAGCAATAACTAAATATAATAATACTTCAAGCCTATCTATCAAGCAATTACCAGTAGTGCTGGGTATCGCATCCAAATAACGTATCGCGATACAAGAGACTGTATCGCGATACGTATCTTAATATATTTTCTTGTACAATTGCGCTGATAATTTAATTGACTTTGCCGATTTCCTGGTGTACTTCAATGCAGATGACATAACGTGATGCAATGTTGGTTGTGCTTGTGAATCAGAACCATTGCACATGGCAGTTCAGAGGTTGACAATGTCTACTTTCTGTTCTGTATTCAACGTCGAGTAATGTCTTCGCAACTGAGTTATCAAATGTGTTGTGCTGCCGGAGCACTTGACCATAACCTTCAGGGTTCTCCACAGGATTATTTTCAAGCATAGTGGCATTTAGCGCGTGCTGGGGGAGGGTATGGGAGGGGGAAACCCCCTCCTGTGTTCGATTTTTTTGGCTTTTAGTAACTGCCTGTATTGACGGTGAGGCACTCTTTTGTGTGATATAAGTGATGGTAGGAAGCCATATATTTATATATATATGATAATAAACAATATAATTAATAATCCATGTTTTAAGACTTTTATTTAAAAAAAAAAACTCATAAAAATATTAACTAAAATAAGTTCATACACAATAATACATACACAATAATACAACACACATCAACACAACATGCAGCATCTGAAATACATACAATAAACAATAATAAATAATCCATGTTTTAATACACGATGAAGAAGAAAACATACAAAGATTTATTATAAGTTTATACACAATAATACAACATATACATCAACACATCATGCACACATATAATACCATCAACTACAAAATATTCATCCTTGGAAATAAAACAGCACGTTAGATAATACTTAAAAAATATAACCTTAGCACTCAAATAATCCAACACAAGTTAGCCCATTCAATGTCTTGACTTGTACATATTAGCTAGCAGTTCCTTTTCAGATGCTTGACCTTCTAGGTCAGGCCATGTGCCATTCTTCCACTGCCCTGTCATATTCAAACTGATGGAGGTGGGCCCTGCATTGTTACTGCCAGCAGTGCATTGAGAACTCTGTTACACAGAGTTGACCTGTGCTGTCTTAATTCAATCTGCTGTTGATGTTGGAAGAAGCAGACCAACAGCTGCAATATTGTACAAGTTGGGGTGAGACTCCTGTAGCTCTCTGTCATTCTTTGTAACCTCCCTCACTTGTCTCCACTCGATCATCATTGAATCTTCATCCTGGTTAAAGTGGCGGGCCAAGGTCTGAAGAAACATATATAAATAATTTAATATATTATAAATATATAATAGACCAACACGCATAATAATAGTAATAACTGAATTATTTTTGTTTTATTTTGTAAGTAATTTCTAATATTTTTTTTCTTCAAAATATTGACAAGCTTTGAAGTAAACAGATAAATAAACTACCTTCATTTCTTCTTTTCTTTTTTCAAATGACCAGATATTATCCCAAAATTGCTATTTATTTTATTTATTAACGCACAAACTTAAATCAAATGACAATCAAAACAATTATACTTACTTGCGCAAAACAAACAAACTCTTGCACATCACATCTTTCATTTCCGTCTTGAACAATACACGTATTAAGCCGATACACAAACTGCCAATATTAACAAACTTTCCAGTTCAACTGCTTTAAGTTACATTCTCCCATCCCAATTATCTCCCAATTACTGATTAATCCACAACAACCCGACATAATCCAATCAACTCGTGATAATTGCAATTTGTTGTCAACAATCCAATAATCACACAGCGTGTTATCGCACGTTCTGCATACTGCATAGATCAGTCACGTGTTACTTGTGTGTATTGTTTGACGCGAGTTTATGAATTTGTGTACGATGCGCATAAGGATTTTTAAAGGCGGTGTTTGCCTTCAGATCAAAGCACCACGCTCTGGTTTTTAAGCATAGCGGCGCAGTTTAGGCACCGCGGGATGTAATATTTTGGAAGTCAAGCGCAGCGGCTCCGCTATGCTTAAATGGCCTGTGGAGAACCCTGACCTTGCATATTTTACAAAATACAACATTGCCTAGATCTAGACTAGACTACTATTGTAGCACTCATTTTAAGCCCAAAGTGATCCCAAACACACAATTTTGCTCTTTTGTTTTTAACATTTCTCAATCACTTGAGTTGGCCATGCTCGCCTGAGTGCATGGTACCCAGCACGACATATGCGCACATTACGATAACACCAGATATTATTGGAAGTGCGTCTTTTTTTAACTATGATGGTACCCACTTCCCAATATGTGTATTTATGATTGTATTACAAATATGGGAACCATACGAAGTTAAAAATAGATCTTAGTCGCAGATTACAAGTTACTTTCACAATCGAAACACATGTGTAGAGAAAAACGTCATGAACCGGTATGCTAAAAAAAAGATCACGGTATGTATTATTTTGAAGTCCCTATCACAATAGACCGATAATACCGCGAAGCACTAATTACCAGCAATTATATGTTTCACTAATTACCAGCAATTATATGCTTCATTTAATCATTTAAAGTATGCACTATGTCACTAACCAGTGCCTTGTCAAGATCCTTTCTCACATCTTTGACTAGCCCGGTCTCATCACTCGTGGACAGAAGGGCGTCTAGGGAGTATTTCTGTATGTGGGGGAGGAGCCTGGCTGGATGACCGAGTCTCACAATGCGGTGCTTGCTGATGGACAGTCGCTCTACCAGGTTGTCCACGGCGATGTTGGAAGGAGCACATGCTAGGATCTGTATGCAAATTGAAAATACAAATATCAATTTATCTAATGAGATACCGAGATCTAATTAAAACTTGAAATGTGTTCATGGGACACGGATGCCCCCAATGAAAACAATCAGCAGAAAATTTGGTAAATTCTGTAACTCTGGTATTAAATACATGTTGGATTTTGACGCCGAAGCAATTTGCACATCTTGACATCATAGGTAAGCATCCTGTAAAGTTTTTAAACAATCGGGTAAAAATTGTGAGAGGACAGAGACACACAGGGACAGACACTCGAATGGACGGATGGACAAGGTTAACACTATATGCCCCCGCACCATCAATGCCCCCGCAGCACCGAATGGTGCGCGGGCATAAAAAAATCAATTTGAGGTTGCTATCAGAATTCTATGTAAACAGCCCAACAGAAAACAACTTTAAGGCAATTATCTAAGCACAATCAAGAATAAAAAGGAATGCTTGAATGACTGGTGTTGTATAACCTTTTAATAGCTTTAAATTTATAGGTCATATTCCCTAAATTAGTTACTTAGATATCTATAAACATCGTCCAAACTTTGGGAATGCCCCAAGTACAGTCAAGCCAGATATGTTTACAGACGGTGCTGCTTATAGGTAACTTAACAGAAGGTCCTGCTTATAGGTAACTTAACAGGCATAAAAAATAATTTCATGTCATTTTTAAGCACATCATCTGACCTTTTTTCCTTGTTTGACAGACTGCAGGATGATTTCTATGACTGTGGTTGTTTTTCCCGTCCCCGGAGGTCCATGTACAACACCCAGCTCTCTCTGACCCAGGGAGAATCTGACAGCATCCTGCTGGGAGTCATCAAGGTTGGGGTTGATAAAGCTGACATCTGCAATTAACAGTTGGTATAAAGCATGCAGGTGGTGATATTCCACCTTCTAACCCTGCAATTTACAGTTGGTATAATGTAAGCAGTTGGTGATATTCCACATTCTAACCCTGCAATTAACATTTGGTATAAAGCATGCAGGTGGTGATATTCCACCTTCTAACCCTGCAATTTACCACGTTTACAGTTGGTCATTTTATGACCCAACCCAATTCTTTATATTTTGTAAAAATGTGCAATGAAATATGTTAAACTAAACTTATATATAAATTCCACTTTCAATAGTTTTTAATAATTACATATACCTAACTTCAAAGACACCATTTAAAGTGACAGTGCCAGGGGTGTGTTTTAATATTTTTCTTTCAATGCATTAAAAATAACTAAGATTGTCTTTAAGCCTATTCTATTAAAACATACCTGAGACCCCAGGAAGGTAATATAATAAACATCTATGGGTGAACCCTTTTTTATAAAGATGTTTATAGACTATTTTGAAAGATCAATGTAGCAGAATATCTTTCCTAGATCTATGCTCGTGATTGGTCTGGGAATCTGGCTGTCCTATTCTTGGAGCACCGAATTGCATATTTTAATATCCTAACTACCGGCACTTACCCTGCAGGTCATATGGCGAGGACACCTCCTGCTCTCCAAACAAAACTACCGGCACTTACCCTGAAGGTCATATGGGGAGGACACATCCTAGTCCCCTACCAGTACTTACCCTGCAGGTCATATGGCGAGGACACCTCCTGCTCCCCAAACAGAACTGCTGTAAGTTGGGCGCATTCACCATGACGGACCTTGTTGAGATTTCCCAGGGTCCTGTGTGCGAACAAGTTTTATTTTATTATTGACAGACAGATTGTGTAACACTACCGAGGGCTGTCCCTAAAGTTTGTATTCAATGTTAACAGTTGCTATAAAGTTCTGAAATGTGTGGGTTTTCTTCACAAGCTGAACACATAGTGTAAATCATATTAGTGTGAAATTTGGGTTTAGTTGTAATATCCCCATGGTAACATGACTAAAGGATAAACCAAGCACTCAACAATATTAAAGACATCTGATGAACCGTGACATAAAAATGATTAAAGTCACAAAAGAGACTCAGATCGACCTATACCTATCAAGAAAACCTAATTTAGTTCAATGGTAAATATTAGAACAATGTCTTTAACTATAACCCCAGTTACCTTTTTAATCTTTTGTAAGTTACATCATTTGCGAGTTTAGTCAACTTGTAGTAGTCATGAACTCCATCCTCCAATGAAAACAGATCCTGTGTGTCATCAAACGCAATGCTGATTGATGATTGGCCAACCCGTGTGACTAGTCCTGAACCCAAGGATTCTGATTGGCTGTCACTATTAGAATGGTTCAAACCAACAATGTCACCTAAGTGGGGTTGACAAAAAAAAGGTGTTGATATGTTTATTAAAACCGGTAATTTTACATGGTAAATTTTACGAAGCGCGTTAGAACACACCAACTATAAAAGTTAGTGGCGCCAGTGAAGCTTGAGCTTGGATCCTCCAGTTTCAAGTCGACCGGGTTATCCAATAGGCCACACTTATTTCATATCTACAGACGGTGCCATGTAGATTACGACTTTTCACACTCACCCTAATAAGATGATGATTTGTTGAGATTTCACATAACGCTGTGTCTATATATTTTGTCCACTGCGATCAAAATATTGGGCTTTCGGTCATCAACATGGTGTAACCCTGCGAGAACTCACGGGGATTTACATATTATTACAAACAATGTATTGCCTGTTGTAACTTCCCAGCGATTCGCCACTTAACACCAAGGAACACAGTGATCGCGTTCTACCGAGACTGCATTTTGCAATCGCCGTGATATGTTGGTCACGGTGATATGTTGGTCATGGTGATATGTTGGTCATGGTGAATTCCGGTAATATTTTAGGTGACAATTCAAAGTAAAATCGTGGCGATTTTATCGGCTGTAACTGAAGAACAGTCAAAGTGACACTGCACCATATGTATGAGAGAGTGATGGACTGTTTACATGATGACAAACCGGGTGTAAAGCTACGAGATGGACTGTTTACAAGATGACAAACCTGGTGTAAAGCTACGAGATGGACTGTTTACAAGATGACAAACCTGGTGTAAAGCTACGAGATGGACTGTTTACATGATGACAAACCTGGTGTAAAGCTACGAGATGGACTGTTTACATGATGACAAACCTGCTGTAAAGCTACGAGATGGAATGTTTACATGATGACAAACCTGGCGTAAAGGTACGAGATAGACTGTTTACATGATGACAAAACTGGTGTAAAGCTATAAGATGGACTGTTTACATGATGACAAACCTGGTGTAAAGGTATGAGATGGAATATTTACATAATGACAAACCTGGTGTAAAGCTATGGGATGGACTGTTTACATGATGACAAACCTCGTGTAAAGCTATGAGATGGACTGTTTACATGATGACATACTGTTGTAAAGCTATGAGATGGACTGTTTATATGACAACAAAATTGGTGTTAAGCTATATTTGAGGGATAAACTGTTCACATGAAAACAAACCTGGTGTAAAGCTGTGAGATGGAAGAGCATCCAGATGTGTCTCAAACACAATCACCGCGCGACCATAGAGTCCTGTCTTGCGACTTGTTATATGGAGTTTCAGCAAACAGACACCTCGACGTTGGAGCTCCTTTGCAGGAAGCTTGTCTGTGAGTGATCTGAAATATATGAAATTATTATAAGTAGAACAAGAGGTCAATGACCTTGAAGCTCTACTGATAGATTTTTGATAGCTAGATCAGCATTCCTGTGAAGTATCATGAAAATCCATCAAGTAGTTTCATAGGAGTAGTCGCTACATTTTTCATTATATAACTCTATGTAAACAAAGATGGCCGCTGGCGGCCATGTTTAATGTCAAATCAAAATAATTTTTGACAAGGATCAACATCATGTCATACTGATCATTTTAGAAAAAGTCCCATATCAATATCACTTATAGTTTTCAAGAAGTAGTCGCTACAAACTTGTATTTTGAAAATCTATTTTTAGCCATGGCGGCCATCTTGAATTTCCGGCCGACCTGAAATTTTGCTGGGATCAATAAGACATCAAGAGCAACATTCCTGTAAAGTTTCATGAAAATCCGTCGAGTAGTTACAGAGGAGTAGTCGCTACAAGTTTTTATTAGATAACTCTAGTTAAACAAAGATGGCCGCTGACAGCCATGTTTAAAATCGAAACAAAACGATTTTCGACAAGGACCAACATTATGACATGCTGATCATTTTAGAAAAAGTCCCATATCAATATCACTTACAGTTTTTAAGAAGTAGTCGCCATAAACTTTTTTTTTGAAAATCTATTTTTAGCCGTGGCGGCCATCTTGAATTTCCGGCCGATCTGAAGTTTTGCTAGGATCAATTAGACATCAAGAGCAACATTCCTGTGAAGTTTCATGGAAATTCGTCAAGTAGTTTCAGAGGAGTAGTTGCTACAAGTTTTTACTAAATAACTCTAAGAGAACAACGATGGCTGCTGGCAGCCATGTTTAACGTTGAATCAAAATGATTTTCGACAATGTAAATCATGTCATGCTGATCATTTTAGAAAAAGTCCCATATCAATATCACTTACATTCAGTAGTTTTAGAGGAGTAGTCGCTACAAAAAAAGTTTACGGACAGACAGATGGACGACGGACACAGCACCACGGCATAAGCTGATCTCTGATCAGTAGAGCTAAAAGCAGTCTAATATTAAAGAGTTCTAATTCCTGCTAGTGTCACTATATATTGCATTGCTTAAAAACATCCTCATTGGGATTTTTTTTAGTATTTTATCATTTATATTATATTGATGATAATTATGTAATGTAGTCAGTCTAGTGTAAAAATATTTAGTTGTTTTTTCAGTTATCCTAATTTTGACTTCACTATGATCTGAAGGTAATTCACCTTAATGCTCAACCTTATAGAGCTGTCACACTTATTAGGAAGACACAAGACATGATACCCCACCTAGTCACATTATACCGACACTGACCTACATACTCTGGATTCGAAACAAGTCTTAAATCCAATTTATCTGCCGAATAATAATTTACCCATAAATACTTGCGCGCACAGGTAAAGTTTTTTCACGCATGCGCGTTGCGCTAAGTTACGCACCGTCTTACGATTAATCAAATTAATGCAAGAAAACGTAATATACATATCGTTGTTAACATATTTGTTTTGGGAATAGTACATAAGTTAGATGGATCATTTAAAAGATGATATGAAAGATAATTCTTTGTTGTTTATAGCGATGTTTGTTTAGCTTTAATAGTATACAAACTTAATCACAAAATATCCTTTTGTTTGATCGTATGCGAACTGTAAGTGATGTGAATGTTCTAAAGACAAATTAGTCATTTAGTGTTGTAAATTATCCCTTTGTTTATTTCATATGTAAGGCTAGCATATATTTGCAGGTCATCTACTTACATATGTACACATTCTATGAAAGAACGCAGACGCTGAAACTCGTTGTAGCATAAGATAGGATGCGCATGCCAATTATTAATTTTTTTATATAAAGCTGAGAATACATATTAAATACAAAATTTATAACCGTGGTCAAATTTAAGAAAACATATACATGTATATCAAATATATATATTGTTTTTATTATGTATATCAAATATATATATTGTTTTTGGATTATTTTCTATGGAGACAAAAATACACAAATCTTCAAAGATGTATACGTAGCTTGAGAAAAGACTGCCACAGTGATATATTATTATTATCAGGGTTTGACACACTAACAAAATCAAGTAGTCCTGTACAGACTTTGGAAGCCCGACTAATTTTCAAAATATAAACCTTAGAACAAAGGGGTATAAACATGAAGGAAACAGTGAAGATAATTAAAAAACACTCCAAAAAGACGGAATCCATCTATTCAGTAAGTCACACATCTGTCTGTTGGCCTTACACTGCAAGGTCTGGATGTCTTTTAAAGTCAGATAAAATCAGGATCAACATCTTTCGGGTCATTCCAAACAGCCCGTAACAACTTAAAATGCTCGCAGACACACCTTAGTCCTTACATTTTTTTCATCATTGTACATGAGCCATTTTATTGAAACATCATTTTTGCTTTGTCTTAAAGACGTCCGTGTTCCTTTTTCTCTTCATTTAAGTTCACTATCTTGACTGAAAGAATTAGTCCCCAGGTATTTCCACATTTATCAAAAATGGAAATTCACGAAAACCTATGTTAGTATTGGGTATTGCCAGTTCAGTCAGAAACATCTATGTCAGTCGAACGGTTTGTCCAAAGGCTTGTTCATAGCATACAGTTTTGACTCAGTAATGTTGACAGCTGTATTTCAGCCCCTTTTTACTTCGATTGACATTTATTACTGGGAAAATTGCAATCACTTTAATTCAACAATAAGTTAAATAGCAACTATATTTGTTCATACGTTAAGTCAGGGCTTTATATGACGGGGATATGACACGACAGTTACAAACACTGTATTCAACTGAAAACACTTGTTGTTGAAGTAAGTTTATCGATTATACGCTGCATTTATCGATTTTTACTGCGCTTATCTTGGCGGTATGCGAGAGGCCTCGATGTACGATACACCCA
The DNA here is from genome assembly GCA_037043455.1 of Cyrtodaria siliqua. NCBI lineage: Eukaryota > Metazoa > Mollusca > Bivalvia > Adapedonta > Hiatellidae > Cyrtodaria > Cyrtodaria siliqua. The sequence continues at coordinate 214,291 of JAWPHD010002612.1, forward strand.
TCTACATTTCAAACAGACATTATATATCCTTGTGTTACTGATTTTTTTACATATTATGCATTGCCAGAAAGCCAAATAAATAACCTTTCTAATGGTGTAATTTTATTCCAAATAACGGTTAGATAAATAGGCAAAATCTCGAGTTTGAACGGAAATGTATTGCATTTTTTCTTTTCTTAACGCGCTTTCGCGCATCACCATGTGTTTATTGTTTGGTCATCAAACATTTATTGTTTAATAAATATTTAAATAAGTCTGCATGGTTAGAAAGCCAAATAAATAACCTTTCTAATGGTGTTATTTTATTCCAAATAACGCTTAGGCCAAATAAAATTAGACCTGTGTTTACTGTAACATTGCTGAAAAAAATAGGGTAGGTAGGTAGGCATTTTATTTTATTATTTTATTTTTTGGCGAAGTTACATTTAAGGTGGCGATGAGCTTTGATGAATAGGATAATGTGGTATTTTAAAAACTACATTAGATAACAATATGAAATTGTGTTTGTTTTATTGTTTCCCAAAAGGCCTGGTAACAACTGGCTCCTTTCCCAAACACTTGCAATTATTACAAAGGGGTAAAACAGTTTTAAATGTTTTCCGCAAGTCCGAAAGAGGGTCAGCTCCAACAGCAATGAGTACATGAGTCGGCTGGGATCAGTCCAGCTCCATACAGTGTGATCTCCAGTGGGGCCTGACATGTTATGAGTGACTAGACTTCCATGCTCTTCCTGAAGACCGGTATATGACCGTCAGGAAGGATGGGGGACCCACAGGTGTAGTCAAATGCTGCGGTTGACATACATGTAACCAAGAGCAGTTCTTGCCTCCCAGACAGCTGAAAAAATATTCAAAGTTATAATGTCAAATGTTAATTGACCATTTGAATAGTTTTGTAAAAGTGTTGACTTACATGTATATTATTTCTCTAACATCAGAAAGTAATAAATATTTATAAATTTCTCATGTTAGTTATTATGAGCCTATATTGAGGTTGAGTTCAGACAATTATTATGGAACGGCATACTTCTTCAAGAAGTTATAATGCAGTAGTAGTCGATACCAATGCTTAGCGCTGAGAAGCAAGTAAACATATGCACATTAATATTACTGTTTTAGAAACAAACTTACGACAGGTGGCCTGGAACTCGGGGCATTTACCGACCTGTTTGTGGTACTTGTCAAACAATTCAACAATTGATTCTTTATGGAGAGTGCACGCCATAACATTAGCGCTTCCATGTGCTGACATTTTTGAAACAGTACAGCCAAAACAGCACTGGGAGACACCATTTTGACTGTTTTATACCAGTCCTGTGCACAGTATACCGTGAAATTCACACGCTTTCAAAACTGCACAGCGAAATTGAAAATTGCGCCGTGATCTCATGAACAGTATTATTTTTTCAAAATATATATTTATTTTTTTTATTTTTTTTTCTTCAATAAAATAAAACGGAGTCAGGGGTGTTTTCAGAGGGTCGGTCGGGTTACAGTAAACTCAGGTATAATTTTATTTGGCCTTACTGGTAAAAGCTCCAGTTAACTCATTTTTTCTTTTCTCTAAGCGCTTACGCACATCACCGTGTGTTTATTGTTCTGGTCATCAAACATATACATGTATTGTTTAATGAATATTTACATAAGATGCATGGTTAGAAAGCCAAATAAATAACCTTTCTATTGATTGATGTTATTTCGAACAATTCTTCAAAGGTTAAATGAACGAGGAAAAACAAAATAAAAGCGCTGCCGCAATTATCAAGCGGTTCATTTTTTCAAAATAGATAATGTTTGTGAGGATAACAATACAGTACATTTAAATGATTTACTAAGTGAGCAAAATTAAATTATCTTTTTAACTTTCTGTAGAACAACTGGAAAAACCTCGACTGCATTGTGCGAACAATTAAGAAAGGTGTGATTAATGTATTCTATTGGCATAACAATCGATTGAATAATGAACAAACACACGTATCAATAAAAAAATAATAACACCGGCAAACGTGGTAATGATAATTCGAACAACACATTATTAGTGTTTGTTTGTTTTCTTCTCGGTTTTAAGATCGGCTGATTTAGTATTTTAATCAGTTAAAATTGTTGACAAAATCGAAATGCAATGATTGTAAAATGCTCTCATTTCCAAGTTAGTTGCTGCAAAACTTAATTGTATGTGTGTACCCTTTTCACGATTTGCGTGGGGTTTTCGTGTTTTTAGCTAATTGTTTTTTTTTAGTGTTTTGTTCTCAAACCAAGAATTGTGAAATTGTGATGAAAAAAGATGACCGATGTTCGTGCTTAAAAACTACCTAAATACAATTTCAATATGTATGTTATTACTTGCAATCAACAACAGGCACTGTTTAAGTGAGAATTTTTTTTACCCTTCTATAAAATATACATGTTGAACATGGAGAATTTTTTTTTTTTTTTAAAATGGCCAAGTTAAACAATTTTTTTGTGTTAAAATCAAAGTCATAAACCACTTAAAAACTACCCTATACACAATTTCAATACGTCTGTTATTACTTGCAATCATCAACAGGTACTGTGTAAGTCAAAAAAAAAGTTTATTCTTCCATAAAATATACATGCTGATCATAGAGATTTTTCTTTTTTTTACAAAATGGCGAAGTTAACTCTTTTTTTTAAATAAAATCAAAATCATAACCCACTTAAAAACTACCATAAAAACAATTTCAATATGTATGTTATTACTTTCAGTCGACAACAGGAACGGTTTAATTGAGGAAAAAAAGTTTTACCTTCCATAAATTATACATGCTAATTCAGGAGAAAAAAAACGCATTCGAAATGTCCAAGTTAAAAAAATAAATTTTGTTGAAATCAAAGTCATAACCAAATTAATAACTACACCAAAAACAAAGTGCATATATTTTGTATGATAAACAGAGATCGACAAATATATTAAAAGGGTGAAAGGTGTACAAAACAAACAAACCAAAAACTGCACGAACGTCGGCCATCTTTTTTTCATTGCAATTTCACGCTTCCTGGTTTGAGAACAAAACACTAAAAAAAGCAATTAAAAACCTGCTAAAAACACGAACAACCCAGACAAATCGTGAAAAGGATACTTACTATTATGTTTTGCAGCAACTAACCATGTTGTTTGTAATGTTTTCAACCATAAAACACGATAAATCACGGAGCGAAATCACATTCTACGTCCTAAAACTTAGCGGCTAAAGTGAACGTAAAGTAAACGTACATGACCAAAGTGTTCCGAATGAGTCGACGGCAAGTGTTTGGAACACTTCTGTCCGAGACCAGTCCCTTTAATTATCAGCCCAGGTTAAGTCAAAACTAGTTTTGAGGACCAAATATGCGTGACGCAATTAACTCTTCCAAGTACCCTACTCATTAGACTTCGACACTTGATTGTAAATACAAATGTCTTGATCGTTTGCGCAGAAACAAACTGGAAGCACGTGACCGTAATTATTATTTTTTATTAAAGTATTTCTGACCATCAACATTTAGTTTGTAGATATAATAATGAAGTTTCACTCTTGGTTTAGTGTAAAAAAGTATAATTTATGATGATGATGTAAAAACTTATATACGTCTATCAAATCAGCCTGAGTTCACCTAGGCTAGACTCAAGTGGCTCAAACTGAAAATCTTCACAAGAGCACAAAGCCATAGGCTGAGCCCAGACTTACACTGTCAATTCAGTCAATCAGTGTGCAGAATTCGTTGCTAGGCAGATGAGAATATTCTTTGTATGACAAATAAATTGATGAACAACAAACTATCAGTATGTTAATGCCTTTCCTATACTAGATAGACTAAAACCACAGACCTAATAACAATATTAATATGTCTGTGACTAAACCTAAGAAATTGTGCAATTTTCGCGAAAATACATGACTAATACGGATACTTTCCGCCACTTATTTGTAACGCCAGTAATAACTATCAAACGCCCTTTACCTTTTCTCTTCTATTTCAGCTTCCCTCTCTTTTTCGAGAAGCTGTAATGTTGTTGCAACAAACTTTTCAAGAGAAATTGTACTTTTATTCATTTTCAGTCTGGGGATGTCACTGCAAGACGTTTCGTACCCTGAGCATTCGTACCTGTGCCGTTTCATACCCAAATTGGACGTTTCGTACCTGGCCAAAGAAATATATAATTAATTAAATATACTAAACAACACAGATCCTAACGATAAGCTAGTGTTTTAAAACGACATTTCTAAACAATATTCCCTCCCAATAAACAAAACGTATAAACTATTTTGTTTTGTTGTTGTTTTTGTAATACTGATCAATACCAGACAGTGTATTAGAAAAGTATTTTTAACAGAGACTTCCTCTTCTCTTTTAAAAAAAATCCTTGTACCTGCTGGACTGTTCATGGTTGTTTAGCTAATTGTTTGTTGAAGAGATGTGATGTATACATGCACACAGTTTAGTTTTGTGTTGATAATTAAATTACTGCATACATTGCAAAAAGAAATAGATAAAATCATGTCTTTTTTTTTCTTCAAAACTTGCATTTGCAAATTTGCTACTATATAATTATACAATATTTTTTTATTAAGTAATCAAAGGCCCACTAATTTATTATTTTTCTATAACTATCAAACAATGCATCAACTTGTATTAATTGCATAAATCATTTTTGCTCTTTAAAAAAATATTAAGTGCGAAAATCAAGTCACCAGTTTCGCGCGCTTTAAATCCTAAATTTTAAAATCTCAGGATTTTGTGTTAAACAGTATTGGCAGGCCTGACATAACGACATGCGTAATGCAGCAATATCTGTGATTTCTTTAATGGGTCAATCCAGAGACGTAATTAATACTCCTTTTTAAATCACTAACTGACATTGCAAGTGTGGGGAACTAGCAACTTCTTGCGTGTGGTAACACTATAACAGCTGTAATTTGTATAAACGTTATGAAGACTTTGTATTTGCATATAAGTACGCATCAGTGTAGAAAAGTCATTAAGTACGCATCAGTGTAGAAAAGTCATTAAGCACGCATCAGTGTAGAAAAGTCATTAAGTACGCATCAGTGTAGAAAAGTCATTAAGTACGCATCTGAGTGTAGAAAAGTCACTAAGCACGCATCTGTGTAGAAAAGTAAGTGCACTTTAAAAAAAAAAACACAACAGTTGTGGTAGAAACTAAACCAAGCTAGCCTTTCTAATCGAATTACTATGCTAATTTATTATTTTATAACAGTACATCACATTGTATTAATTGCATACATAATTTAAATTTGCGCTTTAAAAAATAGTGCGAAAATCAAGTTGTGAGCTAGTTTTCGTTTTGCATTTGATCATGACATTTTAGGAGTGTTTCTCATCAACAATCTTTTCAATCCAGTACCTGGCGCTTTAAAGAATATTTTAAATGTCAAAACATATAACTTAAAGAAACTAACCCGCCAAATAATGACAAAATTAAACTACAAACCCGTTTAACAAAACTCTATCTAGGTATTCAGGTCGTATAACAATATATAGGATTGTTCACGGGTTCGTAAAATACCCGTGAATGAATATGCGTAAAATGAATTATGGGTTGGTAACTCTTAATGCGACGCTCCAGTTTTTGGTTTTGGCCTGGCTGGTTAAAGCCGTTTAATATATTGTGTCTATAGAGTTTGTATTCGCAAATTATGTCAGTTATATAGATACCTGCTCGTGTGTAGGTGTACACATGTTGTAAGATGTGGCTGTTGTTGTGTGATAGCTACTTCAAACGTAATGTCAGAGACATCAATACCCAGACATCGATACCCAGACATCAATACGGGTATTCATCAATACAAGGACATCAATACGGGTACTAATGTATACATTACGTGGTCTAAGTATTAACTTTTATACCCCATACGACCCTTTCTCAAAGAAGCGAAAACGGTGTTGACTGGGGTATGAAATAAAACCTTAATTTCGGCTTAAAAAATATTGCATGTTGTAAAATTCAAACATTTATTTGGTAATTTTAAACAGGTTATCGCATTTTTTTCAGTAAAAAACTGGTTTTTAAACGTTTTTTCATTTTAGAAATATTCATTATAAAATCCTGCTAATATAAGCTTTTCCATCGCTTAATGGAATTAAGGCGGGGCCACGTAAAATCCTTGGTAATGTATAAGAAATCAACAAATGAAAACATGTTGAACAGTTGTGTAACCTTGATCACTGGGTTGGTGAATGAAGTTAAAGAAACTGAAAGTTTTGAAAAACTAGGAAAATGTGAAAGAAACAAATTCGTGGCGTATACATCTTTCTACAAGATATCATATGGTACTGGTGTTGTTTTCTCATTCGTTGTACAATATCAATTATAGTGTTGACATAATTGAGCAGTAGAAAGAAGGGACATAACTTATATTATCCTATTCCATATAGTTATATTTTGATTATCCAATTTCCAATTTCTTTATTTTCTTAGGTTCATAAGCATAAGCAATAATGTGAAAAAAACTATTTACATATCGATATAATGGCGACAGAATTAATTTAAATACATATACATCAGGAAACGACTATTTACAAGCTATTTTATGGTGTTTTAAACAATATTTAACGATACTAATTAGTATACGTGATAATAATAATAATAATAATAATAATAATAATAATAATAATAATATTTGTCTGGACATCAGTAAGTATTAATACCAAATATGACGAATGATCAGGTAAAACACATCCCAACTGACACATTCATCCAATAGTTTGCTATTTTTAATTTGCACCCATATAATCGACAATTCCAGCCTATGTGAAAAGCGAGGGTAAAATGAAAACTAAATGTTTGAATTATTAAGTTGTGTTCCTCTTTGGGAAAACAAATATACTAATTGGTGGTTTTGATGGTAAAATTATGTTTGATGTGAAAGTAAAGGATTGACAATTCTAAACTACATGTATATTAACACGTGGCCCTGAATCGATCACCTGAGGATCTTCGCAATGTGGAAAAAAATGTCCCCTCGCAAATGCTGGTTGAAGATGTTTTAAGTATTTCCTTAATATGTAAGTCTATGTAAAACCGTGCAAAACCTATATTTACAAATTTTGGACCTCATGGGTGCAGCCATCTTTGACACCAGGAACTTCTTATGAGCTAATTTGATAGTCCATGGGTTAGCGAGCATCAATAGTAATAAAGAACAAGAGGCCCATGAGGGCCTGTCGATGTTATACAAGCTAAATGGCTCTTATATGCAGGGTTTCATCATTACATTGCCTTAAATAATTTTACAAGTGCAATCACAAAAACACCCACAACGGAAATATAAACCCCCTGCTAACAATTTAAAAAACACAATAAGAAACAAGTTATGAGAAAACAAAGAAAAAAAACACACAAAAAAAACATGAACACATGCTCATAGTTTTAACGAAACTATAATAAAAATGAAGAATTAAAAAAATAATACCACCAGTGGGATTTGAACTCACGGCCCTAGCTTCCCAGTATATACAAGAAGTAATTTAAAGATGTTTCTATGGCGGCCATGTCGGATGTCGCGTTGACCTAATTGTAACAAATTTGAAAACCATTCACATAAGGATCATCACTGTTAAGTTTGATCAATATTGACCGGGCTGTTTCTGAGAAGGTATTTTTTAAAGATGTTCCCTATATAAGTATATGTAAAAAAATGTGACCTCTGGGCTGTGGCCAAATATGATCCCAGGATCACCATTCGAACAAGCTTGGTGTAGGACCATAATCGTACAGTAAATGCAAAACATTAAACCTCTGGCGCTCTTGTAGTTTCAAAGAAGAAGGTTTTTTTAAAGTTTTATCTATATAAGTCTATGTAAAACTATGACCCCCGGGGGAGGACCAAACTTGGCGCACGGATCACCATTTGAATAAACTTGGTAAAGGACCATAAGCTGATGTTACATGGGACAAATTTAAGCCCAGGGTCACCATCTGAACAAACTTGGTAGAGGACCATAAGCTGATGTTACATGTAATACAAGAGAGCTCTGTGCCTTGTGGTTTCAGAGAAGAATATTTCCCCCCCTACACATGTCTATGAAAAACATTCCTTAATCTCCATATATACACTTTGGATCCCCGGGGCACTACCATTTTTGACTCCTGGGACCTTATTTGAACAAACTTGGTATTCTAGGAGTAGGTGATCATTTTATAAGAAAAACTGCCGAAATCTGTCAACCGGTTCTTGAGAAGAAGTTGTTTTAAGGTTTTAACTATATATGATAATTGCGGCCATCTTGGAAGTCGCATTGACCTAATTTGTATAATTTTGAAGGGCATTGACCTCAGTATCATTCATATGAAATTTGGTCAAAATTGGCAAAGCAGTTTCTGAGAAGATGTCGTTTGAATCAAAATATAACGACGACGACGGACTGACGGACAACGGACGAAGAGTGACCCCAATAGATCACATTGAGCCTTCGGCTTAGGTGATCTAAAATATATTGATTCAGACTAACCCTACAATCATGATTGAGTTTTCGGGTACCAGTAGATTATTTCGTACTTGGTACCCGTCTGCTTGGTCCCTGATAACTTGAAAAATAATTTTGAAACCGATTGCGCAGGTAGGGTTGCTGGACTAAATCCAGTCAGGTGATGCTAAATGATACAAGGCAATGTTGAAAGAGCTCAGCGATGATTTGTGGTAATACGATGTTTGCATTGTCCACAGTTCACTGCAGTGGTCAGTCTCAGAAAGATCTACTTGCTTATCAATGGTCTAGAGGTCACTGCAGTGATCAGTCTCAGAAAGCTCTACGTGCTTATCGATAGTTCACTACGGTGCTCAGTCACAGAAAGCTCTCCGTGCTTATCGATGGTCCCGAGTTCACTGCGGTGGTCAGTCGCAGAACGTTCTACGTACTTACCGATGGTCCAGAGTCCACTGAGGTGGTCAGTCGCAGAAAGCTCTACGTGCGTATCGATGGTCCAGAGTTCACTACGGTGCTCAGTCACAGAAAGCTCTCCGTGCTTATCGATGGTCCCGAGTTCACTGCGGTGGTCAGTCGCAGAACGTTCTACGTACTTACCGATGGTCCAAAGTCCACTGAGGTGGTCAGTCGCAGAAAGCTCTACGTGCGTATCGATGGTCCAGGGTACAGTGAGGTGGTCAGTCGCAGAAAGCTCTACGTGCTTATCGATGGTCCAGAGGAATTCACTGCGGTAGGCAGTCTCAGAACGCTCTACGTGCTTATCGATGGTCAAGGGTACACTGCGGTGGTCAGTCGCAGAAAGCTCTACGTGCTTATCGATGGTCCAGAGTTCACTGCGGTGGTCAGTCGCAGAAAGCTCTACGTGCTTATCGATGGTCCAGAGTTCACTGCGGTGGTCAGTCGCAGAAAGCTCTACGTGCTTATCGATGGTCCAGAGTTCACTGCGGTGGTCAGTCGCAGAAAGTTCTACGTGCTTATCGATGGTCCTGAGTTCACTGCGGTGGTCAGTCGCAGAAAGCTCTACGTGCTTATCGATGGTCCAGAGTTCACTGCGGTGGTCAGTCGCAGAAAGCTCTACGTGCTTATCGATGGTCCAGAGTTCACTGCGGTTGCCAGTCGCAGAAAGCTCTACGTGCTTATCGATGGTCCTGAGTTCACTGCGGTGGTCAGTCGCAGAAAGTTCTCCGTGCTTATCGATGGTCCCGAGTTCACTGTGGTGGACAGTCGCAGAACGTTCTACGTACTTACCGATGGTCCAGAGTCCACTGAGGTGGTCAGTCGCAGAAAGCTCTACGTGCTTATCGATGGTCCAGAGGAGTTCACTGCGATAGGCAGTCTCAGAAAGCTCTACGTGCTTATCGATGGTCCAGAGCTCACTGCGGTGGTCAGTCGCAGAAAGCTCATCGTGCTTATCGATGGTCCAGAGTTCACTGCGGTGGCCAGTCGCAGACAGTTCTACGTGCTTATCGATGGCCCAGTGTTCACTGAGGTGGTCAGTCGCAGAACGCTCTACGCGCTTATCGATGGCCCACTGAGGTGGTCAGTCACAGAACGCTCTACGCGCTTATCAATGACCCACTGAGGTGTTCAGTCACAGAACGCTCTACGTGCTTATCGATGGCCCACTGAGGTGGTCAGTCACAGAACGCTCTACGTGCTTATCGATGGCCCACTGAGGTGGTCAGTCACAGAACGCTCTACGTGCTTATCGATGGCCCACTGAGGTGGTCAGTCGCAGAACGTTCTACGTACTTACCGATGGTCCAGAGTACACTGAGGTGGTCAGTCGCAGAAAGCTCTCCGTGCTTATCGAAGGTCCCGAGTTCACTGTGGTGGTCAGTCGCAGAACGTTCTACGTACTTACCGATGGTCCAGAGTCCACTGCGGTGGTCAGTCGCAGAAAGCTCTACGTGCTTATCGATGGTCCAGAGGAGTTCACTGCGATAGGCAGTCTCAGAAAGCTATACGTGCTTATCGATGGTCCAGAGCTCACTGCGATGGTCAGTCGCAGAAAGCTCTTCGTGCTTATCGATGGTCCAGAGTTCACTGCGGTGGCCAGTCGCAGACAGTTCTACGTGCTTATCGATGGTCCAGTGTTCACTGAGGTGGTCAGTCGTAGAACGCTCTACGCGCTTATCGATGGCCCACTGAGGTGGTCAGTCACAGAACGCTCTACGCGCTTATCAATGACCCACTGAGGTGGTCAGTCACAGAACGCTCTACGTGCTTATCGATGGCCCACTGAGGTGGTCAGTCACAGAACGCTCTACGTGCTTATCGATGGCCCACTGAGGTGGTCAGTCACAGAACGCTCTACGTGCTTATCGACGGCCCACTGAGGTGGTCAGTCGCAGAACGTTCTACGTACTTACCGATGGTCCAGAGTACACTGAGGTGGTCAGTCGCAAAAAGCTCTCCGTGCTTATCGATGGTCCCGTGTTCACTGTGGTGGTCAGTCGCAGAACGTTCTACGTACTTACCGATGGTCCACAGTCCACTGAGGTGGTCAGTCGCAGAAAGCTCTACGTGCTTATCGATGGTCCAGAGGAGTTCACTGCGGTAGGCAGTCTCAGAAAGCTCTACGTGCTTATCGATGGTCCAGAGCTCACTGCGGTGGTCAGTCGCAGAAAGCTCTTCGTGCTTATCGATGGTCCAGAGTTCACTGCGGTGGCCAGTCGCAGACAGTTCTACGTGCTTATCGATGGTCCAGTGTTCACTGAGGTGGTCAGTCGCAGAACGCTCTACGCGCTTATCGATGGCCCACTGAGGTGGTAAGTCGCAGAACGCTCTACGCGCTTATCAATGGCCCACTGAGGTGGTCAGTCACAGAACGCTCTACGTGCTTATCGATGGCCCACTGAGGTGGTCAGTCACAGAACGCTCTACGTGCTTATCGATGGCCCACTGAGGTGGTCAGTCGCAGAACGCTCTACGCGCTTATCGATGGCCCACTGAGGTGGTCAGTCACAGAACGCTCTACGTGCTTATCGATGGCCCACTGAGGTGGTCAGTCGCAGAACGCTCTACGTGCTTATCGATGGCCCACTGAGGTGGTCAGTCGCAGAACGCTCTACGCGCTTATCGATGGCCCACTGCGGTGGTCAGTCGCAGAACGCTCTACGCGCTTATCAATGGTCTAGAGGTCACTGCAGTGATCAGTCTCAGAAAGCTCTACGTGCTCATCGTCATCGTATTTTCTTTCCAAACCATTTCAGTAATACCCTTTGATTCATTTACGTCATTACCGTGAACAGCATTTCAACCAACCAATCTTTAATTCCAGGCGGTTTAGAAGAAATAGGATAGTTTAATGAATATGAAACAGGACGACTTTGTCCATTTTTTTATTATTTTTTTATAATTGATAATTATCAACTTCGTCATATAAATATTGACAGGGAGGAAAGGTAGTTTATAAAGTCATTCAGAGATTTCACCGTTTATGTTAAAGGGCGTGCTATAGATATAAGGTAACAAGGTGTCAAATATAAGTTTGAGAAAATGAAATAAATCAGAACAAAAGTGTTTACCAAATCGTTAACATAATTTAACTTATGAAACACAAATATGTTTACCGAAAATAAATGACAATGCGAATTTTTCGTATATTCAATAATTTTATTTCAGGCAACGTCATTAAATGAAACAAAACACGCACATATTTAACTGTAGATAAGATAAAACCCTATGTGAAGTAATTGAAACGATTATTAAAAAATAAAAAAAAGCGATTTCATCATTTGAATAATTTCTAAACAGCAAACAAACTTGTTTCAAATTAAATTCAAGACATTGGAACAAGTGATACATTGTTACTTTCCGACCCATCGCGCCCGCCGTAATCGAATCTCGTTTTCATTAATCAAACAAAGTGAATGCTTAAAAATAGAAACCCGTAAGTTTACGCGAATATTTTAGTGTAAATGTCCCGCAGCTTCAAGCGCCAAAATTCATCAAATCTTAACTCCAGTTCAGTTTAAATTGTAGTAATATTTATTTGAGTTTAAATATTTGTACTAGTCCATGTATTATATTTGGTAAATGTTTTATACTGGGTACAACTGCATATACTCGTAGCTGTCGTTTCGTCTCTCCGCTTTACTGTATTTGGACAGTTGCTTGAAAAGTATGGTTTCATTGGGTTAATATGTGTGTGGCCATATTGAATCCTATGGTTTGTACATACTTTTCTTTTTGAATATCGTTTGTTGCAAATCAAAATGAACAGGACAGTTATATATATTTTGTATTTGTATGTGTTATATTGTGATTTATTGTTTTGTTTTTGTTTACACATTAAGTTTGTATGTACCTTACTATCGTCCTAACTTACTTTTAATAACCTAACTACGAGATTTTGATCTAATACATGTTTCCGAAAAATCAATTTATTAATGCTTTGTACGTTGCTACAGTGTTTTAATTACTAACAAGACAATTAGGACGAGTCGTGCTAAGTAAGCATTTTATTTACTACCAAACAAAACGAGGGAACCTCCAGTGGAGTACACCCCATATCTAGCGAACACATTTCCCTGCTGGAGTACACTATCAACAACAACAACAACTACATAAAAGTAGATATAAAAGTCGAATAGAAAATGTAGTATTCAAGGACCACAGTCAACCAAAAACACGCACAGAAACAAACAATAATTACAAAGATGAATACAAGGCAAGATACGACATCACAAACATAAAATGGTTGGCAATATGGCAACCGCCTTGGAACGGTCAGTGGCAAAAAAGCCGCTGGTGGTTGAAACCAGGTACTAGGAAGCACCACACCTCATTCTTATCCCATTGCCAAACCAATAAAACGTGAAAATGAAAATAAAGATATCACCACCAGGTTATACATGTTATATTTTCCAACAAAGCATTACTAGGCAATATAAGTAAAACACGTATCTGACCATGTATATGTGAATAAAAAAAAAGTTTATTTCAGATCAGGTTACAGAGTAACAATATGATTGGTAATACAATTTGATAAAGTTTAGTATTGTTAAGTAATGCAGACAGTGCGTTTTAGTTACATAAAAGTGGAAACAACTGTCTCATATGGTTGATATCTTCTCCAGAAAATGTAGTTATTAATATATATAAGAGTATATGAGTATCAGTAGAAAATATCTAGCGGACACCTTTCCCGGCTGTTTTATATAACAATAAGATTTGACCGATGTAACGGACACGGGTTACCAATCCAGTTCAAAAATGTACAGTTTGTTATAACAGTTTTCTGGTAATACATTTTGTACACATAAACGTCTGTATGTTTAATCGATTTGTCTGCCTTTTAAAAGAGTAATCCATTATATAAATTTACCACACAGGCGGTTCAGTGGTTACGACCTACATTTGGGCAGTAGTACTAATTGAAAAAGATAACATGGGCTTCTGTTCTTTTGACACATTGTGTCTTATTTGCTGACCAGAGACTAAGCATTTATATAATGTCTCAAATTGAGTGCGTACCTGTAACAGAGAAAGCATCTGTGGACACACAAATCTATTTGAGGTTTTTTTTGGGGGAAAAAAGATACTTCTCTGATTTTTTTTACAGCGTGTTTTCCATTAAAGTGTATTTCCTTGCTGATCAGCTATTTAGGATGTTGTCCAACACTTATTAGTTTTGGTTAACATTGAGATTAGTTGTGGAAAACAATCGATTATAATAAGTAGTGAGATTGTTTTTGGAAACATTCGTTTCTATATTATTTACTGTGTAATTTCATAAAATGTTAATTTTGTTAATTTTTAGGATTTTAGAATAAGCTAGTATTTTTGGGTACCTTTTACAGTCTTTATAGGTTGGCAGACTGTACGATTCAGCATACGCAGTGTTTCGTCTCGACATCATTTCAGTCATTGTACAGTTTCACTGTTCAAACATTTTGATTTTATTTGAGAACTTAGTATGTTTATTACTTTGTTTTGGTGATGCTGCTGTCTTCATTGATTAAACTTAATGTCGTTAAAGCATATAAGTTGACCCTAACTGTTGTTTCACTTGAATTTCGTTGAAGCATGCAGGTTGAGGAGTCGTTGGTAGTGAAACTGTTGACTTACATAATTATTGAAACTTTATTTTGGTAATGTTTTAATATACCAGTCTTCATTGATGCAGTTGAATGTAGTCAAAGCACACACGTTGGATGAGACTCGTGGTTACCCTCTTGGTCCACATGCCTGAATCATGCAGCTTGAGTCATGGCTACGAGAATCACAGCTCTGGTAGTGTGTACCTAACCTACAATATAGCTACGATGCCATCCTTTATAGACTAGGTAGGTATCAGGGTCGACTCCATCACGAGAGGTTTCTGAATACATGAAGCAATGCCTGCATAAACAACCGCCTTATTTCAATAGATTAAAAATTAAATACCATGCGTGCATGCATAAAACTCACCAAAAGAGAAGAATATCACATCGATCTAGGCATTCCTTGTACGAATATCAACATTTTTTTTCCTTGAATGTTTATGTTTCGAAATATCTCGCGCTGTCTCGTTCTGTATTTGGAAACATAAAACCCGCCCGCAACTGTCACAAAAAAGAAACGTTAACCAGAAAGTGTCAGGTGTGTGAGTAGGGCGGGGTTAAGTTCACACGAGAATGAGATTATTTCGAACGTAAACAATGATACATTCTTAAATTAAGAGTGTCTTCCGAAAACCGAATATATCGGCTTGTCATTCTTCTCTTTGGTGAGTTTTATGCATGCACTTGAGGTCTATTGAAAACGGCAGTTGTTTATGCAGGCATTGCTTGATGTCTCGCCGGGAAACTTCGCCGGGAAAGTGCGTATGGGAGTCGGTACGGGGTCCTACATGTACTGATAATTCTAACACAAGGATTCATGGCTCTACGGCAGGTACATACTACCATAAGAGCCATGATTCTCACGTTTAGTTGAGTCATCGGTTGAGTGCAACTGTTGGTATACCAAACAACGTGTTGCAACAATTATGCATCGCCTTGCTCTTTCGCAATATGGCAGAACTAACCAACCTATTTAGGTTTATTTATAAACATATTGATTGTTTGAACTTCAGAAGGGCATATAAAGGGCGTTTCTTTCATTGTTAGGGACCTTGATTTGGCTTGTTTGAACTTTTTGTATATTTAGAATTTTTCGGATTTTGTAAGTTCTGGAAACGTACTGGTCACATTATATCGGCACCGGGACGACCAGTCCTAGCAATACCGATGATATACTGAACGTCAATTAAGGGAGCTACTTATACTGTTTTTAAGAATAGATATAAAACTAGAACAGGAAAAGTAGCATTCAAGGACGACAGTCAACCACAAACACACACAGAAACAAAGAACACCTTTAAAGATTAATAAAAGGCAAGATAAGACATCACAAACACAAAATATTGACAATAGGGCTAACTTGGAACGGTCAGTGGAAAAATGACCGCTGTGGGGTTTAAACCAGGTTCTAGAGTGCACCAAACCTCACTTTTACCCTATTGTCATCCCAATAAACGGGACAGTGTAAATAAAGATATCCCCACCAGGTTATAATCTCTAACAAACAATGCAGCATTACTAGACAATATAAGTAAAACACATAAATGATCATGTATATAAAATATAAAAAACAAAGGCCTACAAAGCCACAGCGTAAGTACTCGATGACTTGCCAGAAACCAAAGCAACAAGAGAACAAATCATTAAGGGAGCGACAAGACAAGATTAAAGACAAACATCAAACGCTACCGTCCTATAAGGAGTTAGGTAGACGTCATCATTGGGTCCACACTCTGTCCAGTCATCGCACATTCAAAGAGGAAAGCATAGTGGCGAACTGTAAATGGGTCAACCAATACATATGCAGTGCGTTGCAAAATGATAGGATTATAACCTCTTTTGAAAAACATAAAAGTGATTATGACTAAGGATCTTGCGAAGTTTGTAAATCACATCACACCGTTGTGATAGTCCTTGCCGCAGAAGAATAAGAAATCTTGGGTGTAACCCGTTCGGGGATCGAACCTAAGACTCCCTTCAGACAATCGTTGGTTCAATCACCGACCGGTGATGTGTACGTGAAGAGGCTTTTAACATGTTTCTTCATCGGTAGGCTTTGCTATTTGTTGTATGTAAGGAAGCGTTATTGGTTTCTATATGTTGAAACTGTTGGCAAAGTTTTGTTGGAAGGGTTTTTTATTCGTTTCTGTAAGTGGAGAGGCATTGTGGGAAGCAATTATTGTATATAGTCGCATCCAAATGTCGTATCACTACAGGGAAAACAAATATAAGCAATGATTAAAGACGGATATATTTTGTGTTTACACTTCTGTTAGATTGATTCAGTCATCGATTTTTATAAATGTACGTCATTCATACATTTAAAGTAAGCAGCTCCAGCAATGTCAATATGAACAATACCTTTTTTTCAGAATATTTATACATAGAATGCTACAAAATGAATTAAAGTCTGCTTCAGTTTGTACAGACGTAGGTGTCATTGATCTTATACATTTTGTATTTTTTCAAGATAGTTCTTCTAACTTGACGACCTATGTAAATAGCAAATTGTAAATATAGTTAGACAAGACATTCCAATTCCAAATGTATAGTGTTATATACCTCTTTATAAATTGTCAATAAAGACGAGAGGACAAACGTATCCGCTGCAAGTTGTGGTAACGAAATCCCTGGTGAAATATGTGTCTATGTGCGACATGGTTACGCTAATGGAAGGCTTTGCCTTCGGATTATATATGACGTATGCATTCTACATAATACAAGACGAATTTTGATGCAAGGCATCAAAGACGCTGCATTTGTGTTTATAAAAGGAAGTAAAGGGGCTGCAATGCATGTGCAAACTCAATGTGTTCTTAACGAAGCTGATCAAACGCTTCTTTAAATAATAGAAACAACCCGAGTAGGAAACAGGATTCACGAATCAGGAAGTGTTGGGTAGTGGGCAATAAATACGAGAAAGATGAGCGTATTAAAAAAAGCTTTTATTTTCATTTGCAAACAAATGTTGGTGCATAATAAAACAAGAAATTGAATTGAACTGCCTTGTCTCAATAAATAAAAAGATGAGGGATGACATATTTATTTACAGATATAAAAATACCGGTTCGAATTTTTAAAATAGCACATTCTTGAATATGTATGTAGCAAGAATTGTGAATCGCAGAACTAAGTCTATACATGTGAAGCAGTGGAAAATCCCACTGTGAGATATTGTTTCAACAAAAGCGAAAAGAAACAAGTTTATGTAATGCTTGAGGACTTTAAACTTATGCATTATAGATTGAACGCGATGTTTATGAAATAGATTCACAGACTAATAAAGTACCAAATATGCACCCTAAGTAAATAGTAAAATGAAACTCAAATATTAAATTGAACACAAGGCATAACAAGGCATAACAAAAAGAGAAAAAATAATATGTTATTATGCATATTGTATATCTACATTGAATTACATTTTGTATTATGGCATTTTAAACTGAATGGTGTTATTTTGAAACAGTAATAGATGTACAAATCAGAAAAGGATTGTTATTGAAAAGTTGCTATTTTCAAACTACGGTGATGAATATGCAATTGGAATGGGTCTTATGGGAAAACATAAAGTAACCGATTATGTATTTAGCAATCAGATATGAAATATGTACCAGTGGGAAAAAACACATATGGAATAACACATATTATGCATAAAAACATTATAATAGAATGCAAACTCTTAACAATAAAGTCTGTTAGCAGGAGCAGCACAGCATGTTTAAACGTGAGTACAAAGGAATACGCAATACAGCATATGCACTGCAACATGAAACATTGACACTTGAAAGTAACTTGCATATATAACTGTTTACAACATATTTTGGCACATTTTAATGAGGTAACTGACTGATTGAGAGCAAGTGACAATAGCAAATGTATATGAGGAATAGTAAAGAAATGCATCTGCCAATAAAACAGTTGCAAAATGTTTCTTGTAACAAGCAAAGAGCAGATTAAAAAGACTGTACAGATTTTGTAATACATAATAGTCACAAAAGCAAATTTAGGAAAAAATAATGAAAAATATTCTAGCATTACAATATAATTGTGCATGATAATTTAAGATTGTTTGGTTTGGGCATTGCAGTATGAGGTAACTGAAATGTAACGGGAAAATAATAGAATAAAAGGTTCTCACCTGTTTTTTATGAAGTACAAGGGAGGTTTTGTTTTGTTTTTTAAAAAATGGTCTATATGTAGATCCGATGAACTCGCAAATGTTGGCTACAGTTTGAAAAACAAATGTGTGTGTGTGTTACTAGCAAGTTTGACTTGAAATATACCTCCTTTTTAGCATAATAAGCAAAGGGCATAATCAATCACAAATGTCCCTAAAATCCTTAACTAAGAAAAAAACAACACATGAACTTGAAATGTCAAAGTGGATACAAGGAGTAAGTGTGACAAGGCCGAAACTCTGTAACATTAAATTACTGCAACTATCCCAAGGTGTACCCATGTAGAGGAGCCCATTTATGCCGGGTGTGTTAAAATCTGTGTTCATGCACATTTAATTCATGAAAACATGTTGCAAACATGCAACACTACATGTTCATATTAAAAAAAAATAAAAAAATTGCAAACACTTCACAAACACATTGTAAACTCGAAAGTAATTGAAACTCAAAATTACGGCTTAAATAGACAAAATTGGACTAAAAACGCTCAAAACTATGTAAAACACTATGAACAACTTATTTCTGATATTATTTTACCAATTGTTATCGGAAACGTGTCCCTAGGTACGAATCTGAGCGAGTCCTAATTACCGCATGTGTCTCTTATAGGTATGAAACCACTAATTATTTCCCCATTGATACTACTGTTAAAATGTCACATATTAATGATTTTTTACAACTTCAACTCAAGTATGGATAATGCTGAAGTGTAATTTTCATATAGGAAACTAATTTTCCACTTGGAAAACCTCCAGAAAAGGCGGGGTCACAAGACATGTAAGAAAGTTCTAGTTTGTTTACTAAACAGGTCAAGAGTACAGCTGTTTTCATTGATAGTTGCTCACAAAGTGTAAGCATAGAGTCGAAGTTTCGAAAATGTTCATCAGTGATCCAGTAAAACCTAATAATATGCTTCTCATACACACAATAACAAAATCGAATAGATATGGGCATTTTTTTCCTACTTATAATGCCCATTTCAATCAAAAAAGGAGGGATTACTTTTTATTATGGGAACTACACCTCGGAGGTTTACATGCAATTCGTGGTGGTAAACCTTGAGCAATATTTGGCACACTTTAATCGAGATGTTGCGAATGAATGGTTTACTGAAGTCTGATTATACGATACGAAAGAGAATAAACAGAACATCAAGTTGCTCAACGGAAAAATGTCAGTCGAATAGGCGTTATGCTTGTTTTTAATAGATTGGTTCTCAGGTACGGCTTTTAACATCTACCCTATTTTTCTGGAGAGACGTCATTATACACAAAGGGAGCCCAAAGCGCTTGATCAAAACCCTATTCAATCCCTTTTATTTTAGAAAGGGCCTCAATGCCTGTACACTTGCTATGGGGGCCTCTGACCGAGGTTGTCCGGCACACTCAATCTCAGTAATACACACTGTTTTGGCCATTTTTCTCACCGTGCATGCTAGAACCTACTTATCCGTGCAGCGGACGTCTATCTATATATCTATACATTCTGCTTCACACCCTCACGGGTAATTTCGAGCAGTTGCGCGCCTGTGTCTGTTAGTAGAAACAGTAAAGGTTAAAAGCAAGAGTAAGGGTAGAACAGTGATAGGCGGTTAAAAGTCAAAGTGATAGGGTAAAACAGGATAAAAACAACATTTCAAGACATATGGCGTGATGTGAAAGACACTGCTTACAGCAAGTTTGAAGGAATTCCATTCCACTGAACTATAGAAATGGGGAAAAAAAAATATTTGTAATAGTTTGCTCCAGTATGTATTTGTTTAAATGTCATTGAGTGGGAATATCTAGAAATGCGGATGTTTTTTTGTATATAGTCTGGCTTCTGAACAGCTACTAGGCCGTGAATTATTTTATAAAAAAGACAAAACGCGTATCTGCCCTACGTTGTTCGAGCGACTGCCACCCCAAAGTGTTTAACATGGTTGTGATGCTCGAGTACCTGGAGTAATCAGTTTGTGTCCAGCGTTGTACCATTTCAAGCTTGTCTATATTGGATTGGGTGTGGGGGTCCCAGATAGAACTCAAGGCGTGCTCTTTTATCTTACTGTTATTAGTTTTTATATTTCTTTTTAAAAAGCCTAAAGTGCGAGTTGCATTTCCAGCAATGCGATCGACATGAGTGTTCCATGACAAGTTGCCAGCCAGGTCTACCCCCAGGTATCGAGCGTTGCTCTGACTGTTTCTAACGTATGTCCATGTAATGTATACGTAGTCGATTTTTTTTTCTTACTTGGTAGTTTGAATGACTTGGCATTTAGAAGGGTTGAAGCTCATGTCCCACTTTATTGACCATGCATGTAGTTTGTTGAGGTCAGTCTGTAGGGTAGTATTGTCAGTTTGTTGGTCGTCTATTGTCAGGTATAGAGCTGTTTCGTCCGCGAACAGCCTTACTTGCGAGGTAACGTTTTCGGGCAAGTCGTTTATGTATACCAGAAATAAAATCGGACCAAGGACATATCCTTGTGGTACCACGGATGTGACTGGGATCGTGTCGGAGCTCTCCCCTTCTAGCACCACTCTCTGTTTACGACCACTCAGAAACGCTCGTATCCAGGACAATGTCTGACCCCTTATGCCATAGTTGTGAAGCTTTAGGAGCAACTTCTCATGATTCACCATGTCGAAGGTCTTGCTGAAGTCCAATAGAATTAAGTCGGTCTGCTTACCTTTGCTGACATTCTGGCTAAGTCCTCAACTAATATTCATAGCTGTGTTTCGCATGACCGGCGTGCTCTGAATCCATGTTGTAGGTCATACATTAAACCTTTGGAGTCCATGTGCCTTACCAGATTAGACGCTACAACATGTTCCAGGACCTTACACAGTATACATGTTAGTGATATTGGACGGTAGATTTATCTCCCTTTTTAAATGATCGGGTGAGGGGCGGTGGGGGGTGGGGGGGGGGGGGGGTGTTAAAAACAAACATGGAGTTTCTAAACGAAGAACGACAACTAGCTTTACAAATTGTGGAGAATGGACAGAACTTCACGATCTCAACGATGAAATGACGGAAGTAATCGTAAAATATTCGTAACTGTCCGTATCATTCCGTACAGTACGGACATGAACGATTTTATTTTTTGAAGTTTTTATCGACCAATGATTTTTTTATATTTTCAGCCACTCAGAAAGCGGCATTTATTTTAACAAATCTCGACATGTTGAATGACAAGACAGGGATTTTCCTATACTACTTGTTTGTTCAGATTTGTGGTTTGTTTACGCGATACCAGGAGTAGTCTAGACATATAGTCAGATAGCATCATTCCGCTACACGGATAAGTAGGTTTTAGAGTGTATACGCTATTGCCAAAACAGTGTGTATTACTGAGTTTGAGTGTGTCGGACAACCTCGGTCAGAGGCCCCCATAGCAAGTGTACAGGCTTTGAGGCACTTTTTAAAATATTAGGATTGAATAGGATGTTGATCAAACGCTTTGGGCTCCCTTTTATTTTAAATAAGTTTCCTTCTTTATTATTAATGTCTATACTAAAATACGTCTCTCATAGAATGTACTACTACAACAGTTGTTTTTGATGTAAAAAAATCTGTATTGCATTTTAATAGGTTTCTGATGTTTCCATAACAACGGAAGTTTCTCGGTCTAATAACTGGGTGCCGGACGTTTCGTACCCTCACGTTTCGTACACTGGACATTTCGTATCCAGTTTTAAAATGATAACTCAATATAAAACAGAATAAAAGTACACGTTCTGATAAATGCATCAGCCACGTAGACTTTCAGTGCAAGTTATATTTCATTTGCGATATGAGGAGATAAAGCAACAGAAAGAAGTTTGTATTAAATTTAGTCAATGTCTTGAGCGATCGAAACCGTTAAGCAATTATTATTTTCAATATAATGATTTTATTTTGAAATGTAAATAGAACTCTCATAGAAGATAATTTGGCAATTAGCTAAACGCTGTACCTCCTATTAAGACTGAATAACGCTATGTTGAAGACCCTCACGGATAATGATGACATATTAGACGGACAGATATGTAATTATTATAATTGATTTGATTAAAACTGCGATAGGACACGAGACCTTCATTCTTGTCTACGTGATCTGCCGACATTACATGTAGTTGCCAACCTTTTAAAGTACAAACCGTTCAATGCATTAAGGCCAAAACTTTTAGCAGACTGAAAAAAGTAATAGATAGTAGAAAGGATTTTTTATTATTCTATACTTATTTTAAATCAAGTACACACGCTTCCAGAACAGTTTACGATCGTTTTAATTCTATACTATTAATTCAGTACCACATAACGAGGTGGGTCGGGTTTCAGAAAACGAACACGTTTTATGTTTGGCCTTACCCCCGATATCTACTTTATACAACATGTTATATATGACAATGTCAGTGCGACTTTGATGCCTGTACATCCATATTATCTTTGAGATTAAATCTACTGATAACAGGGGTTTGTTTATATTGCATTTTGCAATTATGATCACTATAAATGCATTATCATAATTATCAAGCATTTTCACTTTATTTAAACCTTTGAAATAAGTGGTTAACCCTATAAATACACACTATGGACAGCGGTGAGAGGCGAGAAAGTATTTACTATCCCGACCATGGAGGCGCTTTGATCAGTATGTTGTGTCAAAAGATTCAGTATCGGCGTCTTCATATCGTACTGACTGACGTTCAGCATATACAGGGTAGTTCTAGGACTGGCCGGCTTTGTGCGATTATAATGTGACAGCGTGGGGTATTATGGCATGTGTCTACGGCGTGGTATTCACGTGTGACACTATACAGTTTAGCATTGAACTCACTGTTACAAGTACAAACCGCCAAGTACAAACCGTCGTGATATGACTAAAATGTTGTTAAACGCGACGTTAAACCACAAACATACCTGCCTACCTCCTTTTTTTTTTCAAATTCAAAAATGTTTATTCCAAGATTTACATATGTAAACAGCAATGGATAGATAGAAATACATCATATTTAACAATCATTATGGCGAGTAAGAGACAGAAAAGATAAAGAGATAATTCATGACAGTGTGTGATAATATAAAGTTATACAAGTACTTTCATATTTATGACAAAAAAGGGTAAATAAATTATGTAAATAATATTTACACACACACACACACACACACACACACATTTACACACGCGCCGCTTCAGTTGTTTTCAGCTGAGGATGGCAATGCCAGTCCCGACGATGATGATGATGATGATGTGATGATGATGTGATGATGATGATGATATGATGATGATGGTGATGATGGTGATGATGATGATGATGATTGCTGCTCATAAAACGCGGGCAGCAAAAATCCGGTGCAAATGTCGGTCCTAATGGATCATGTACCAATGACATTACGATCCAGAGGTGGGCTTGTTGACTATCGCGCCATCGCCGTCAAAACGTTTGTAAATGTAACTATATTGAAAACAGAGAATGTCAATTCGATCAAATTGAAAATTCACCTAAAATATCCCTGTATAGTTGAGTTTAGGAGGTAAGTAAATTAATTTATTCATAGAAGGTCACTCGATTAACGGAGCCAATCCTTGTTGAACCCGTTAAACATATGAGTACAATCATAGTTCAACGTGTAAAGAAATACAAATGACAGTCATAAAACACGTAATATAATTTAATTAAACAGTAGCGTATCACATACATATTCGCAGTGACTAAATGTCAAAACACATTCCAAACGTTCAATGTATAAGAATGTGCATGCATTTCTAACGCTCTTAAGGACTTCCATGCAGCCATTAAACTTGTGACGTAAACATATATTGTATACTGATTTATCTATCGCGTCGCCATTAACAAATGTTTAATGAATATTAATATGCATTTAATCATTTTAAAGGGACACACTGCAATCTTGAAGGGTTTACCAAGCACTGCAATTAGCGTCTCCATTTATTTATCCACTATCATTTTGACTTTTAACCTGCTAGCAAATAACTAAAGAAAAAAATGAGTTTAAATTTATTTTTGTTTCGTCTTATTTACAATAGGCTTTAAATATCTTATTGGTGTAATATTGTCAGCAGTTAAATAATATGCAAAAACAATGTGCTTTAGACGATTCTTACAATTAATATTTCTGACTGAACTAATGCAAGTTAATGTAAAAAAAACTAACCAAGGTTAGCCAAGAGTTTTTAAAAAAAAAATATATAAAGATTATCATGTGTCACTTTAAATATGTCCTGTTTCTCAACCTTCGTTTGAAATCAGTCTCGTAATCTGGGTTTTGTCTTTTCCTTGAACTTAAAAAAAAAGCAATAACTTGCGGTTTCGCCAATAAATCTATACACCTTTCAATTATATGTAACAATTACACTACTAAATTAATAATCAAACCGAGTGAACTTCTCCCTATGAAAACATTGCTATTGAAAAATGTTGTATCAACTTACGTGCGTGATTGCTTTTTCTTTCTACAAGATAATTATTAAATTAATATAAGCGCCATTATGTTTGGGTGAATGGTCGCTTGTCATTAGGTCGGTCGTCAATATATATTTCACTCTGGCGTGCGCGGATATCTTTGTAAATCCAGCTAAAATATCAATATATATATATATATATATATATATATATCAGCATGTATCTCTGTCAATCCAGCTAATTTATCCTGTTTGGCAAGTGAGCAAAAGATTGGAGAGAAAATCACAGTACTTCGGCCCAGAACTTATTTTTATTTCTTCTTATCCGTTCTTTGTATACTAACTTCGTAATCTGTCTATAATTTACTTGAAGGGCTATTGGTTTAAACTTGATAATAGTATAATTTTTAAATTTCAAAAGAAAAAAGACCAACAGCCAATAGGTATTATATGCGCTTTACATGTCACTTAAACACATATATAATCCGCCTTGACCCAGTTGAGATTGATGAATTCAGTACTTTCTAATACGAGCCAGAGACCTAATTTAATATTGTACTTTTAAAACGTTAAAGGTGTTAATGTACTCAGCTGAAAACAAAATGTAATTAAGGTGTTAATGTATTCTTTTGAAAACAAAACGTTATTAAATGGGTTAATGTACTAAACTGAAAACAAAACATAGCTGATGTAACGGGTGGTGAGAGAGTGGGGCAGGGTCCGAACACCGCTGAGTCCACCCTTGCCGCAAAATCCGGGATACGCGTATTCATTTCATGAGTCAAGTGATTAAGTGTTATTGCAGTTTATAAGTTGACATACCGCTGAAAATTAAAAGTGTGACAATTGCTACAGTATATGTTTAATTTTTCGTAGTGAATAGAAAGTCGAATAAAGCAGATGGGCCTACCTAATCAATCCTTGTAAAGAAAAGTTCAGTGTCCGATAATTGGCCTTGGTCTTCATCATCATCATCATCATCATCATCATCGGTTATAAAAAGATAATTAAACTATTCACGATTGGTCGCAAACCTAAATTTTCTTTATCTATAAATCCATCTTTATATCAGACTAATTTCGATTTTGTTTATATTTCAAATGAGTTTAGCTTAACTATCCATTTAGGAGCTTGTATTTTGTTGAGTTGTCCGGCGTTTGTTGTTCATTTGTTAATGTTGCATCTGGTTATCTTTCAAAATATATTATAGGTGGGGCATACACATTTTTTTTTACTTTTTATGTCAGTAATATATATAGTAGAAGTACAATATGACTCGTAACTAGAAGATGTGTTCGTTAAACATGTATGCCGTACCCTAATACTTTTTATCATGTCGATCTGCTTAATTCTGCCGAGAAACAGGGTGCCTGAGATAAAACCTTATCTCGGCAGTTACGTTCCTATCCCGTCAGGTGCACTTCTTTTGATGACGTCACTCCTCTTTTGATGACGTCAGGGTATTTGATTACATCTGGGTAATTTTGAACGGAAAAAATGGAAAAAAAGGTAAATTGGAAACAAAGGTAAATTAAATTATTATAAACGATCAACATGATAAATAGAATGTCATGTTACTGCCTGATCGTATCCAGTTTATCAGGTTCGGCACGAAAAAAATGAAGGTCAATGAAGCCCTCGGCACAGCCTCGGACTTCATTTTTTTCTCAGCCTCACCTGATAAACTGGATAGGATCAGGCAGTAACAGAAAAGTAACATGATATTCTCTATGTCCAAGACTTAAACTTCCAGGGATAAGATAAACATTAACTAAACGATACTTTCTCTAAACATGTTCATACAGTTTAACAGATGAAACAGTTATTTTGCTGGTGGTATTTTCTGTTTGAATCTACATTCTTTAGAAAAGAACGATGGGCATGTATTCATTAATGAAACGGGCGTCCGTGGCCGAGTGGTTAACGTTTCTGACTTGAAATCACTTGCCCTTCACCGCTGTAGGTTCGATCCCTCAGGGGCCTAGGAATCTTTATGTGAGGAAGCTATCCAACTGGCTTGCGGAACGTCGGTGGTTCTACCCAGGTGCCCGCTCGTGCACGAAAATTGCCCGGAGGGGCACCTGGGATCTTCATCCACCAATGGAAGCCGGAAAGTCGCCATATGACCTTAGCTGTTGGTGCGACTATAAAATCGAACTCAATCAATCATTAATGAAACACATACTTCGAATTTAATTTTTCGATATCGAAAGTGTAGATGTAGTCTGGTGCACAAATATATTTTCATTGAGAAATCTCTTGCAATTTTCTTAAAGAAATGTTATTAAGTTTATTTTGCTTCGTAACGGTCACGTCTACTTGTTTTGATATCTGTAATGATTTTTGGTATACAAAGACATGTAAAAATGACACCTAAAATCTGGTCCAAGTATTCGATGTTTGGTAGAAAACACATATCAAAGGAAAATATCATTCATCCATTTCGTTAATATCATTGAATTTAGGATCGCATCATTCTTGTTTATAGGTGTATAGATCTGCTTTGTAAAATGTAGGCATCGAGGACGGCATGTTCTTTATTGTCAATCTATGTAGACATCAAGTGGTCATTGAGATACGAAATTAACAAATTGATATTAAAACATGTAAAGTAGATGAATAGACTTATTGAGAGTTTGTTTAATAAAAAGAAGTGTTCGAATACTAAGATAAATGAAAACAAAGAATATATTTCAAATATGATTCGGCCCACGATTAAATCGGCCCACTACTAAGTCATTATTTATTTGAAGCATATCGTTTTTCTATTTCTTTAAAATGTACCTTAGTGACATATAGTTCGCCATAATGCCTCGTGCGCGGACAAAAAGCGCTGTCACTCGTGCAAAGTGCAAGGGTAAAGCATACGTTAGAGGGGCATAGGTTTAACACTGAGATTGAAAACATGTTTTTAATATTTAAAATGATTATCTTTGTCAGAATATTCTTACATTTATGCAAACACATACCGCAGAAAATGTTGCCGAATATTTACAAATTCATTTGCATTTAGTTCACTTTTGCAGAGTTAATACGTTTGACAGACATTAACGTTGTAATGTATATGCAAATGACAATGTATCAAAATGGAAGAAGTCTAGAATTAAGTAGTTCGTTATTCATTATTCTGCCAAAGTTAAATATGTTATTTGTGCAATGTAATCAACAATTAGTAATACGCCAAACATGCTTTGAAAAATTCCAATAATTATTAATTATAATGATTTACAAATATGTAAATATATGCAAATATGTAAATATATGCAAATATGTAAATTATGTAGAAAAAGCAATGTGACGCGCCGAGTTTTGAATCGTTCAGGATTGCAGTGTGTCGCTTTAATACAGGAAACATAATGAGGTCAATGTTAATGCCGTTTTATACTCTTAACATGTAATAAAATTCATCGTTAAATTTCGTACACAAAGACCCAATTATTGCTTAAATTTTAACCGTGTATATTATTTACCTAAATCATGTCATACAACTATTTCCTATTCATTCTATCAACAAAAGCTTTTTTGATTACAGGTGTACCATTTAACGGCTATACAAGCCGCATTATCATAAACAGTTTTATCTCGTCTGGAATATTGTGCTCTAGTTTTAGGACCGTCATTAATCAGATTTCTGATTAATAGGGTATAGGTGCAGTTACGTATTTATGCACGTTTAATGACAATATTTTAATCTATTTACACTGAGAAATTATAGTAGTGTACTGGATTTTAGTAATATGCAAATAAACACGTTTGATACCGTGTATATACAATATCATAAACACTTTCCATTTGTCAAGGTATGATATCGCATGTCAAAGTTCCGTTTGTCAAGGTACAACAGAATATCGCACTTTCCAATTGTCAAGGTACGATATATTATCGCAAATACTTTCCTATTGTCAAGGTACGATACAATATCGCAAACACTTTCCTATTTGCAAGGCAATATACAATATCGCAAGCTCTTCCCTATTGGCAAGGTACGATACAATTTCGCAAACACTTTACTAGTGTCAATATACAACATTACACACGCTTTTCTATTATCAAAGGACGATACATTAGTGCATACTGTCAAGGCACAATGCAATATTGCGAACACATTTCTAATGTTGAAGTATAACACTTTACTATTGTCACGTTACGATGCAATATCGCATGCACCTTTCTAAAATCAAGTTACAATACAATGTCGCAAACATTTTCCTATTGTCAAATTACGTTGCAATATCTAGCAAACGCATTCCTAATGTCAGGGTACAATACAAAATCGCAAACACGTTCTAATCGTCAAGGTACGCGGACGACAATCTTTACATGTTTATCAAGCATTCATTAATGTTATCAATTCAATATCGTTGTGCCAGATTGAATATAACTGTATCGCGGTGTTTTTGTTTTTGTTTGCTGTTTTTTTTTTTTTTTATGTTTGAAGACAATAAGAAAAAACAACATAGGTGTGGTTTTCCGGCGACGCCCTCGTCAACATGCAAGTTTTGTTTTTAAGTCGTACTCTCAGGAATTGTATGTACTAGAAAATGCGGAGTGACCTTCACCCCACAAGCAAACGGCAGATAACTTAATGTTTACCTTAAAGTTTTGCGTTTAGGTCACTTTCTCGGGAACTGTATTATAGTACTATGGTTATAGTTGTATCTTTGGTATTACTTCGCAACATGGCATATCAGTTGCGGGTGTGAACCTGATCCTCCAGGCTATTAACTTAGTTATTCTTACGTGTATGTCAATTTCTCATCAACTGTATGCATTAGATGTTTCAAACTTAGTTTATAGTTTAATCTTTGGAAGACAAAACACTATATTTTGACATTGTTGTATTTTGGAGTTGTGTCTTGGTTAGTGCATTTTTTGAACACATGAGTTTCATCTTTTATATATGACCTTGACCTACCCTTTTTGGCTAAAGCAACTTTTATTTCTTTATACAATGTCAATTTAGTTGTTTAAACGAATGAACTTTAAATGTTATATATCAGAAAAATGTCAACTAAGTTATTTTTTGTTATTCAAAATTAAACTGTAGGCGATACATTTTGTTTTAATTCGCGGATTTTGCTTTATAAAAGGTATAATACAATTTTGCTTTATAAACTTTGATGTTCTGAATTTTACTTCGTTACTCCAGTATGTATTCAGCATTTTGTATAATGAAATAATTCTTTTAACTATTCATATACTTATTAATAATAATGATTTGCAAATATAAGTTATGTAGACAATCTAACTGGACGCCGCGAGTTAAAAAAAAATCCCTCAATATTGCCACGTGTCTTTGTAAAGGGTCTCAAGTGATCATAGAGACGTACGGATAAATGAAAACTACGGTGTATTGTCCGGGCTATCTTACCATCGCATCTTACCATCGACCTAGGTCGATGGTCGCTAGGTCGATGGTCGATGGTAAGATGCGATGGTAAGATGCGATGGTCGATGGTAAGATACGATGGTCTATGGTAAGATGCGATGGTAACATGCGATGGTAAGATGGCCCTAACAGGACACCGTAGAAAACGATGTTTTGTAAACAAGCTGACCGCGAATGTCATAACTTACACGAAAGCAAATCAAGGACATTTTAAAATGCTCAGGCCCATTTTGCGTGTTCAGATTAAGTTTTGATTGCTTTCAGAATATATGACTTCTATCTTATTCGTCTGCTATTAAACACGGCTGATTGCTTTTTGATCCAGACGGCTATTGAATAATGATTTATGACGTAATATTGTACTGTACCTGGCTTACGAAACGGTTTAATACAACAAATGGTGTAATAAACACATTTATCAGGTAAACAATTTTGACATTTTTATACGTATCTTGTATAACGGCATGTAATGGTTATACAGCGATGGCTTTATGTGTTTACTTGCAAAACCACAATAAAACTTTTTGTAAAGAAATGTATATATTGGGATTTGATCTATTAAAAGTTACGATTATAAACGAATAAGCTGTTATTATCAACTATGGTAATCTTGTTTTACGACTGACACTTAGCTTGATCTATACAATCATGGATATAAACTATGTAGGTCTATGATATAATACACTATTGAGGATTAATTTAACATAGTTTGCAAAGTATTATCATTGTCTATTGATTCGATTGTGTAATTCACGAATACACTTCTAAAAATGTCGTAATGTTTTTTTCTCGTTTTAGTTAGGATATTCCGCTTTAATACTTTCGCTGCCACAGTCATACGACCAATATAACCCAGCTGAACGACCAATATAAACCCAGCTGAACGACCAATATAAACCCAGCTGAACGACCAATATAACCCAGCTGAACGACCAATATAAACCCAGCTGAACGACCAATATAAACCCAGCTGAACGACCAATATAAACCCAGCTGAACGACCAATATAAACCCAGCTGAACGACCAATATAAACCCAGCTGAACGACCAATATAAACCCAGCTGAACGACCAATATAAACCCAGCTGAACGACCAATATAAACCCAGCTGAACGACCAATATAAACCCAGCTGAACCTGCATATAATGTTCAGTCTGATTAGGGTTTACTCTGTTCGCCATTCAGTAAGACTATTTTTCATAACATTTTACATAAAATACTACCGGAAGATTTTGTTGTAAAGAAAATATAAGCTTTTTATGTACATACAAGATCTGATATGTGTGAGGCAATGGTTGGCTTATTTCGTATAACTTCTGAAATTAATAAAAGAAAGGTAATGTTTCTTCACAAACTACCAAGCTTACCAACATATTCCGTCTCTCATATGTTGTTCCTAAGACGGTACCTTTTATACATATCCAACATGAACCGCCGTATGTATGGTTTTATTCCAGATATTTGTAACGTAGTAATTACTATGAGCTTACATATATCGTTAATAACTACGTGTTAAAATACCTACAACTCCCAAGTGGTAAATTAGCGTGGAAGACGTCAGTATCTAAAGCTATCAAACAAAAGGAAACTTTACTGTGGCAATTCAATATATTTTCCTTATTTCGTAAAATTCATACCTCAATTGAACCAATTGGAAATGTGCTATATCCCTCTCTGACCTTTACCATGCTAAAGTTTGGGCTCATACACCTCAGAAGACAGATAGTAGATGCCCTGTTTGTACTTGTTTGTAACGATACCTTGTATCACACGTTAACTGCGTGCGAGATGTTCAATGACATAAAGCTGAACTTTCTCATAGAAGTTCAAAACGTTGTGGACTTGAAACTAGAAAGGAATTAAAGTCTTGCGACTATGAATCATTCCTGGTGAAAGTTATTAGTGTCCGATGCCGATGTGTATCCCACAAAAACTGTCCAAGCATGGACATATTCACAAAGTGGCCGTTAATTATGTCGCCAATTGTGTCTCAGTCATAATGTGAACTTAAGAAAAAGAAAAGAAATGTATGTGTTAATGTGGTTAATTTGATTAACAAACGAGCGTTACTATTATTACGTATGTATATTGATACGTATGCGTACTGGCAATACTATTGCATTTCGTATAAAATCGCCATTGATTTGTTTTATCATTGACATGTATTATACTATGTTTTCAATGCTCACTATATTAACTATGTATTTTGTATATAATATGTGATTGTTTTCATTAACTCATGTAAGGAGGAAATAAAGATAATGAATGAATGAATGATTGATACATTTTAGCAGACGACATTTGTAATTTGGCGGCGAAAATGTTATAGCTCATTTGAGCATGACGTCACCGAACCGCTTTACAGCTATTCAGACGAGTATATGGCTATGGGCGTTATTTAGTAACACACCTTGACGGTATTCTATTCTATAAACTTCGGATTTCATTCTAAAAGGTTCGCTTCCTGTCGGAGGCAAGTCTGAAGGGAAACGTCATTCTTCATCTAATCTCCCTCTGGGGTTGCTTTCTATTCCCAATTTAACCTTATATGATTTACACATGAACACATTTACTTTTAGACCAGACTACACCAATTACCAACCAATCAGCGGACAGGGAAATGTTTGAAGGTAAATGCTATTACACAGAATCTCTTAATTTTGATTGGTTGACAAGGTAAACAAAGCAAAACATATTTCTAAAAACATAAAATTCAACGTTTGAAGAGTACTTATGAAGGTTAAATCATACATGTGTGCAATGTATTCAAAATGTGTGGCATAATGAAAACAAGAAGTATATTTTACATATTTCTCTTGTGCATCACCATGCATGTAGGTGGGTCACAGCAGCTTTTTCAAAACATACTCAACGTATGGTTTGTGTACGTTTTTTTTTGGATAAAACTAAGATATGTCTTCAAAACAAGTAAGCAAACATATAGCTACTTATATTAGGACAGAGCTTAGAGCTATAATGGACGTATGTTGAAAACAAATTGGTATAGTATGACCTTTATCTATTCTATAAATCACATCGAGTTGAATGCTCTTATATGAAACGCGTGTTACTAAATATAATTCCACATCCCAACTATATATCTTACTTCAAAAGTGTATAAATCTTTTTTCCGAAATGTATTGAACGGATTTATAAGTGAAGATTTTAAGGGGTCATCTTTAAACCGTTAACGGCCCATTACATGATAAGGATCCACCATATTTAGGTACGCTATATCAATAGTCATCGTTAGTGCATTATTTATCGTTATTTATGCATTTTATAATACTTTAAACCATATTCACAAAAGACTACTCTCCCTCATTTCAAAAGCTCCATCACAAGTGACAGCGTGTGCGTCACGTCTCTTTAACTGTCAGAAAGATATTGTATATTAATTACACATAAAGCCTAATGTATATATACCATTAATATCAATTTTATTCAATTATACGCTAGGTTAGCACCGTTTTTTTGATTAACTTACACACCTGGTAGATATTTATGATGGAGCCTTATACTGACTTTTAACGTATATTTTAAATATAAATATGTATCTCGGGTATTTCTATCATAATCATTCAGTTTTTTAACTAATGATAAACTTACTCCCAATACAGCATCATACATCGGCGATTAATGATAAAACTTACTCCCAATACAGCATCATACATCGGCGATTAATGATAAACTTACTCCCAATACAGCATGATACATCGGCGATTAATGATAAAACTTACTCCCAATACAGCATGATACATCGGCGATTAATGATAAAACTTACTCCCAATAAAGCATGATACATCGGCGATTAATGATAAAACTTACTCCCAATACAGCATCATACATCGGCGATTAATGATAAACTTACTCCCAATACAGCATGATACATCGGCGATTAATGATAAAACATATTCCCAATACAGCATGATACATCGGCGACTAATGATAAAACTTACTCCCAATACAGCATGATACATCGGCGACTAATGATACAACTTATTCCCAATACATCATGATACATCGGCGAC